>CM018693.1:49214676-49669217 GCA_009363875.1 Mikania micrantha
CGGTCCAGTACTTGCTGGGTCTAGCCTCATGGCACCTCTGCAGGAGTCTCCAACTCAATCTCCTCAGCCACCGGCTCATCATCAACCTCAATGATTGGTGGTGGCAGCTCTACCTCTCCTCCTTTACCACTGCGTGTGGTAACTGCCTTCACATGGCCCCTCGGGATAGGATCAGTGTTCGCCCTAAAAGATCCACCGGTCTCTCTCATCGAACCTCTTTGCTAGCTCACCGACTGATCGTTGCAGATCCAAGAATCCTGCCTGCTGATTCCTCAGTAGAGTGTCATGCTCCTCATCTTCTGGTCACGCAGCTTGTCTTTATCCATGATCTTCTCTAGCATCTTCATCTGCTGAGGCCATCATATCCTCCAGCTTTCGTGTCTCGATCTCTTTTGCAGGAACTCTAAGGTGCATCTCTCTCAGTGATCGGAATCTGGCGTCTCTACGGTCTCTCGTAAGAGCTGCTGTTGTTCCTCTCGCCAATTAGAATGTTGATGCTGATGTTGTCCCTGGTTCTGGTTCCTTCAATTCGAGTTCTGGTTCCAGTTGGGATTGGGATTGAAAGACCTGTTCCATCCAGAATTGATTGCCTCAACCTGTGCCTGATCAGTGATCGGACACTCAGCAGTAACATGTCCACCCGACATATCTCACACCTAGCAGCTGCCATCTTCAACTCCTTAATATCCTTAGCCAGTGCTTCTAAGCTTCAGCAGTGCTAGTGTTGGGCGTGACATGATGCATCCTTCTAGTCGGGATCGGCGGTGCAACAGTGGGCTTAACACAGCCGGCGCAACTCTCCTCACATAGGACGGATCCTCATATTCAGCCAAGGCAAAATCCTCAAACATAGCCTCACACTCCTCGGGTCCTTCTTATCCATGATATGTCCCCCAGCAGCAGTGTTGAACCTTCTCTTCTCTCCTCGTCTCAGGTAAGTCCATTATAGAACTTCTCAACTAAGGCTCAATCGGACAGGCCATGCTTGGCATCTGCTCAGAAGGGAGTTAAAACGCTCCCATGCCAAATTATGGCTCATCATCATCCATCCGGAACGAATGGATATGATCTCTCAGTCTAGAAGATTTGGAATGAGGATAATACTTCTTCAGAAACTTGGTTTGCAGATCAGCCCAAGTGGTGATGGAATCCCTGGGAAGTAAATTCAACCAGGTCGCGGCTCGACCCACCAGTGTGAAAGGAAACAAACGAAGATAGACAAGCCTCCTCAGAAACGCCATTGATGTGAAAGGTATCGCAGATACGCACGAATAGAAAGATGGCCGGGCGTCATCATCGTCAAGGCCATGGAATTGAGTCGAGTTCGTAATGGTAGACATGACATGCGAAGGAATCTGCCAGCAGTTGTTGTTGACTCCCGGATGTGTGATCGCAGATCGGGCTCCAACAACTCCATGACTAGCAAGCTCATGAACAGTCCCCTCGGTGGCGGAGGTGTGGTGGCTCAATATCAAAAGTAGGGTCAAGAAAACTTACCTGCTAACGGGCACGCAAAATCTGCTCCGGTGAAGTAAGCTCAAACTCCAGTGCTCCCTGCGAACGGGTGTGGGGCATACACTTACCGAAACCCTAATTAAAAATCAAATAAGACTCAAATATGCACAGATAAATCTAATCTAAGGCACAAATAACAAATAACAAGTAAAGGCACTAAGAGGAAGATAACACTAACTTTAAAAATGAAAATTAAGCTAAGGGGGAGGGAAATAAAAGACAGGAAAATAAGCACTAAATGGCCACAATCTAAGTAATCTTTGCTATTGCCTAGTGTCCCCGGTAACGGCGACAAAACTTGATGTGCAACGGTCTGTACCTAAAATAGAACAATTAAAAACTGTCTAACATAAGCTAAAGACACTATAACTAATCCTAGACCTAGACTTGACCTAAACACCTAGTTATAATCGGAATCCTAAACCAGACCGCTACGAAGGCAAGTGTATCTATCGGTGACAGTATAGCTTGTGAAAGTCCGGATATCAAACCTAAGGACACTAGTTTGACAAACTTAACCTAGACTGTGAACAAAATAAAGTAAGGGGGGGGGGGGTTTGGTGCAACTCTGAAAACCTAATTTGAACTGTAACTGACTAACTGACTAAACTTACAACTAAACACTAAAACTGAAACTAAGAATAGGAATGAAAAATGAATTTGACTGCAACAAGGAAAACTGGTATACCTAGGCTGGGAATCAAAAGTGTGACAAGTGATAACTTGGACTGACTTGTGAGGGATGAAGACTAGGATCTTAAGTAACAAACTTAGAATGACCTAATGGGATCCAGATCAGATACCAGGTAACACCAATGGAAATCCTAAGAATGTATATATGCACTGGTCTACCTGGTCACCTTCCGGATTTTCCTGATATGCAATTGCACACAAACGGGTGGATCACCTCCCGGATTTCTCCACTCATATGTATCCTAAGACACTAGAGAGTTGTAAAGTTGACTACTTTGACATGGATTGACACAAACACTAAGTAAATCTAAGACAAAGCCCCCCTCCCGGTTTAACTCAAATATCCTAAGTGAAAGAGACCAACCATCTAACCTATCACCTCCCGGGTCTCTAGGTTAGGTCACATATGCAAATCACAATACTTAAAGATATTACATCCTATGGAATGTGATCACCAATCCTTAAACTAACCTAAACACCAAGTAGTAGGCCTAAATGCATCTAATGATGGAAAGACTTTCCTAGACACATGTGGATCTTATCAATCATCAAATATCATCATTCACACATGCAAATATCATCAAAGATTCAAACTTTACAGCTGGTTACAATGCATATATCGTCCTATAGCATAAATCAAGTCCAAAATCATCAAAGTTCACAACTTTATCATCCCAAACCTAGATATAACCCAAGATCTAGCCAACAAACATCATAACAGTAGCAAACCAGATCTGAACAAGGTCTAAATACATCGTAACTACTGATTAAACTAAGAAAATAAAGATAAGAACAATACTCAAAATGGGTCCATCTTTTTCATTCCCACAAGCTCTAATCAAGCCTAACACCCATGGTTAAGCTCTAGCAGCTCCAGGGCTTGATTAGGCAATTTTGCAGAAGAAGGCCCTCCAATCGATCTGGACGCGTCCTATTTGTAGAGGGCATGAAATAGGGATTTGGGGTTGATAATGGTATGTGGCGCATCGCTTAGCGGGGTGCGTGGGCTAGGCGATGCGCGCGGGACAACTTAGTCGGGTGGCTGAACCTGGCAGGCGCATCACCTGCGGCTGGTAACTCTGACCAGGTGGTGAGCGCGGAATAATGGGAATCAGAGAATGTTCCCGGCGCACCGCCTGGGATCAATGCTCGGCTCGGGGAGTACCGCCTTAGACTTGACCTAAACACCTAGTTAAATCGGAAATCCTAAACTAGACCGCTACGTAGGCAAGTGTACCTATCGGTGACGGTTAGCTTGTGGAAGACCGGATATCGAACCCTAAGGACACTAGTTTAACAAAACTAACCTAGATTGTGAACAAATAAAATAAAGAGGGGGGTTTGGTGCAACTTATAAAAACCTAATTGAGACTATATAACTAACTAACCAACTAGAACTAAACACTAATTACTGAAAAGGCTAACTGAACTAAAACTGGAACTGTGAAATGGATACTAACTCCAAAGAGGAAAAATTGGTATACCTAGGCTGAGAATCCAAAGTGTGATAAGTGATGACTTGGACTGACTTGTGAACGATGAAGACTAGGATCTTAAGAAACAAACCTAGAATGACCTAATGGATCCCAGATCAGATACCGGGTAACACCAATGGAAATCCTAAGCATGTAATGTATGCACTAGTCTACCAGGTCACCTTCCGGATTTTCCCGATATGCAATTGCACTCAAACGAGTGGATCAACTCCCATATTTTTCCATCCGTATGTATCCTAAGACACTAGAGAGTTGTAAAGCTGACTACTTTGACACGGATTCACACAAACACTAAGAAAAATAAGACAACGCCCTCCCGGGTCGTTTAAACCCAAATAACCATAGTGAAATAGATCAACTGACTAACTTATCACCTCCTGGATTTCTAGGCTAGGTCACATATGAGAATAACAATACTTAATGATGTCAAATCCTATGGAAAGCAATCACCAATCCATAAACTAGCCTAAAACACAAGTCGTAAGCCTAACATGTGATCTAATGATGGAAATATTCCTAGACACAATGTGGATCTATCAATTATCAAGAATCATCATTCAAGCATGCAAAATTCACTACTTCAAATTAGACCTAATGCAACCCTGATAAAATGTTGCTTTAGACCTTAAATAAGTTGCAATAGACCTAATGCAACCTTTTATTAGGAGCTGCATTAGAAGCAGTTGCATTAGAGCTAATGCAACCTTTTCAAAGCCTAATGCAACCTTTTTTTTAAAAGTATTGCATCTAATATTCAAATGCAATCTTTTTAACATGCAACTTTTTTTTTTCATATAATGCAACTTTTTTTGTATAATATGCAACATTTTTCATAATCAAATGCAACATTTTCGACATGCAAATGCAACCATTTTTACTTAGATGCAACCTTTATTATAGGTTTGGTTACAAAATTGCAACCTTATTCTAGACTTAATGCAACCATTATTTTATTTTTTATAACCAAACCCAAATGCAATTTTGTAACATAAATTCATTTACTACTAATTAAATACATGTAATCATAATTTGCCAAAATAGTAATAACAAACATATCATTGATTGTTAAATATATAATTTAACATAGTTGTCCAAACTTAAATAACATTATAACAAACAGAAAATGTCATTGCATTAGTAAATATGGAAAATCATTCTAGTCCTCTTGATCTCCAACAGGTAGTTGTCTAATAACCTTTCGCATCATAGCTTCCAAGCTTTGGCGTTGACTGTCAATATCTTCACGCATGGCTTGAAGCTCGGCTTTTTTTCTTTCATGATCATCTTCAATCTCCTTGCGTATTTCGAGCAATTGGTTTTTATCAACATCAACATTTGCTTTGAATGATTCCATTAGCCCCTCTGCAATCATGTATGATGTAGATGGACCCTCTACTTTTTTTATCAATGTATTTGTAGCACATCCACCATAAAGTCGATGATATCCATAGTTCTCTTTGTTCATTACAACAAGAAACGGGTCTATTGTTGTGTTTTCATTCTCTACGGCCTTGTAGTTCTTCATTTGTTCCTGTAATATTATTAAGATGTCAAAAAAATGTTAATAATTATGTATGAAATGTATAGTATTTTAGAAATCAATTTAAAAATTAATAAAAACAAAAATCGATACAACTTAAATAATTACAAGACTAAACAAACTAATTTATTCTTTATAATTAAAACTTCAAACATAAGTGCCATCTAAATAATTGTTGGTCTTAATACAACAATTATGATCATGTAAAATTAGTAAATGACTTAACGGGTCAAATGAGCCAGAAATTTATGTTTAATTATGTCTATTTGTGTGTTGTTATAATAGGTATATGTGTTTTACAAAAATATACGCACACTACACCGCACTACACACAAACTGCACACATTTACACACACATTGCACACAAACTGCACATATTTACACATACTGCACACATTTACACACACTGCACTCAAACTGCACACATTCATACACACAATCAAAATTGAATAAAACATAACGATGTGCTTGTTCCTTTAAATTAGTGTCTAAATTGAAAACTTTGTCCCGTCTGCCTTGTTTACCTCCTAATGGATGGCCACCATTCATGAATATCGGTTCATCTAATTCATTTTCATCCACCAAATCATCATTATCTTTTACAACCTTATTAACACTTTCATTTACTCCATGCATGTAACGTGAGCAAAAGGTCAAACATTCTTCAATCAAATACCCTTCTGCTATGGATCCCTTCGGTCGGCCCTTGTTCCGCACATATGACTTCAACTTGCACAAGTATCTTTCCATAAAAAACATCCATCTATATTGAACAGGTCCTCCAATCCTAACTTCATTTACTAAGTGCATAGGTAAATGCACCATTACATCAAAAAATTTTGGCAAAAAATTTTTTTCAAATTCACACAATGTTTCAGTAATTTCTAATTGTAATCTGTCAAGGTCCTCAGGCCTAATCACCTTACTACAAAAGCTTCGAAAAAAGAAACCCAACCTAATCAAATGGATAGCAACATGCTTAGGTAATGATTTTCTTACGGCAACTTGAAGCAAATAATGCAAAAAGATGTGAGCATCATGACTCTTGTAACCCGAAAATTTCTTTTCTGAAGAATGAACACAACGAGCAATATTAGATGAACAGCCGTAAGGTAATTTTGTTTCCTTTAGAACAAGACAAAATTAACTTTCTCCTTTGAAGACATTAAGAAACCTGCTTTTTGGATGATAACATGTTTGCCATCATCAGAAAGTACTGGTTGAAACCCTTCTTTAATGTCGAGTTCTAAAATGTCAAATCGAGCTTTTGGATGATTTTGACTTCCCACTAATATCCAACAATGTCCCTATAACATTATCACATATATTTTTTTCAATGTGCATGACATCAAGATTATGTCTACATTTATTGAATTGTAAATATGGCAAGTCAAAAAATATTGACCTTTTCTTCCATGGGCAAGTGCTATCATTTTTCTTCTTTTGTGTCTTTCCAAATAGATTTTAAAAATTACAAAACTCACTCAAAGCATCAACACCTGATAGTGGTTTTGGAGAAACCCTCTCCTCAATCTTCCCGTTAAAAGCACTCTTGTTTCGTCACCATGGGTGTCGCGCATCTAAAAATCTACGGTGATCCATGTAGCACATTTTCTTACTATGCTTCAAATAAAGTGAGCTAGTCTCATGATTACAACGTGGACATGCAAAATTTCCCTTTGTTTTCCACCCAGCCAACATTAAGTAAGCTGGAAAATCATTGATTGTCCACATTAAGGCGGCACGCATTTCAAAGGTCTCATCACTAGATTTATCTTATGTCTCCAACCCATTAATCCATAATTCTTTAAGCTCCTCAACTAAAGGTTGTAAATAAACATCTATATTATTACCCAGAGATTCAGGTCCGGGAATTAGCAAAGACAACATCAAGTATTCTGGTTTTAGTGACATCCATGGAGGCAAATTGTAGTTGACCAAAACCACAGGCCATGTGCTATGAGCAATGCTCATTGTTCCAAATGGATTAAATCCATCGCTTGACAACCCTAACCTCACTTTTCTAGTTTCTTTTGCAAAATGAGGATACAAAGAATCAAACTCCTTCCAGCTTTGCCCATCTGCAGGATGCCGTAAATTACCATATTTAAGGCGTCCCTTATCATGCCATGTCATATGTTTAGCTGTTTCATAACACATGAAAAGTTTTTGTAGCCTCGGTTTTAAAGGAAAATGCCACACCACTTTAGCCGGAATTTTTGAAGGTTTTTTTAGAATGCTCACTATCATGCTTCTTTTGTTCATTCTCCTCCATTTGTTTCCACTTAGAAGTATTGAAAATGCGACACACTTCAATATGTTCATCCTCTTTCCAGTAAAGCATGCAATCATTTGGACATGCAGGAATCTTCTTATAATCAAGGTCTAAATCCCTTACGATTTTCCTGGCTTTAGTAAAACTACTTGGAAGTTTTTCCTCTGGAATCATCTCTTTTAATAGTAGTAGAAGATCATCGAATGTCACATTACTTTGCCCATGAATGTTCTTATAGAGAAGAAGTCTAACATTAAAAGATAGTTTTGAAAAACTCTTACACCCGGGGAATAAAACTTGTTTTCCATCTTCTATAAGCGTATACAACTTTTTAAGTTCTTCATTTAAACCTTCATTTTTTGTACTTGTTTCCTCCATAGTTTCTCTAAATCTGTCATGCAATAATTCATCAAAATTATCATGCATACCATCTCTATTATGTCTTGTTTGTGAGGTGGTTTCTCCATGAAATACCCATACATAATAGTCATCTACAAATCCATGCCCTTTTAAATGATCAAATACTTCATCTCTTCGATACCAGTAACGGTTCTTACATTGTTTGCGAGGACAACATATTTGAGATCCTTTCGCCGCCTTACCAAATGAAGCATTAAGAAATTCAATTACTCCGGCTTCAAATTCAGGTAACCGTCTAGGTAAATACATCCACTCTCTAACATTCCCCATGTATCTCGTATTCTGAAAATAATATCAAATTATGTCATAAAAATATATATTTATCACTTTCTAAAAAAGTTTCAATTTAGTGCAAACAAATTTATGAGTTGCTGCTATAATTGTCCAATTTGATCACTTTAAAATTTTATTCAACCTTTGATGTTCAAATATGGATTGTAGTAGACTCAAATATCTTTCCAACCATATAAGGCATGCTTTCTCCAGATTTTTATATGATTTTTCAAAGAACAAGACAGATTCATCATTTTACCAAAAAATCAGCTTTTACACAACATGAGAGGCTGTTTTAAAATGTAATTTTCGTGTACTTGTCATCTACATCTTTTCTATTTCTAAAAATTTGTAGAAAGTAGACTCAATAAGCTTTCAACGACAATATTATACGTCTCAAACCGATTATCGATTGATTTTATATGATTTTTAAAAAACAGTGCAACAATTAAAATAATTCCAATCAACACTATGTTTAACTTTTCATTCAAGCTTTTTAACAAACACTTGGTGTGCATATGACTTCTAACACATGATGTAATCATCTAAAATCCACTAGTTAACCATCATTCATCATCATAGAATTTCAAAGTGGGTGGTTTCAAGTTAGTGCACATGATTTACATTAAACCTATTAACATTTAATACCATCTAAGAAACAATTTTCTGAATTTTACCCAACACATCCATAACCCATGAAATTTTACACCAAAATACAATAAATCACTCACCTAGATGTAGAAGAAGTACAATTTATTGCTGTATTCAAGATCAAGACTTGATTTGATGACGATTAAGCTCCAAATCCAAAATTGATGTTTTCTATCTTGTTCACGTGAGTACGTACAAGATTAAGAAACAATTAAGAAACAATTTTGTGATTTTTATCCAACCCATCCATAACACACGAAATTTTACACCAAAATACAATAAATCACTCACCTAGATGTAGAGGAACACAAGAAGAACTTCAATTTATTGTTGTATTCAAGATCTAAGACTTGATTTGATGACGATTAAGCTCCAAATCCAAACTTGATGTTTTCTTTCTTGTTCACGTGAGTAAGTAAAAGACCAAAATTGAGGATTTTGACCAAAGTCAATAAACCTATACTCTTTAAATATTAGTTTTTCAACTTGACAATTTAACTCTTCTACTATTCTATGACAACTTAACTAGATTTATGAACTAGTTAATTATTTACTATCTATCCCACTAATCAAATATCATAGTTAAATAATGTTTAGAATAAAAATTTTGACATAAAAGATTTATTCATAAATAAATTAAAACAGGTCGTTAATTACATTTTGACATTGAATCTTATACATTTAGATGCAACATTTAAAACTAAAAGTTGCATTTAATTTTTAAAATGCAGTCTTTTATAATAAAAGTTGTAATTAAAATTTTCACAATGAAACTTTTGAAGATAAAAGTTGCATTTTTAGAAAATTAGCAACTTTTAAATACAAAAGGTTGCAAATTCGATAAAATGTTGCAACTTTTTATAGAAAAAGTTTCATTAGATCTTTTATTGCAACCTTTTTGTATAATAACGTTGCATTAGAATCAAATGCAACTACTTTAAAAAAGGTTGCTTTTAAAAAGTTGTGTTGATCTTCTACAATTGATCTTGATCGTATAACGGAATCCTATGAACAATCAAATATATGCGGAATCTATATTTGATCTTTAAGAATCAAAGAAGAGCAAGCATTTCAATAATCATATCCATTTCATTAATCAATCTAAACTAATTAAAATGAAATACAGTCTCACACAGAGAAAATACACTAAAAGTTTCCAAGAGTTATGACAAAATCAGACAAACCTACAATATATACAAACTGTCAGCCGAACCTAGTCTAGCCGAGCCATTAGGTTCGCCAGCCGAACCTTGAGGTTCGCTGGACTAACCTAGACAGCCAAACCTACTAGGTTTGCCGAACCTGCTAAGGTTCGTGGGCCAGACGAACCTCAGCCAAATCTCAACAAACTTTCTATAATTTACATGTTTTGATAAGCAACCTATTACAAATATGTACGAACAAACTCCCCATTAATAGTTGCTATCAAAATCTTCAATCTCCATCTTCAATCTTCACTTGGAACTCCACTTGTTTCTCCACACACATTATCAGCAGCATGAATAACAACAGATATTGGAATCTTAGATAACCTTTCAGCTTCCATCTTAGCATCTCTATCATCAATCTCTTTTTGTACTTTCATGAGCTCAACATACAAATAATTGACATCTTCCCAGTTACATCCAGAATGTATACCCAGAGTATAACACATCCGAGAAATTGTTTGAAATAGAATTGCCATGTCTTTGTAACTAATCCCAACATCATGATATCCATCATCAGCAAAAATTTCAGCTACATTCAGCAACTCAATGTCTTCTTTTGAACAGTTTACTATCCATACAGGATCCAACATCCTAATCACCCTCCACCTTTCTTCTTGTCTCAACAAAATAACAGCCTCAGATGTCTTTTCGTCATAGAACCAGAACTTGAAATAAGAATTCCAATTCTGTTCTATCCTTCTCAATCTTGGTCTTTTAAAAACTTTAGGCTTTGAATATCCATGCAACTTATCTTTTACTTGTGGACTCAACAAACTCCACCCATACTTGGCCTCTTTTATCAACAACTTCTCAAATATGTCATTATGTTCAGTCTGAATCGACTTTATCATCTTTAACCTGGCTAACTTCATACATTCAAAAGATGGTAAGGACATCATATCCAATGCTTTTCCAAAATATTGGCATCCATCAGTCCTTTTGACTACATAACATCCTTTATCTTTCATGCTTCTAGAAATGTTGTGAAAGTAACCATAGCTTACAATTCTTCCATTCATCTTTGACTTAGATCCAATCTTGAATCTTAGGAATTGTTTAGCTTGGTTTTCTTGAAATTTTTCTTCAATATCTTCAATCATTTGCTTGAAAATGTACAAGTGATCAATTATGTACTTGCTTTCATCTAGATTTTCCTTCCACAGCTCCATATAAGTCTTTTCTTTCATTTGAACAACAGATGATTTTGAAACCCCTCCTTGAACTTCTAAATCAAATATCTTCTTCAACATTTGTAGATTATACAAATTCTCATCCATCTGATCATTTTGTTCAAAATCAAATAACTCTAGCTGATCATCTTGTTCAAAATCAAATACTTGATCTTAATCAACTTTAAACATATCATAGAAATCATTCCTTGAATAATCACCAACAATTTCTCCTTCTTCCACTTCTTTATCTTCAGATATTTCAACAAACATTCTCTGAAAATGAATATCAGAATGTTGTTTAAACAAATCAAGAAAAGTAGGCAAAGAATAATCAACAATCTTCTTTGGATATTCCATATCAGTTAAATCTTCAATATCAACATCTTTACAATCTCTAGCCTTATTAGAAGAAACAACTGAAATAGGATTAGCATCAAATGAAATCTTGGAAGGATTATAGATCACTATAGCACTAGTCCTGGAATTCAATCCACCTGAACTTCCTACACTATTCACATCACCATCATCATCTTTATCATCAAAATAAGCATTAAACCTTGGATGTTCATCAACATCTGAATCCTCATAATCTATCTTCTCATCTTCTTCTTCATCATCAATGTTCACAAATACAGGCTTAGAAGTAGCACCAGTAGCCTCAGCTTGATCGTCTTTGACTTGAATATCATCAATCTTTTTCTTCAAGACTTGATTTTCTTTCTTCAACACATCAATATCAATACTTTGTTGTGCAGTCAAAGTCTCCAAAGAAAAAATCCTGTCACTCAACAGCTTCTTCTCAACTACATCTTCTTCTCTCCATTTCATTAGTTGAACAATTTGGCTTTTCATAACATCTATATCACTTGAGTTTGAAGAAGATGGTTGTTCAGCTTCAGCTTTCTCCTTTTGCATCATATACTTTTCAAACTCTTGTGACAAGATAGATACCCGTCTTCTAAGCTTAGTGTCATCATAATCTATGGAGAAATTTAAATCCAAGTCATCTAAACCTTCAAATAAAGACTATCCTCTGGAAGTAGAAGCATCTTGAAATGAAGCAGTTGCTTGAAAAGATGTAGTCACTGTTGTAGCATCCATGAAAGAAGCAACAAAAGTAGCAACATTCACAAACTCAGGTGTTTGCACAAAAGTATATGTCTGAGCATGAACATGTGATATAGAAGCTTCTTCTTGAACTGTTGAAGCAACAGTAACAAGTGTAGACACAGAAATGGAAGCAGGTGAAGTAGAAACTACCACAAGAGATGATACAATAATCCTTGGAGCTTTAGTCTTCTTCTTCTTAGGCATCTTAGCCATTCTCTTTTTCTCCTTCGGCCTTGAAGCCTCAGGCTCATCAACTGTAAAACTAGGATCAACTGCTTCTTCTCTAGATTCTTCATTTTGTTGTTGTGCAGGTCTCTTCTTCAATCTCCTAACCATATTATTTCCATCCTGAATAGTTTCAAACTCAGACTCAGTCTCTGTAGATTCTTCACCTTCATCATCAACTTCAACATTCTCAGCATCAACATGAGCAGAAGTAGTATCCTCTTGTTGTCTTTGATCTTCTTGTTGACCTGGAAAGATTACTTGAAGAGGAACCAATGTAGAAGGAGTTACACTTGGCCCTTGAGTTTGCTCTTGAATTTGTGGCTGGGATTGTGAAGACTGAGTTTGTGACTTCCTTGCTTGTTGTCTAGGAGGAGGAAGTGGTGGTTGGTGGTGGTTGTTGATGATAATCATCATTGTCACTAAACAGTTCATTATCAGAACTTGAATCTTCATGCCTCCAGGCATCATTATCAGGAGCAACATAGTTGGCTCTGGCACAAACATACTAAATCTTTAGTCAAAACATCATCGATGCTTTTCTGATAAATCTTGTCCTGACCAAGACTAGAGTCAGTCATATGCTTTAACTTGAGTAAATCAGAAGCATCTCTAGGTAACATCTGCTCAGTTAATCTTTCATCAATCAACATCTGGATGAATCTGGGATACATATAAAATCTATCCTTTGCTTTGGTGATGTTATCAAACATATATCTGAAGATCATAGCTGAGAAATTGAACGGTTTGTTCAATATCGAAGCTACCATAGCAGATCTCATCAAATCTCGAAGCTCATCAAATGTTCCCTTCCTCATACTTAGGCAGTGTAACAATACATGAGCCAACAACTAGTATTGTAGAGGAAGCTTTCCCTTCTTGATAGAACTCTCAGTATATACTCCAAAATAACAAATCCTTAAGAAGCACCCTTTAATGCACCTTTCAGAAATGAGTGTCATTCCTTCAGGTTCTCCTTCAAACTGTAAAAATCTTCGAATATCAGCTTCTGTAATCCGAATGGCTTGACCAAGCACATTCGCCTCAATAACATACTCTTCATCCACAGTAATTAACCTTGCTGAGTTCCAGAAGCTTTGAACAAGAGATCTGTAAATCTGACATGAGTTGGATATAGCATTATAAATCCTTGAGCGTCTCAGAAACTCAATTATAGGTCGAAAATCTTGTAACATCCCAAATTTTCTAAAAACACAAGTTATTTGGACTTACGAATGGGTAACGGATAATTAACTTGTCAGAAATGGTCGAAAAATAAAATGTTAAGGCTTCGGGTTCATGTACTCGAAGTCTAGCCTTCGAGTACACTAATTTCGAAATTCTGTATTCGAACATCCTTCATATTTTGGGTACATGACATTGCCTATAAATAGTAAGGCCTTGGGAAACGTGCTAACCTTTGGCTGAAGCACATTTTCTCCCGAGCACTCGAAGTTGGAGCTCAAGAACTTCAAGATCGAGTTTTTAATCGACCAAACGGAAGAGGGAACGTACGAGGATCTACAGGAGTGCTCATCTACCTTCAAGTAAGTGATCCAAACTGAAAAGTTAAGATTTTTGCACAAAAGTTAGGATGGACATACAAAAGGGAACTTATGCATAAAGCTCACACCTTTATGCATAAAGTTCGGGACTTTGAGGTTCCAGTATGTATGTAACACCCTAAGGAACCTAGAAACTAGCTCCCAAGGTCTTAGATGTATTTCTTATATGTTTGTGAAGAAAAGGATGAGTACTCGAAATTATGACCCAAAGGGGTGTACTCGAAAACCCAAAGGTTTCGTATACACTGTCTTCGAGTATACCGGTTCGTGTACACTAATTTTGTGTAGTCCCTAAGTTCGAATACACAAGGGAATTCGAGTACACATGGGAAAACGAGTACACCGGTATTTCGAGTACCGGTGATAGTTCGTATACTCTAGTTCGAGTATATGACAGTTCGGGAATGTGACAGTTCTCGAGTACTGGGGAGGCTAGTTAGGAGGTTATGAGGACTTGGAATATATTCTAAGTCTAAGAATGTAATGTAATGAGACGATGTAACTAATGTAGGTCCCTAAGGCCCTAGCTAAGGAGTTCGGCTAAGGATAACAGGAGTCTACTATCAAGTGAGTTCTGGACGCCCTATTTACACTTACTGTTTTGGGCTGGCATACATGTTTATTGTTATGTTATGTGATTATGTTATGATGATTAATGAACGATGTTATGCCATGATGATGTATGTATGAATATGTATTTCACATGATGAAATGTGTCTGGGAATATACTAAGGTATAATACGTGCATGGTAAATGAGTTATGATGACATAACATGTTAATGAGAGCATGCATTATGATGTCAACTAAGACAGTAGTTAATAGATGCTTTGACGAGGTCCTAGAATACTAGGATGCATGAATGTTGAATGATGATTATATGCTAGCATGATATAAAAATATGATACCATGATGTATGAATGAGGAAATGATGCTAGCACTACATGATGCCATGATGTATGAATGAGGAAATGATGCTAGCACTACATGATGCTATGATGTATGATAATATGCTATGATGCTTGCATGCTATGTACGTGATGATAGAATGTTATGATGAATTCCTATACATGTTATAGGATATGTATGCATGATGTACTAGTACCAGTACTAGTAAGTATGGACGATGACCTGAACATATCAGGATATGAACAGCCGATCGGGCTATAAACACAGAGTCGACCGGACTATAAACATGAGAGTCGATCGGACTATAAACATGGTAAGAGCCGATCGGGCTATAAACACAGAGTCGACCGGACTATAAACATGAGAGTCGATCGGACTATAAACAAGGTAAGAGCCGATCGGGCTATAAACACGGAGCCGATCGGGCTATAAACATGGTAAGAGCCGATCGGGCTATAAACATAGTAAGAGTCGATCGGACTATAAACATGGAGCCTTGTGCCGGCATAAGCCCACTGCTATTGTTGATGACAGTGGTTTTGATGATGACTATGGTTATATGGCTACGATGATGACATGGTTATGTGTTATGGATTATGTGTATGATATGATGCTTTCATGTTAAAATGTTTAACTCACTAAACGATTATGATGTTTTATGAAAAACTAGAACTCACCAGCGTAAGCTGACTTGATTTACCATGTATGTCAGGTTAAAGCTATGATAAAAGAAAGCATGGAGCTCGGGCATCAATCCAGACGATCCGTTGATTTTGGAAATTCGATATGATTTTGATACAGACACTTTATTGAATTCTGTTTATCAAACTATGTTACATTTCCGCTGCATGATTATGAAAGTTTTTAGTTTAAGAGCTATGTGTTATGATGAAAACCAACCTCTGCGAGGCGCCCGGTTTCGGGGCTCACAAGTTGGTATCAGAGCCATAGTTTGAGAGATCTTGGCATCCCAAATGCCAAGACTTAAACTGAGAATGGGATTAATTGAGGCGGATTGCCAACCACGGATGAACGGATGCCACGAGCTGAAAATTATATACGAGTTAAGATGTAGATCTAAGGTTAGATAAGTAGTTAGTGTCATGCACATTGAGGAGATGGGATGGGAAACGTTTAGAGCCTATGAGTTGGGTAAATGGTTAATAACACCTGATCAACGTCATTAACGATTTACAAAGCTTATTCCGTGCTAAACTGATCCTGTACTAACTCATCAATTGTTGCATTATGTAGAAATTTCAGATGGCTGGACAAAAGGGTAGACCCCGTAAGCAACCACAGAAACCTGAAGAACCACGTGTCGAGGATGAAGAACCTGTCAATGAGGACAACCACGAGCACAACAAGCAACCAGAGAATGAAGAAGAGTTCACTCTTGAGCCTGTTGTAGTGAAGGCTAATTCTGATGAGGTCTGCAAGATCATGGATGAGAAGCTACCAGCCTTGATTGCTAAGGCACTGAAGGATACTCTGAAGGACAAGTCTGAGGGAACCAAGGAAAGCTCTAAGGAAGATGAGGATGTTGTGATCGTCGAGACAAAGAGAAGTGATTCTATGTCTGGGAAACTGAAGGGTTGTGATTACAAATCCTTCAAGGGATGTAACCCACCGACCTTCGATGGGAAGAAGGATGTTGTGGCCACCTGCCACTGGATTTCTGCGATGGAGGCTGTTATTTCCATCAGTGAGTGCCGAATTGATCAAGCAGTCAAGTTTGCAGCTCACTCCTTTGTCGAGGAGGCACTTCACTGGTGGAACACCATTAAGCAGTCCAAGGCTGCAGCTGATGTGGAGAAGATGACTTGGGACGATCTAAAGGAACTGGTCACTAAGTAGTTCTGTCCCAAGAATGAGCTGGATAAGGTTGAAAGGGAATTTCTGGTTCTGAAAGCTGGAAGTCTGAACCATCATCAGTACACGTCGAGGTTTAATGAGATGGCCAGACTCGTTCCTCATCTGGTCTCCACTGAGGAACGTAGGGTGAAATTGTACATCGAAGGTTTCCCTCCAAAGGTCATGATTCATGTTAAAGCGAACGCCCCAAAGACTTTTGATTCTACTGTTGAACTCAGTGGTATTGTATGGGATGATGTGATGGCTGATGAACCAGTGAAAGAGGAAGTCAAGGTGAAGGAGTCCTCCAGGACAAAAGGGGGTCGAACAGACCAACGAAAGTTCTCAGGCAAGAAGGCGAAACGGGAAGATACTGGGCTATGTAGCAAGTGTGGCAAAAGCCATTCTGGGCCGTGCCGTGTGGGCACAAACTTATGTTTCAGATGTGGAAAGGTGGGGCACTTTTCAGCCAACTGTCCCGGTAAGATTCGATGCTATAGCTGTAATGGGATTGGACATCTGTCCAAGGATTGCAGGCAACCACGGGCCGATGTTTCGGGCTCGAGTAAGAAAGAGGAGAAAGGAAAGGAGAAGCAGAAGGCTAAAGCACGAGCCTTTACGATGACAAAGGAGGATGCTATCGAGGACCCCGATGTGGTCACAGGTACCTTTTCTATCAACAATATTTCTGCTTCTGTATTGTTTGATTCTGGTGCCAGTATGAGTTTTGTGTCTTCTACTTTCTGTGATGGGTTATCTAGGAAGGTTAAGAAGATAGATCGGGTATTTGATGTAGAGACGGCTATTGGTAAGATGACCAGGGTGACTGAGGTATTGATGATTGTTATGTTGAGATAGAAGGTCATAGCTTCCCTGTCCGATTGTTTCTGATAACCTTAGGAGCTTCGATGTAGTTTTGGGTATGGACTGGTTAGCCAAATATGAGGCTAACATTGTATGTCGACGAAAGATGATATGTTTACGTGTGATAGATGGGAGCTCCGTAACGGTTTATGGTGATAGAACGATGTATACGCCGAAAATCATTTCGATGATCAAGGCTGATGATATGATGAGGCGGGGGTGCGGTGCCTACTTGGCCTATGTGATTGAGGAACGTAATGATACGAGGACGATAGATGATGTTCCTGTAATGCGTAACTTCCCCGATGTATTCCCTGAGGAATTGCCGGGATTACCACCCGAACAGGAAATTGAGTTCCAAATCGACTTAGTGCCAGGGGCACAACCCGTTGCCAAAACACCTTACCGTCTAGCTCCAACTGAGATGAAGGGAATGATGACCCAGCTACAAGAACATCTCGATAAAGGTTTTATACGACCGAGTGTCTCTCCGTGGGGAGCACCGGTGTCGTTCGTTAAGATGAAAGATGGAAGTATGCGTATGTGTATCGATTACATGGAACTGAATAAGTTGACCGTAAAGAACAGGTATCCTCTACCTAGAATTGATGACTTGTTCGATCAATTTCAAGGTGCAAGCTGGTTCTCAAAGATAGATCTCCGATCCGGGTACCATCAGTTGAAAGTTCAAGAGCAGGATATTCCAAAGACTGCTTTCCGTACGCGTTATGGACATTACGAGTTTCTCGTTATGTCATTTGGATTGACGAATGCTCCCGCAGCATTTATGGATTTGATGAACAGAGTATGTCGACCGATGCTGGACCGATCGGTGATAGTGTTTATAGATGATATTTTGATTTATTCAAAGAACGAGGGAGACCATGCTTGCCACATACGTGAGGTATTGGAGATCCTGAGGAAAGAGAGACTTTATGCTAAATTCTCCAAATGCGCTTTCTGGTTACGAGAGGTATAGTTTCTGGGTCACGTGGTGAACCCAGAAGGCATTATGGTAGATCCAGCTAAAGTTGAAACGATTATGAAATGGAGCCCTCCGAAGTCACCGACAGAAGTACACAGTTTTCTTGGTTTGGCTGGCTATTATCGGAGATTTATTCAGGACTTCTCCAAGATAGCGACGCCACTGACGAAGCTCACGAAGAAAGACGTAAAGTACAAATGGGGTCCAAACCAAGAACAAGCGTTCTCAGTGCTAAAGGAGAAACTTACCCAAGCTCATGTTCTAGCACTGCCGGATGGAAATGATGATCTTGTTGTGTATGCCGATGCATCACGACAAGGGTTGGGATGCGTACTGATGCAAAGGGGAAGGGTGATAGCTTATGCTTCGCGCCAGCTAAAGATTCATGAGGCTAACTACCCAACCCACGATCTTGAACTCGCTGCAGTAGTGTTTGCATTGAAAATATGGAGGCACTATTTGTATGGAGTAAGGAGTACCATCTATACCGACCATAAGAGCTTGAAGTACTTCTTCGAGCAAAAGGATTTGAATATGAGGCAGAGACGATGGCTTGAGCTGTTAAAGGATTATGATTGTGATATTTTATATCACCCGGGAAAGGCCAATGAGGTAGCAGATGCTTTGAGTCGCAAGACGGATCATCCTGCCATACAGGTAAAATCGTATAGTTTGGTGATAACGCCAGACTTTCTGAACGAACTCAAACAGGCGCAACAGGAAGGGTTGAAAGAAGAGAACGTGGGTTTTGAACGTGTCTTCGGGCACGTCAAGAACTTGGAAGACAATGATTACGGTGTAAAGATACGATTCGGTCGTGTGTGGGTGCCCAGAAATGGGGACATTCGATCGAGAATTTTAGATGAAGCCCACAAATCTCGTTATTCGGTACATCCCGGTGCGACGAAGATGTATCAAGATCTTCGGAAAGACTATTGGTGGCCGAGCATGAAGTTTAATGTGATGCAGTACGTGAATAGGTGCCTTACTTGTGCGCAAGTGAAGGCTGAACATCAGAAGCCCTACGGATATGTGCAACCTCTTGAGGTACCGGAATGGAAATGGGAACACATCACCATGGATTTCATCACCAAGCTACCGAGGACAGCTAAACGACATGATACCATATGGGTGATTGTGGACCGACTGACGAAAAGTGCACGCTTTCTTCCTATCAAGGAAACGTATACGTCCGAAAGGTTGTCTGATTTGTTCGTGAAAGAGATTGTGACTCGACATGGAGTTCCTGTCTCCATTGTGTCAGATCGAGATACGAGGTTTACTTCCAGATTCTGGAAGCAGTTTCACAATGCTATGGGAACGAGACTGAACATCAGTACCGCCTATCACCCCCAAACGGATGGACAGTCGGAAAGGACTATTCAAACGTTGGAGGATATGCTGAGGGCGTTCATTATCGATTTTGGAGGTAGCTGGGATGACCACTTGCCATTGGTGGAGTTTTTGTAAAATAACAGTTACCACTCAAGCATCGGAATGCCCCCATACGAGGCGTTGTACGGGAGACGATGTAGAACCCCGGTATGCTGGGGAGAAGTTGGACAGAAAGAGATGGGAAATAAAGCTGCAGTAATTGATATGGCAGAAAAGTTACGGGTGATAAAAGCACGTATGAAAACTGCGCAAGATCGCCAAAAGTCTTACGCGGACAAGCGTCGAAGACCGATTGAGTTTGATGTTGGTGATCGAGTGCTGCTGAAAGTATCACCATGGAAGGGAATCATTCGATTCAGAAAGCGAGGCAAGTTGAGTCCGAGGTACATCGGACCGTTTCAGATAAAGGCAAGGGTAGGGAAAGTCGCGTATCGACTGGACCTACCAGAGGAGCTGAACGGGATTCATCCTACCTTCCACATGTCACACGTTAGGAAGTGTCTGGCAGACGAGCAAGCACATGTTCCTTTGGATGACATTGAAGTAGACGACCGACTGAACTACATTGAAGTACCAGTTGCCATTGTGGATACGAAGGAAAAGCAATTACGGAATAAAACAGTTCGTCAAGTCAAGGTTCAGTGGAAGCATCGGAAAGGTTCAGACACGACATGGGAAACGGAAGACGAGATGAGGAAGTTGTATCCTCACTTATTCGATATGTAACGAGGCAGGTTTCGGGACGAAACCTATTGTAAGGAGGGGAGACTTGTAACATCCCAAATTTTCTAAAAACACAAGTTATTTGGACTTACGAATGGGTAACGGATAATTAACTTGTGAGAAATGGGCGAAAATTAAAATGTTAAGGCTTCGGGTTCGTGTACTCGAAGTCTAGCCTTCGAGTACACTAATTTCGAAATTCTGTATTCGAACATCCTTCATATTTTGGGTACAGGACATTGCCTATAAATAGTAAGGCCTTGGGAAACGTGCTAACCTTTGGCTGAAGCACATTTTCTCCCGAGTACTCGAAGTTGGAGCTCAAGAACTTCAAGATCGAGTTTTTAATCGGACAAACGGAAGAGGGAACGTACGAGGATCTACAGGAGTGCTCATCTACCTTCAAGTAAGTGATCCAAACTGAAAAGTTAAGATTTTTGCACAAAAGTTAGGATGGACATACAAAAGGGAACTTATGCATAAAGCTCACACCTTTATGCATAAAGTTCGGGACTTTGAGGTTCCAGTATGTATGTAACACCCTAAGGAACCTAGAAACTAGCTCCCCAAGGTCTTAGATGTATTTCTGATATGTTTGTGAAGAAAAGGATGAGTACTCGAAATTATGACCCAAAGGGGTGTACTCGAAAACCCAAAGGTTTCGTATACACTGTCTTCGAGTATACCGGTTCGTGTACACTAATTTTGTGTAGTCCCTAAGTTCGAATACACAAGGGAATTCGAGTACACATGGGAAAACGAGTACACCGGTATTTCGAGTACCGGTGATAGTTCGTATACTCTAGTTCGAGTATATGACAGTTCGGGAATGTGACAGTTCTCGAGTACTGGGGAGGCTAGTTAGGAGGTTATGAGGACTTGGAATATATTCTAAGTCTAAGAATGTAATGTAATGAGACGATGTAACTAATGTAGGTCCCTAAGGCCCTAGCTAAGGAGTTCGGCTAAGGATAACAGGAGTCTACTATCAGGTGAGTTATGGACACCCTATTTACACTTACTGTTTTGGGCTGGCATACATGCTTATTGTTATGTTATGTGATTATGTTATGATGATTAATGAACGATGTTATGCCATGATGATGTATGTATGAATATGTATTTCACATGATGAAATGTGTCTGGGAATATACTAAGGTATGATACGTGCATGGTAAATGAGTTATGATGACATAACATGTTAATGAGAGCATGCATTATGATGTCAACTAAGACAATAGTTAATAGATGCTTTGACGAGGTCCTAGAATACTAGGATGCATGAATGTTGAATGATGATTATATGCTAGCATGATATAAAAATACGATGCCATGATGTATGAATGAGGAAATGATGCTAGCACTACATGATGCCATGATGTATGAATGAGGAAATGATGCTAGCACTACATGATGCCATGATGTATGATAATATTGTATGATGCTTGCATGCTATGTATGTGATGATAGAATGTTATGATGAATTCCTATACATGTTATAGGATATGTATGCGTGATGTACTAGTACCAGTACTAGTAAGTATGGACGATGACCTGAACATATCAGGATATGAACAGCCGATCGGGCTATAAACACAGAGTCGACCGGACTATAAACATGAGATTCGATCGGACTATAAACATGGTAAGAGCCGATCGGGCTATAAACACAGAGTCGACCGGACTATAAACATGAGAGTCGATCGGACTATAAACAAGGTTTGAGCCGATCGGGCTATAAACACGGAGCCGATCGGGCTATAAACACGGAGCCGATCGGGCTATAAACACGGAGCCGATCGGACTATAAACACGGAGCCGATCGGGCTATAAACATGGTAAGAGTCGATCGGGCTATAAACATGGTAAGAGTCGATCGGACTATAAACATGGAGCCTTGTGCCGGCATAAGCCCACTGCTATTGTTGATGACAGTGGTTTTGATGATGACGATGGTTATATGGGTACGATGATGACATGGTTATGTGTTATGGATTATGTGTATGATATGATGCTTTCATGTTAAAATGTTTAACTAACTAAACGATTATGATGTATTATGAAAAACTAGAACTCACCAGCGTAAGCTGACTTGATTTAGCATGTATGTCAGGTTAAAGCTATGATAAAAGAAAGCATGGAGCTCGGGCATCAATCCAGACGATCCGTTGATTTTGGCAATTCGATATGATTTTGATACAGACACTTTATTGAATTCTGTTTATCAAACTATGTTACATTTCCGCTGCATGATTATGAAAGTTTTTAGTTTAAGAGCTATGTGTTATGATGAAAACCAACCTCTGCTAGGCGCCCGGTTTCGGGGCCTCACAAATCTTTTCCATTCTTCATCGTTGGATCCAGATATGCACAGAGATTATGTTTGTCTCCAAATGTAAGATTCGCCATTTCTACAATCAGAAAAAAAACAAAATTAAAATCAAAATTAAAATCAAAAATCAAAAATCAAAAAAAATTCTAATTGAAACCAGCGAACCCTCCCTGTGCAGAACCTAAACATAGACGAACCTCTTGTTCAGACAGTCCTGTTAAATCTAACGAACCTTTAATGAACGAACCTTAATGTTACACGAACCTTCTGGTCAAACAAACCTTGACCAACAAAGGTTCGGTTCACAAAGATACAGAGGTTCGGCCCGAACCTATCAAGTTCAAACGAACCTTAGATATTCCAGCGAACCAATGTCCATTTAACGAACCTAATCCATTTCAAAATCAAATTTTCAAATCTACAAATTAGATAAAAAAAATTGATATCTAGAGGTTCGCCATTAACAGATGAACAAGAATAATGAAAACATTTTGTCCAGAACTTAGATTTAAACAGATTTTAACACAACAAAATCGGTTCGACTAAACCCATCCTAAAATCAATCATATCTTCTAATTTAGCCGGTCAATCTTCAAGATTTTTACCTATAAATGATCATAAAACAATTTCGAATCAAATGATATAAGGCAAAATGTTTCTGAGATCCAAAATCGAAAAATCGAAAATTTCTTTTTGCAGGTTCGTAGATGTAGTCTGATGAAAGTGACGAACGTCTCAACCACGAACCTCTATTTATATACGAACCTGTTGACAAACCTTTGAACAAACCTTTGACCAATTGTTGACCGAACCTATCAAGCGAACCTCTCAAACGAACCTGTTCAAAACCTATTGAACGAACCTGTTCAACAAACCTCTCAGACGAACCTGTTCAACAAATCTCTCAGGCGAACCTGTGAACAAACCTATTGAACGAACCTTTTCAACGAACCTGTTCATAATCCTTTCAAACGAACCTTCAAGCAAACCTTTTGAAATTCAATTTTATTTAAAAATTTCAAACAAATCAATGTTTAATGTTTCAAAATCAAAACAAATAATAAAAAATTATTGATTTAACATCAGATAAAAACAAAAATCTTTTTGTAATTTTTAAATTTTTAGAATAATCAAACTACAAATTTAACAAATCTAACTATGCTAACAAAACAATCACCTATTTTTGTTTGAGAAAGATCCATACATGAGATCATATTGTATTACAATTATCAACACACCTGATTGAATTAATGAATATATTTATTAGCAAATTACAATTCAAAGATGATTGTCAGTATAAAACCTCTTTAAGTTTAATTACTCAGATAAGATATCAAATAAAAAAAAATTATCAAATACTTTATGTTTTCCATTTACTTGAACACATCCCCGATTTATGAATAATTAACCAAACAATAATGTTCTTGAAACAATATATTTTAATTTTAACTAGCTTGATCATGCAAAAACAAAATAGAATTTCTTTTGAAAATAACAAAAATTATAAGACAATTTGAATTTGTTCAAAATCATGGAATCAAGGTTGATACTTACGTATGCTCAGATGATCCAGAAAATGAACGAAACAATAATTTAAGATTAAGATTTTAACAATTAGATCGATATTCTCATATACACAGAGATTGTCCAAAATTAATCAATAACCAAGCAAACAAAATAGAATCATTTAAAGCTATAACAATCAGGTCGATACGTCAGTATACGCAAAGAATGTTTCGGCTTTAAACTAAAACAAAAAAAAAACAAATTTAGAATTTCTTTTGAAAATTAAACACATGATCAAAACTAGTAACTTGACTTTTGTTCAAGAAATATTTTGTAAGATTAATCACCACTCATTCAGGACAAAACTAAGTATTGTATTCTAAGCATATGTTTCTCATAAAGCATAATCAAAATTTTGTTTAAAGTTATCTTAACTAAGTTATAAACCTACCAACACATCATACTAAGTAATTATAAATGCTCTTTATGTTTAGGTTTTTGTATGATACAAATGTGCTTCCAATTGCAAACAATGTGCTATCATTTCTCATTTGGTAGAATCAATTTCTCAAAATTTGAAATTTTTTTTAATGTTTTTGTGTTTTTGATTTTTCAAATGTTTTTGAATTTTTCAAAATTTTCTCCCCCTAAAAACTAAAACACAAAAGAACAAACAATTAAAATATCTGATGTTAATTCAATAAGAATTGATTATGAAGGAAGTTGATTTAAAATTACCTCACCCATGACCCAAATACCATTTAATTTGAGCAAATACTCAAAACGGTTTTTATCAAAAGCTTTGGTGAGAAGGTCTGCTCATTGGTCATTTGTATGTATCTTCACCACATCAATAAGTTTCTTTTCATAGCAATCGCAAATGAAATGAAACCTAATATCAATGTGTTTGGATCGTGAATGATACACATGATTCTTTGTTATAACAATAGCAGCCTCATTATCAACATGAATTGGGGTTGTCAGAAAGTTCAAACCATAGTTTCTCATCTGTTGTTGTATCCACAAAACTTGTGAACAACAACTGGCAGCAGCTACTTTCTCAGCCTCACATGTAGATGTAGCAACAGATGTTTGCTTCTTACACTGCCAAGAAACTAATCTTTCCCCCAAAAATTGTGCACCTCCAGTTGTGGATTTCGTATCTGTCTTACAACCTCCATAATCGGAGTCACTGTAGGCATTGAAGGAAAAGTTATCATCCTTAGGATACCACAGACCGGTGTCTGGTGTACCCTTAAGATAACGAAGAATTCTTTTGAGTGCAATCAGATGTGACACTTTAGGTTTTGATTGATATCTAGCACAGATACTTGTAGCAAATACAATATCTGGTCTTGAGGCAGTCAGATACATCAAACTTCCAATAATTCCACGATAAAGAGTAGCATCAATTATCTCCCCCTTAATATCAGGCTCAATCCCGTGATTAGACTAAATGGGCGTGGAAATCGGTTTTGAATCAAGCATGCTAAAGTGTTTTAGCACATCTTGAATATATTGTGTCTGATGAATGAAGATTCCATCATCAGTTTGATTAATTTGTAAACCCATAAAAAATTTGATGTCTGACATGGAACTCATTTAAAATTTCTCAATCATCACCTCTTTAAACTCCAAACACAGTTGTTCATCGGTAGATCCAAAGATAATATCATCTACATAGATCTGAACAAGAATAATATCCTTGCCCTTTTTCCCGATAAAACAATGTTTTGTCAATCTGACCCCTATTGAACCCGTGTTCAATAAGGTGAGTCGATAATGTCTCATACCAGGCACGCATAGCCTGATGAAGACCATATAGTGCTTTGTCCAAGAGGTAAACCTGATCCCGGTGGATAGGATCCTCAAAACTCGGTGGCTGACAAACATACATTGTTTCTTTCAAAGAACCATACAGAAATGCAAACTTGACATCCAACTGAAAAACTTTGAATTTCTTGTGAGCAGCAAAAGCAAGAAAGAGTCTAATTGCTTCTAGCCACGCCATAGGTGCAAACACTTCATCGTAATCAATTCCTTCAACTTGTTTGAAACCTTGAACCACTAAACGAGCTTTGTTGCGAACAATTACGCCTCGATCATCTCGTTTGCATCTTAACACCCATCTTGTACCAATTTTCTTCTCGCCCTTTGACAAATCAACTAGATGCCAAAGACCCAACTTCTGAAACTGATTCAGCTCTTCTTGCATAGCCTCCACCCAGGCAGGCTCACGCAACGCTTCAGTAACAGTCTTAGGCTCAATTTGTGAGATAGATGCAGAATGCACCCAGAGCTCTTGACTGCCATGAGTTATTTCTAACTCAACATACAGACTCTCCTCATTAGTGACTTGATTTCGTGTTTGTACTCCAGCAGTCGGATTTCCTATGATCTGATCAACTGGATGATTTACATGAACTCTTGTGACAGGCACTTGCGGGACACCCACATTATGATCCAGATTTGTAATATTCTGATCAGTGTCTTGATCGTGAGAAATAGCATCTTCAAAAACATCCTGATCATCATCAGATGACCAATCATTATTAATTACTTCTGAAATGCCTTCCTCATGTGGAGTATGGTTACCATCTTCAGAATGATGAGAAACACCTTGATCTTCAGAATTCTGCAAATCATATAACATTTGTAAGGTTATTTCATCATCAAAAACACTTGGAGACATATTAAAAGATTCAAACAGTTTGTTATAATCAAAAAGCCAATCTGGTCCTTTTTCGTCAGGTATAGGTGTATGTCTTTGAACATCCACATGATACCATAATTCCACAACACCCGTACGTTTATTAAACACATGTTTGTTTGGAAGACTGTAACCAAGAAAGAAACCCTCTTCAACTTTAGAATTGAATTTGGAATCTTTCTTAAGCATGGAACAAGAAGCCCCAAAAGGTTCCAAGTGTTCCAAATTAGGCTTTCGATTCTGAAGCAATTCATAGCATGTTTTATTGTGTCTTTTAACAATCACAACTCTGTTAAGAGTAAAACAAGCTGTAGCCATAGCTTCACTCCAAAACAATAAGATTCACCACCTATACTTTTCACATTGATAGGTCCAAACAAATCCATGTGAAGAAGTTCAAGTGGCATATCAATAGAAAATACTTTCTTTGTTTCGTGAGACTTCCTTTTCTGTTTACCCTTTTTACACGACACACACACATTTGGAAGTTTAAAATGTTTAACCGGTACACCCTTAACTAAATGATTGTGCACAAGATAATGCATCTTCCTGATATGAATAAGCCCCATCCGTCTGTGCCAAGACCATGTATCTTGCTCAGTTGCCTTAGACACCTGACAGGTATCCACCTTATTCACCGTCTCCGCCTTCGCCATGTCAAGCCCATAAAAATCCTTGCTCTGATCAGCAGTTATCAGAATCCACTCCTCAGGAATCTAAAATCCTTGTTTAAGTACATAACACCTGTCTTTATCGAACATCACTTTGTTTCCTTTATCAGAAATCTGTGACACACTCAACAAGTTAGTTAATTCTTTGCAGTAATTAACATTGTCAAATGAAACTTTACCATTCGTCAAACTACCAAACCCGGTAATTTGACCACCTTTGTCTCCTGCAAAGTTCACATAGCTGCCTTTCATTGATTTAAAACCTCTCAACAAATTCAACTCTCCAGTCATGTGCCGTGAACATCCACTATCAACAATCCAACGACTATTGATATGGCTCATGGATGCCACCTGCACAATAAATTAAAACCAATCAGTATCAAAATGGATGACCCCCGCCATTTCGGCGTCGAGTCTCCCTGAATGGACCCCTGCCATTCTGTTGTGATGATCTACTCGAAGACCCATCATCACTGTTTTCATCTTTTTTCCCAGAAATTTGATCACCTGACCTGTATTTTAATTTCCAAAAAGATTTTGACTTACCATTTTGTTTTGAAAATGATTTTGAAGAAAATTTGTCAAAAAAATCATCATCAGATGATGTCACCATTTTACCAAGTTTTTTCACATTCCTTTTGTTATCAAAAAGTTTTTTCTTTTGATTATTTTCTACTTTTACCCACACACAGTCAGGATCAACTTTCTGAGAACTCTTATTTCTTCTTCACTAGGTTTAACTCTCCGAGTCCTTTCACTTGACCTGTTCACCCAACTCTCATCATCCGAACACTTCCTGATTTTGTTGTTTGGACAGTTAGCAAAAATATGTCCTTTGCCACAACAAATAAAACACTTTCGTGTTTCTCTTGGTGTAAAAGACCTAAAACTGCTACAATCAGTAGAACTGACATCCAAATCACAATCAGCAATCAAATGACCAAATTTACCACATCTGTAACATTTTCTTTGCAGATGATTCTTTGGTTTTGGTTCATCATAATACTTTGATGAACAGAAAGGTTTAGAAGCAACCTTTGCAGATGAGAATCTGTTTCTCAAACCTGTTGATTTTATCTTTGAATTACTCTTTTGATTTTGAAAATTCTTTGATTTGTGTCTTTATGTCCAACTCCAAACTTATCAAAGAAAAAATCCACTTTGTCAGCCTTTTTAGAAATCACATTTTGTTTTTGAAAAAGACCACTAGACTCTCCTTGATGTGTAGTAGATGACTTTACATACACAATCGGTTTGAGAGTAGTGGTTGTTTTGGTTTTCATCACTGGTTTGGAAACAATATTAGGTTTAATCACCACTTTCTCAACTGGTTTCATCTCAGCTTTTGACTTTTGAGACTTCAGACTCTTTTTATCAACCGTTTTAACTTGATAACCATTCTGTCTCAAGATATCAGATGAAAATTCTGATTCAGTGATGTCTTCAATGATAGGAGCATCACTATCAAGAGACACTTTTTCATCAGCAGATGAACATTCAGCATTCTCAACCACTTGTTCAGACTCACGTTCATTCAAAGAAACAGGATGAACTTTCAAATTCGGATCAATTTGTGGTCTAGAAACATAACTGGAAGGAGGTGGTACAGAATGAAAACCCAAGCCTGTAGTATCATTTGATGATCTTTACATGGCAGCAAAGTAATCAATGACATAATGAGAATTCTGATAATTCTCCAGCTTGCTCTTGTTCATTTCTGCTTCTGCTCTTGCTGCTGATAAATCAACTTTCAGCTTTTGCACTGATTCGAGATGCACTGAAACTGCATGATTATTTTGCAAAAATTTGATTTTTAACTCTTCATTTTCTTTGCCTAAATCAATTATCTTTTTGTCAAAAGCTTTTTCTCTTGAAATTAACTTCTTGTTAGCTTCAATGCACTCCACCAGTTCAGCAGTCAACTGAGCATTCATTTCTTTCAATTTATCAATGATCTCTAAAACATCCTCATTTACCTTATCAACCTTCTCTTTGCCTTTACCGGTGTCTTCATCCAAAGAAGCCAAAAAAGCACCCATCAATTCATCATACTGCTTTCCCCAATCATAACCTTCATCAGCTTGACTTACTAAAGCTTTCGATGACTCTTCAGGCTTTTCTTTCTTCTTCTGATAAGTTTCTTTTGGCTTGAAAGGGTTTAAATTTCCTTGCTTCTTCGGATTTTTACATTCTCTTGCAAAATGGCCTAACTCACCACAATTGTAACATTGAGTGGTCTTTGGATTAAATCCAAACTTAGTGTTTCGATCAAAAGTGAATTTCTTCCCAGTCTTCTTTTCATATCTATTGATTCTCCTGATTGCACTTGCCAATGCCCATTGAGTGTCAATCAACTCCATCTCATCATCATCAATTTGCTCATAATCTTCAAAAGTAAGATTTGAGTTTCCAATCTTTCCTGCTATTTGTTCATCATAAGCACTGACTACGCATGATAAAATTGACATATGATCCCGAACAGCCTCCACAGTGACCTTTCCCAAGTTTGTTGTATTCAACTGAACAGGAGTTGTTGTTGAGTCAGACTTCTTCTCGTTCATAGAATAGGATGAACTAGAACTAGCAGATGTAGAAGGTGCAGAGGTACTCTCAGAAGTACTAAATACAAAAGCTGTTTTGAATCTTTGCAGAAGAAACTAGTGGTGTAACCACATATGCACCATATAAAGAAGTATCTTGAGTAACATTCACTCTTCTTGCTTTTCTCTTATTCTTCATCTCCTATTCTTCTTGCTTTTGTATAAATTCCACCAATGTCATTCCTGGTATATTTTCTCTTAAGATTAGCACCAATGAATTCCATTTTTCAGGCAACGCATCTGCAAAACAATCTATCTTCTCCTCTTCAGTGTATTCAATTCCACACTTCCTGACTTCAGTTAACAAATGCCTATATCTTGTTATTAAGGCTTCAAGACTCTCATTGGCAATAAAATTGAAGTTCTCAAACTCTTTGCGTATATCAGTGGCTTTCATCTTCTTTAACTTGGTGTTTCCCTCAATCCTTGCTTTCAAAGCATTCCACAAACCATATGAGGTTTTGTGTTCATCAAATTGATGAAGTATCTGATTAGGAACTGCTTGACTTAGCATCCAGTAAGCTTTCTTCTCAGAGTTGTATTTCTTTCTCTGATCAACATCCAGTCTCTCTAAGGTTTGATCCAAATCTGTAACCACCACCTTAGGTCTTTCATAAGGTGATAAAATCCATTCCCACAGATTAGTGTCAGTTCCATTGAGATGTGTCTCAAATCTTCCTTTCCAGTTCTCATAGTCTGTCAAATCAAGTAGTGTTGGAACTTTGTTCGTACTTCCAACTTCAGTTTCACTAATCAAAATGCTATGTATCTTAGAATTTTGACTAGCTACAGCAGCAAACATCTCAACCATGATTTTAAATCTTTATCAGCGAACCTCTAATAAAAAATTAACTTCACGAACCTCACAACCAGGCGAACCTCTGATAATTCTTAATCTGAACGAACCTCAAGTCACGAACATGAGACAAACCCTTTATCTCACGAACCTGATTCAACGAACCTTGAGACAAACCTGATCTCACAAACCTTGAGACAAACGAACCTCTGCAGAAAACCGTCAACGAACCTCTGCAAAATCTCTAAACGAACCTCAGAAAAATGTCTTGAACAGCGAACCTCTTGCTTCAGTTACTTACAGGTTCGGCTCACGAACCTGTTCTTCAAAATTCAAAATTTTAGAGGGAAAACCTTCCAAATTTGAAGAAAATCCTTAAAAAAAATCCTCAATTTGCACCACAAATCTTTTAATTGTAATGTTCCACAACAATAGATGATGAGATTGCACTCAAAACAACAATCAAACACAAAGAAAACTAGAATTTTGATCCATTTCTTGATCTCTTTAACTTCAAATACTTGTAAGTCTTTGAAAATCTTGTATAGAACTCCACCAAATCTCTGATACCACAGTTGATCTTCTACAATTGATCTTGATCGTATAACGGAATCCTATGAACAATCAAATATATGCGGAATCTATATTTAATCTATAAGAATCAAAGGATAGCAAGCATTTCAATAATCATCTCCATTTCATTAATCAATCTGAACTAATTACAATGAAATACAATCTCACACAGAGAAAATACACAGAAAGTTTCCAAGAGTTATGACAAAATCAGACAAACCTACAATATATACAAACTGTCAGCCGAACCTAGTCCAGCCGAACCTCGAGGTTCGCCAGCCGAACCTCGAGGTTCGCTGGACGAACCTAGACAGCCAAACCTACTAGGTTCGCCGAACCTGCTAAGGTTCGTGGGCCAGACGAACCTCAGCCAAACCTCAACAAACTTTATATAATTTACATGTTTTGATAAGCAACCTATTACAAATATGTACTAACAAGTTGCATTAGATATATTTTCTAGTAGTGATTCGTCAAAGATCAACAATATAACTGATACAAAGCATATGATCATCCATAAACACAAATCAAGTCCAAATCACCATAAAAATCACAACTTTATCATCCCTAACCTAGGCATAACCATAGTCTAGCCAACAATCATCATAACAGTAGCAAAACAATACTGAGATAAGTCTAAGAACATCATAAACTACTGAATACAAGATCAAAATAAGGAAATAAGATAAATTACTCAAGATCTTCCTTGTTTCTTCCCTACAAATCTTCATTCCAAGCCCCAAACGTCTAGGGTTTAGCTCCAGCATCTCCAGCGGTCGGAATTAGGGTTCTTGGTGCAAGAGAAGCCCCAGAAATCGGCTGCAATCGCTTCCCATTTATAGAGAGCATGAAATTAGGGTTTAGGGCTAATATTGGTGTGGGGCGCATCGCCTAGCGTGGGTGTGTGAGACAAGGCGGTGCGCACGGGACAAATTAGTCGGGCGGCTGAGCTGACAGGCGTATCGCTTGTGGCCATGCATCCTGACCGGGCGGTGCGCGCGAAATTTAAGGATTCAGATAATGTTCCCAGGCACACTGCTTGGGGTGGAAGCGTGGCATGGGGCGTACCTCCTAGGGTTAAAATCTTCATTTTCTTCGCTTGATCAATCGCACTCGATCTCGATTCCCGTTTGCCTTCGTTTCTACTTCCAGGGGACATAATCCTGTTCAAAAACAAGGAAATGGAAAAAGGAACGAAAAACGACTCAAAAATGTAAACTATAAATATGAAAATGAACTCGATTATGTACAAAATAAGATGTGTTAAACTAACACATCATTATCTCACACTTTTCACCCATGAATTTTACTTTGAAACCTTGCCATAAGAGATGTTCAAAACTCAAAACATTCTTACCATACCTCGGTACATATGAGACATAAGGAATTTTAGTACCTTCCCCATCCATTGTGATCTTAACCTCCCCAATTCCATAGATAATTAAATCAACTGGATGGTCATTCCTTGTTTCAATTCCATAACAAGGTTGAAATTTTACAAAGCTTTCTCTTATACCCGAGAGATGCTTTGTATTTGATTTACTTACATACCAAATATCATCCCAACCCAAATTCTCGGTTCCAACAACAACAAACTCATGTTCGGTATCTAAATCAAACTTTGAACCTACACTTACACTTACTGATTTGTTGGGACAGTTTGTAAACACATGACCATGAGTTTTGCATATGAAACATTTGGCTTGTTTCAACTTTGTGTTCGAATTTGGCTTCCTATTTCTTACAAACACCAAGGCCTTGTTCACAATTCTCCTTCCTGCTTCAAATTTCCTTTGATTCGAACCATTCCTGATCACCCTTCGAACTGGCTTCCTGTCGTCGAGCCTCAGGCCTGCAAACCCCCGAACCATTTCACTCCTGCCCTTCCATTGACTCCAATAGTTCTTCCTGTTTGCCCTAAACACCACTTGCCCACTGCCAATCTGGTGATCACCATTTGAATTTTTGAAATTTCCCTCACAAGGTTGATTATGAACAAATCTAGATGGATGTATTGTTGAAAATCGACTCCTTGTAGCATCTGCCCTTCTCGATTTCTTCTTAACTTGGCTCTGATACCAATCGTTGGTAATTAAGAACGAAAAACGAATTTGAAAAAACAAGATCAAAGAATTACACACAAACTGGTGTATATACGAATGTTCTGAATATGTGTTCTATTGTTTACATACCAATAATTACATTTAGGCCCTTCCTAATTATAGTACAATACATTAATAAAATATACTTCAAACTAATGACACAAACAACCCTATACTTGTATTCTAATAAGTTTAGTTTAAAAATAACTTCAAGTGTGAGCTGACCACATGTGTGTAGGTAGTACTACTTGAAATAGGACGTGTTGTTGCTTCTGCAACAGTTTTATGGGGATGGAACTACTTTAAAAGAAAACTATTAGGTTGGGATCACGTACCAGACCCTCATAGCCAACACGAAATCATGTATGAATTACATTTTGTTGAGTACACTATGTAACCATTTCTCATTCTTGGGATGGTCATCATGAAGACATCATCCATATTCCATCCATGGCTTGTAGATTTTCCTTAAATTATATCGCTATTTATTTATTTACTAGGTTATAGATCTGTGTATTACAGGAGTTATGAATAAAAAGTATGTGATTTTTATAATTATGTATTCATAAATTTACATAATTAAAATAATTTTATTACATCCTTTTGAATTTACATGATTATGTTAAAACTAATAATATTAGTTATACCTTTTTAATTTAATAAAAATTTAAAAATAAAACTTTAAACATAGATGTATCACACACTTATGCATGTTAAATATTTGATTTTTATAATTGTTTGTTTAAAATAACATAATATATGTTTTTTCAAATAAGTTTTATAAAAAATTAAAGAATTGATTTATAATTTAATCATATTATTTGTTAAGTTAAATAAAATCATTAATATTAAATAGGAGAGAGAAAAGAAAAAATATCAAAATTTAATAAAAAATGCATAAAAATATTTATTATGAAAGAGAAGAGAGAACAATATTTAAGCGGTCTAGAAAGTTGACATGTGACATATAAAACATTTATTTATTATATAGTGTAGATATATATAGATTTGTGTTTATTGTCATACATTAAAGACTTACTAGCTATTTATTTGTTTAAATTATATGCGCTATATAGCTGGCGTATTTTGTTTTAATTTGAGCATGTTTCACGCAAGAAATGATAAAACAAGACTGATGGAGCATCTTGCTAAATATTGAGAATTAGAGACCATGAATATTTAATTTAGACCACCTTACAATTTATTTTCTTATATTTTGCTCCTATTAATTAAATTACCTTACTTATATACATTCCATTTCATTGAGATTTAATCACTATATTTCACTAGAATTAGCTTTTTGTAACCAACCAATTTTAAGTGACAACCTGACCCAACCTGACCTAGATTGATGGTTGTCACAACTCATACTCAAGCCACCCACCCCTCTCCCTCGTATCCCCCATCCCATTCTTTTTTACGACCATCCACCACAACCGTCATCTCTATTAAACCACCACCATTTCCTTCTTCTCTTCTCTAGTGATCGACTGCTGCCAAAAGGCCCATTCAGTTCGATCACAAGACTTCTATTTTGCATGATTGTTCTTTGTCAAATGGTTAAGGTGACACGCATAGCTTGAATGATCTATTATATATGGATTTATTTCTATCTCCACCATAATCAGTCTTTTATTGCCTAGAACTGTTAGGTAATTTGATTGTAGTTGATTATTTTACCATAATCATGAAAATAGACAAATTTACCATAAGGTCCATAATCATGAAAACAAAGTTAATAGACAAAGTTAATTTAAGATAAAAATGGTATTATTGTTACTATTTCAAATATATTCCACACACATTTAATAGACAAATTTAACTTTTGTATATGTCAGGAACCAATAGTATTACAAAATTATAAATAGTTTTTGTCAATTTTAAAATTTCTTAAAAATTAAGAACAACAACAATATATGAATTTTTAAGACTAACAATTAATGCAATTTGAATTTAATAGAGACATCATTCATGGGTATTCAAAAATCTGAAATCCAAAAAAATCGAAACCCTAATCGTATTCAAAACCGAAAAGTTGTTCGGATATTGGGTTTGGATTTTGATTTCACGTTTCACACAATTCAGGTTGTTTGGATATCCGAATAATCTGATTACATTCCAATAAATAAACCATTATTAGTTTCTAGTTTTTTGGGTGTTTTCTATGAATCATAAAATTTATTTAAACTAGTTTATTGTGATAGATTTGTTGTTAGTTTTTGAATTTTGAATTAAAATTTTAAAGTGTTGATTTATAAATCAAAACTTACAAAATGTTTAGTTTTAGAAGCCAAATATAGAAGAAAAATTAAAGCCAAAACATAAGAAAAAAAATTAGAAAATTTTTATTCAGATTTATTCGGATTGTTCAAGTTGTTCGGATTGTTCAAGTTTTGTTCGGATTATTCAGATTTATCCAAATCCGAACCAAATCCTAATTCGGATATATTCAAGCCATATGAGTTCCAAACAAATTCGGGTCGGGTTCAGCCCGAAGCAAAAAATAATATTCAAATCTAAATAACCCGATTTGAATCAGCAGAATAACTAATAATACAACCCCATAACACTCTTAAAGTCACCATCCCACTATAACTCTATAAAAATTATATAACATATAATACATGAGAAAATTTTCAAATAATAAGAGATTTTTGTCTAAGAAAAGTATGAACTAATATGATTTTGACACTTGACATGATAATTTAGATATACCATCTTATTTTTTTTTGTATTAGATTTTTATTTTTGTACTATATTTTTTGTATTTTTGTACTGGATATTTTTACTAAATTTTTAATTTTTTTTTTGTACTGGATTTTTTTACTAAATCTTTAATTTTTTTGTAATAGATTTTTTTTTTACCAGATTTTTTTCTACCAAAATTTGTTTTTATACTGCATTTTTGTTTTTATTATTGGAACAGGGTTGGATCTAAGCCGAGTCTCCATTGTCTCACGTGAAGAATGATGACAAGATTTCAAACCGACATCTCAACTCATGACTCATAATTTGGCGGTGGTTCACTCACCCATCCATCCATCAATCCATCATCCTTAAACTTCACTTCATCAAAAATCACTTATTATACTGAATTTTTGTGTTTTTTGTACTGGATTTTTATTTTTATGTATTAGATTTTTTTTGTATTGGATATTGTTTTTTGTACTTAATTTTTATTTTTATTATTTTTATCTTATCACATGTAAAACTTTTATTGTTTTTAACTATTGTTAATCAAAAATCACTTACTAGTGGATTGAACCCATGTAATATATACACATTGAAGTAAAATAGTTAAAAGATAAATTAAGTTATAAATCTCACGTGAAGAATGACGACAAGATTTCAAACCGACATCTCAACTCATGACTAATAATTTGGCGGTGGTTCATTCGCTCATCCATCCATCCATCATCCTTAAACTTCACTTCATCTCTAAATCTTCTTCAAAATCAGCAGATCACTCGAACAAAAACCCAGATCCAGAAACAATTAATTACACGATCAAGTTTTGGCATTCGCAGAGAGACATTATTTTGATTTTGCAAGATGGGTTTGGTGTCATGGCCCTCTGATTCAGAGGTCAGATCTATCTTCCATCCCAATTTATTTGATGATCTCTGTGAATTCTATTGGATTCAACGTCTGATAATGCTATAACATTAAACTATTTAATGAGTCTGATTTTGTTAGCTTTATTGATTGCATTTCAATGATTAAATTCCTCAATAAATTCATGTTCAATCAATAATATTCGGTATTTAAGATTAATAATATTAGCATCTTTTCTTAAGATCCCAAAAGAATAGAATATGCAAATCACTTTAGTTAAAAGAAATTTTCATCTTTTTTTTTTTAGCTTAAATCAGCTGATCAAAAAAGGGTGTCATGAATTTTTTGTTGTTTTTTTTTTTTTTGTTTTTACATTATAGTTAATTGGGTGGGTCGATTATTCACGCATGCGTCACGGACATATAATGCGTACATGATTAGGACCTTCATCGGTCAAAAGTAAAATTGCAATAATTTTAATGTTTTTTACTTAATTTTTGTGAAAATAACGTTAAAAGCGTTGGGTTGGTCGATTGTCCATTGGGTGCCCACATGATAATCAGGTTAATATTTACAGTTTTTGTATCATATGTTTCTTGAATGTGGTGTGTTCATAGCATTGACCCCAGATTTTTTCCTTATAATTTCTTTTATATTGAATTAAAAGGGTGGAATAGTTTCTGCCATGACAATTAATAAATAATTCTTGGATTTGTGCCTCCACCTGATTCTCAGGTATGATTCTTTTGTTAATTTAAGTTCTCTTCATGTTAAATGAATTGCTTCAAGTGAGACTTATTGGGTACGGTGGTTGTTGTTGTCATGTTAAATGAATCTGTTTGCATTCAAAGGTTCTACTAAGGTCTGGACAATTTAGTGGAGAAGTTCGTTTTAGGTAAATAATTTTTCTTAACTTATCTTTCCATTATTATATATTGATGCCCAAGATCTCAATATGAACACTCAATTCAAGATGAGAGGAATAAGAATCTTGAAATGTAAAACATACGTATGAAATCTTCTATGATCGATATGAATTTTACAGACACATGTGGATATTTATAACCCTAAAACTATTGACATATTTACATCTCAACCCTTCTAATATTTACATATTACATATTTACACATAAAACATAACTATAACATAATTACACAAATGACCCATTAACTTTTCTCAACCTTGGTTTAACAATTATGTCTAACATTCACCCCCTAATTGTTAATCCAAGTTTGAGTCTTCATCTTCATTTCTTAGCTTCCATTATCTCTGAACTTTGGCTTTCTTCCTTTGTGATAAACTTCTTCTTCTTTGATTTTCATAGCTTTGTCTTTATCACGAGCATATTCTTTATTAGCTTTAAAATCTTCTCGAGTATCCTCATCTTTGACTTGTTTACCACCTTCTTTTGCTTTTGTCACACCCACTTCTTGAATATTGATTGGTTTACATTTTGGTGAGACAACACAAACTTCTAGTTTTCTTTTGTTGTTACCTAATACAACATCTTTTATCACTTTTACTTTCTGCTTGCAATACAAGCTTGGATGATGGATTTTCATATTCATTTTCTTTTTCTGGAACTAGAACCTCTTGAGTAACTTGTTCCTTCCATTCCATCCATTCTGGTTCTTCATGATTAAAATATTTAGATAATGAGAACCAATAATTGCAAGAGTTAGTTTCCTTTTTATCTAGGGAAAACTCTTCACAATCCAAACAATCTTCTTTAATTGCCATTAGGAGGGTTGGTTCCTCGTCTTCTTGTACAAGATTTGATTCCTCTCCTCTAAGATTTGGTTCATGGCAATCTGAGGCAAAATGTCCAAACTTTTGACAATTATAGCATTTGACTTTGCTTAAGTTCTTACCAGACTCATTCCGGTTGCTATAATTATTGTTTCTGTACTTGTAAGTATTTCGTGAAACATTTTCCTCCTTTCTTTGCCTTCTAAAATTTTCATAGGAAGGAGTTTCTTCTCCTTTTTCTCGTCTGATATTATCATCACGCCAATTATTTTGTGATGATTTAGATCTTCCTTGTTCATGGTTTTCAAAACGTCTTCCACGACCATAGTTCTTGTCGTGACGCGTGAACTGTGAACATGAGTTTCTCTTGATTGTTCGCAAGGCCTCCATCTATTAGATTGGTCCTTTCCTCAAAGGCTTTCAATCTACCAATTGTTTCATCTAGAGTTGTAGTTTCTAGATCAACAAATTGCTCAATAGTGGCAACAATTTGAATGAACCTTTTCGGCACAGAACTTAATTGTTTGTGTACTAAGGTTGGTTGATCAAATATTGATCCCAAACCACTTTCCCTTGTGACAATACTATTTAACTTAGCAGTGAATGAATCGATAGTGTCTTCCTCTTTCATTTTCAACATCTCAAACTCTGTTTTGAGTGTTTGAAGTCGTGCCTTTTGCACTCGATCCACTCCAACATGCCTTGTCTTAAGTGCATCCCAAATCTCTTTAGCACTTTTACAACTTGCAACTTGTAACACCATTTCTTCAGGTAGTGCTAGAAATAAATACGCAGTCGCAACTATGTCTTTCTTTTCATCGGCTTGCGTATTAGCACTAGGTTCTATCATTTCCCAAAGTCTGTTTGCCTTAAGTATGGTTTTTATACGAATTGCCCATACGGTATAATTTGTGGATTTCAATAACGGGCATTGAAATTGGAAAATAGAACTTATTTCCTTGTGTATTACAATTTCTTTATTATTACTTCCTTGTCCTCATTCTGACATCGTATCTTTGGTTTTCTTTCAAACCACTAAACGATTCAGGAGTATTTAGAAAAATTTTCTTAAAAATAATGTGATTCCAAAGTTTAATTTTTAAACTTTATAATAGGAATCAAACCAATTTTAAAACTTATTCAAATATAAGTATAAAATTCAAACAATAAACTTTTATTAAAATGAAATGCAAAACCTGAAATTAAGAACTCCCTTGTGTTTTGCAAACAATCATACACTCTTGACTTCTTTTGTTGACAAACAACCAAACAGCCCTTTTCTTGGCTTCAAATTATTTTTACAAGATAAAGTCAACACTCACTCTTCTTTATTTCACTTTTGTGGTTTCAAAACAAGAACCAATAACCCCACTTTGTCTTAGTTTCCTTTTCTTCTTTCGTACATTAATAAAGGAAAAATTCTTGGTGTTCAAATTTGTCAACAACTTTTGTCTTTATAGATTTGATTTTGACTTAGAACAAAAGTCAAAGCAATGTTGCATGGGTATAAGCCTACAGCCCTTTATTTTTTGGTTCTCTCTAACACAAACAGGCACCACAAATTATGCCTTCAATTGAACCAGTTACAACACTGTTGTTTCTTTATCACCCCAAGCAACCCTTAATTTGGTTTCTGGTTTACAAACAAAGATGACAGCAGCCAATTGTTGCCCTTTTGTTTCTGGTCTATCAAGGAAGTAGTCAATTAAATCAACAACCCCTTCAAAGTGGACCTGCTCTACCCTTTTTGACCTATTCCTATCAATGAAGCAAAAGCAACAACAATCTGTTGGCCTTTATGTTGACGTGTGAAAAACAGTCAAACACTTGTTCTAATTTTTTTTTTGTTTGTTCAAGTACAACCACCAATTTGATCTCCGAACAGATCAAAATACAACCCAATTTTACTTCTGTCAGCGAGTCTACAACAATAATCAACAATCTTTTGCAAAATCAAAAGTCAAACTAACAAAAAAAAATCACAACCCTCTTGATTGTGCTTGATATTAAACAAACAATGTTACAAGTCAAACAGGAGAACTCAATTTAAAAGACTAGTCTGATGGGTGAGAGAGCTCATTTGACTTATAAACTCCACATCAATTGCCCATACAACCGATGTGGGACAAGTCTCATACCTTGCAATGGTTTCGATCCGTAACAATTGATTAAATACAAACAAATACAAACACAGCCTCAAAATCCTCTTGATTATGTGACTGAAAACTAAGAACCCAAAAACCCCTTTTGGTTTCTGGTATTGCAATAAAACCAATGAAAGACAGCAGCCCTTTATGGCTTTCTTTTCTTCCCACTTGGTTTTCCGACTTTCAAATAAAACAACACAAGAATTGCTTTTTTTTTTTTTATTTCAATCAAACAACAGCCACGTGAAACGTGAGCAAACAACAACCTAATTGATTCCAAATAAACAACAGCAACAAAATCCAATTGCCGTGAACAAACCCAAAAAATCCTCTTATTCTGCCCCTGTTATAGAAGCGTGAACACCCTCGTGATGTTCTAGAATCGGATATATGATAAAATAAAATCCAATCGCCGACTCTTGCCTTGATTGGAATTACACAACCGGATTCAATCACCCTCTTTGATGATCGGTCCCAAAGAAAAATCCAATCGCAGCCTCTTTCCTAGATTGAAATTGAAATCAAACACCCTCTTGATGATTGATATCAAAAACAAATTGTACAGCCTCAATCGATGCCTCTTGCGCGATCGGTACTGCACACAGGAACACCCTCAGTGGTGATCGTCTTCCCAAATACGAAATTAAAACTCAGAATCTTTAAGAACCTTATGCTCTGATGCCAATTGATGCCCAAGATCTCAATATGAACACTCAATTGAAGATGAGAGGAATAAGAATCTTGAAATGTAAAACATACGTATGAAATCTTCTATGATCGATATGAATTTTACAGACACATATGTGGATATTTATAACTCTAAAACTATTGACATATTTACATCTTAACCCTTCTAATATTTACATATTACATATTTACACATAAAACATAACTATAACATAATTACACAAATGACCCATTAACTTTTCTCAACCTTGGTTTAACAATTATGTCTAACATATATATCTGGTTCCCGGTCTATCCAACTAACCTGAGGAGGAATCCTGACCGTTTATAATGGCTGAAATTAAATCTCAGTCGTGTAAATCAATTTTTTACAACAGTAACAAAGCACGACACTTACAAAGTTGTTTTCTTTATTTTTTTTTGTTTAAAACAACTTTAGTAAATTGATAACATTAGAACAAAATACCTGGCCACCGAACTGGTATAAAACTAGTTTCTTTTGTTATTTGTTATCGGTAGCTTTCAGATCTTGTATCTTTAAAACATTATATTTGTCTATTGTTTTCTTTTCCCTTAAGCTGAGGGTCTCTTTGGAAACAAACTCTATTCTACTAAAGAATCCCTAGGGATAGAGGTAAGGTTTGCCTACATCCCACCCTCCCAGACTATACCAATATCTTTGCTATAAGTGCGATTTACTAGTTATTATGACTAAAGGATCCTCCAATTAAATTAGTTTATATTTTATTTAATTCATTCTTAATTTAATCTAGTGCTATTGTTGTAAAGTCAAAGGTATAGCCTTTTTAGCTCCTGTAATTTCTCCTTACCAATTGTACAGCTAGTCTATAAAGCATCATCTCTGTAACTCTGTTTAGATATACAGAAGATTATTATTCAGAAACCCTAATACCATTATATGGTATCAGAGCTGTAATTGTTCAAAAGAGTCAATCTTCTTCCTTGTTCCTATCACTCTGTGTTTTCATGGCATCAAAACCTACAATCCAGATCACTGCAGCAACACATTTTCCTATTAAACTCACCGCCAACAACTTTCCTGTGTGGCGTCGTCAAATTGAATCAACCCTAATAGGGCTTGAACTTGATGCGTTCATCACCGGCGCTCAACAGCCTCCAGAACGCCTTCTGCATGACAAAGACGGGTCCAAACCGAACCCAGCTTACCTCTCATGGTATCGCCAGGATCAGATTTTGATCAGTGCTATGCTTGGATGCTGCTCCGACCAGATTCAACCATTAATTTCCTCTGCAACTGCCGCTCGGGATGCCTGGGAAAGCCTCAACACCAGTTTTGCTAGCGCATCTCGGTCCCGTGTTATCTCTCTCAAATCTAAGCTCGTCAAAAATCCAAAAGGTACCCGCTCAATCACTGAGTATCTCCAAGATATGAGATCTATTGCAGATGACCTGGCTCTTGCACAAAGCCCTGTTTCTGAAGAAGACCTACTGGTCCATATCCTATCTCAACTCGGTGAAGAATACAGCACCATGGTTGCTGCTATTAAGGTACGAGAAACACCTTTGGCCTTCTCTGAACTGTTTGATAAATTAACAGACTTTGAGAGAGCCCGAAAGGAACGTACTGCACTCTCTGAACCTGTGTTGACCACTATCAACTATACCGCATGCCATCATAATCGACAATCAGGACGTTTTGAAATTCCCGTCTGAGGGCCAAATCGATTCTCTGATTCAAATCAGCAACGTGGCTATAGTAATCGAAATCAATGGACCTCCTCATCCTCAGGGGGGAATCGCCAAAACAGTACCAACTTCAAATCTTTTTTCCAATTTTGTAACATACCTGGCCACATCACTCGTGACTGTCGCAAGCTCTCCAAGTTTTCTGCAAGAACACAACATCTCTGTCAACACATTACAGCCACATACACCTGTTGCAAATGTGACTACTTCTGGCTCAACCTCGTGACTACTTCTGGCTCAACCTCGGTCTCTCCAACTTGGCTGTTTGATAGTGGCTCTTCAAATCATGTGACTAGTGACCGCTCCACCCTGCAAAATGTCTCTGAATATGGTGGTCCAGATGAGGTTATTCTTGGTGATGGTAAAGGTTTAAAAATTTCTCACATTGGTTTTAAACATATTAACACATCACCCAAAACTCTCTCTTTACCTAATGTGTTATGTGTTCCACATTTACAACGAAACCTTATTTCTGTGGCTAAACTATGCAAGACTAACCAAGTTTCTGTGGAATTTTTTCCCTTTCATTTTTTTGTGAAGAATCTTCGCACGGGGGCGCGTCTCATGCGGGGGGAGAACCATGAAGATGTTTACTATGCTAAGCTACCATCCACATTGCAATTAAATGTTACCACCAGCACCTCACCACTTCAATGGCACCACACATTGGGTCACCCATCTATCAAAGTTTTCAAGAATCTTATTTCCAGCCTAGGTCTTAGCTCTAAGCTACTTTATGATTCCCATATGCATTGTTCATCTTGTTCAATTAATAAAAGTCATAAGTTACCTTTTGGTTCCAATTCCTTTACTGTTACAAAGCCTTTGCAATTGATATATTCTGATGTGTGGGGTCCAACTCAAAAATCTATTGATCAGTTTACTTACTATGTCATTTTTGTTGACTATTATTCAAAATATGTGTGGTTATACCCAATGAAAAGAAAATCTGATGTTGCCTTGATATTTCCCCAATTTAAGCTACTTGTTGAAAAATTCTTCCAATATCAGATTGTGTCTCTTTTCAGTGATAATGGTGGGGAGTATCAAGGTCTTCTCCCATTCCTAAAAGCACACGGTATCTCACATTACACCACTCCACCTCACACCCCTGAACAAAACGGTGTAGCTGAGCGTCGCCATAGACATATAGTTGAAACTGGTCTGTCCCTGCTTCATTATGCAAAACTACCATTAACTTTCTGGTCCTATGCATTTGAAATAGCAGTACACCTAATCAACAGACTTCCAACACCTATTCTTAATAACCAAAGCCCTTATCACCGACTCTTCCATCAATCACCAAACTACACAAAACTAAAGCCCTTTGGTTGCTTGTGTTATCCATGGCTTAAGCCTTACACCACCTCCAAGCTTCCACCAAGATCTACACCATGTGTTTTCCTTGGTTACTCCACCTCTAAATCAGCCTACAAATGCTACGACCTAGCTACGCGTCGTCTATACCACTCCCGTCACGTTGAGTTCGTTGATTCTCATTTTCCATCCCAACACAACTTAACCGAACCACTACCTAGTGCTGATGTTTTCCTTTCTTCACCCTCCTCTGATCCTCAACCGACGCCTATTCCTCCTCCTCCCATACCTGTTTCAGTTCCAACACCCATCACTATCATTGACTCTATGCCCCTAAATTCAGCCCCAAGTTCAGCCCCAACATTTCCAGTCTCCACTTCCTATCCCTCAACTTCAGCCCCGAAATCACCTTCCTCCACCTTCCACTTCACCTATTCTCGTCAAAAAAGTAAGCACAACACTCCACCTCCCATCCTATCACCTGCTGATCAGATTTGTACCACTCCAATAAATTCTCCAACACCAACAAACCCCATCACACCAGCTGCCCAAAACTCTTCCCCTAATCATCACTCCTCTTTACCTAACCCACCTTCTCCACAGCTGCCACGAACAAGAAAACAAAATCCCAAATATTACAACTCATTTATCAATTCCACCACCCTCCATCCTATTCCCACTACCATTGAACCCCATACATATAATCAAGCCCTCAAAGACCAAAAATGGCGCAATGCCATGGATGAAGAATTTAATGCTCTCATGCAAAATGGGACTTGGGAATTAGTCCCTCATGCCTCTCACAATCCCATTGGATGTAAATGGGTATTTCGAATCAAACGCAACCCGGATGGCACCATCTCCAAATACAAAGCCCGTCTAGTAGCCAAAGGCTTTCTCCAGCAATATGGGAAAGATTACTTTGACACTTTTAGTCCGGTTACAAAACCTGTGACCATTCGAATTATCTTATCCCTTGCTCTTTCTCACAATTGGTCTCTACGTCAACTTGATGTGAACAATGCATTCCTTCATGGCACCCTACATGAAGAGGTCTTTATGACTCAGCCACCTGGGTTCACTCACCCTCAATTTCCTAATCATGTTTGCAAACTTAAAAAATCACTTTATGGCCTTAAACAAGCCCCAAGAGCATGGTACATGGAATTGACCTCTTTTCTTCAATCTTGTGGCTTTCGTAAGTCCAGAGCCGATGCTTCCCTGTTCATTTACAACCATAATGATGTCTTGTGTTTCTTTATGGTTTATGTAGATGATATTGTTCTCACTGGCAACAATAATGCCTTTCTTCATCAATTCATTCGTACCATAGCAAATCGTTTCTCCATCAAAGACCTAGGACCTCTGCACCATTTTCTTGGCATTGAAGTTATTCCTACCAATCATGGTCTCTTTCTATCCCAACATCGTCATATCCAAGATCTTCTCACTCAATTTCATATGGATGGTGCAAAAGCTGTGGCTACCCCACTAAACTCTTCATCAGATCTCACTCTGAATGACGGCTCTCCTAGTGTTGATCCTACCCCGTATCGCAAGCTAGTTGGTTCTCTACAATATTTAACCTTTACAAGACCTAATATTTCCTTTGCAACAAATCGGCTAGCTCAATTCATGCACTCCTCATCTGAGATTCATTGGCAGGCATTAAAACGGGTTTTGCGTTATTTAAAGGGTACTATACATCATGGGCTATTTCTTAAAAAAGGATCCTCACTTCATCTACAAGCATTCTCTGATTCAGATTGGGGAGGTATCTCAAATGGTGGTAGATCCACTACTGCCTACATTCTCTATCTTGGTTGCAACATCATTTCATGGAAATCTACACGCCAAAAATCTGTTTCCCGGTCATCAACAGAGGCTGAATACAAGGCTTTAGCAAATGCAGCAGCAGAAATTTCATGGGTCCAAAATTTGCTCACTGAACTTGGTGTCACACAATCTGCACCACCAACACTTTTTTGTGACAACACAGGTGCCACATATTTATGTGCAAATCCAGTTTATCACTCTTGTATGAAACACGTGGCATTGGACTATCATTTTGTTCTAGAAAAAGTGGCCGATGGAACTTTGAAGGTTCTTCATATTAATTCATATGATCAACTTGCAGATGCCTTGACAAAACCTCTTAGTCGCAACCCTTTTCTTCGCTTACGTTCCAAGATTGGAGTATCTGATGGCTCCTCCATCTTGCGGGGGCGTATTATGACTAAAGGATCCTCGGAAACCCTAATACCATTATACTAGTTACGGTTGTTTTTTTTCTATTAACATTGTATGTAAATAATGACGAGCTAGTTCATATCAAAATCTTACTTTGAAAATTGACCACAGAGTTGACCAAATTCAGCTTCCGGCACATAATGCAAAGCCAAATGGTAAGATCCAACAAAACTATCCATCTTATGTAATGGAGGAATGTAAATGGGGAAGTTATGCCAAAGGAGCATTGTATGCACTAAAAAGTAGAGGACACCATCTAAAACAGGTTAAATATTATCTTGATTTATGATAATCAATGAACACAAAGTATTTTGTTGAGATTGCAAAATGGGCAGGCTGGGTTACGGGTCAAAATATATTGATTTTGTCTGTTTTCTGATTTTTATTTATATTCAATTAATATATTGATTTTCTAATTATAAAACAAGAATATTTTGTTAGATCATTTTACTCTTTTCTGCACCAGTTTTTGAAAATTTGAATTCAAATTGGTGAATTGGATAACGAGATTCATTTATGGTACAGAGGGTCTTGATAGTTCAAGTTTAAGCTCATCAGCTGCTGTAAGTTTTCTATTACCATTATGCTTTCTAACTCATTGTTTAATTATTGATTAATTGCATTGGAGAATTTTACATATTAACTTCTAATTTCTCTTAAAGATTTAACGCAATGCTCGCTGTTTAACTATCAGTAATTGTGAATTTTACATGTTTAACAGGTTGGAATTGCTTACCTATTGGCTCTAGAAAGTGCGAATGGTCTTACAGTATCTCCTACACAAAATATTGAATATGATCGGTAGGTTGATGGCTAAGTTAATACGTCCACTTGGTTCTGTTTTATCTCAAGCGGGTCAAATAAAAAAAGTCATTTAAATGCCAAATAAGTCATGCATACCACACCCAGAATCTACCTTTAGTACATACAACCTCCCAAATTATTTTTTTTAAAAAATTAAATACTTCTGTGAATAATACAATATTCATGATTGTAACAAAGTCATCGATTATTGTCATAATTTAAGGGGTTGTTCGGTAACCTCTTAATGGTTAAGAGGTAACCTTAAGTCTGAATGGTTAAAAGACTACCTCTTAATGTTACCTTTTAACCATTCAAACTTATGGTTACATCTTAATCATTAAGAGGCCTTGATCCATTAAGAGATAGTCTTCTAATGACCATTAAGAGATTACCAAATAGCCCCCAAGTATTTCTGTGGTAATGTAGTTTTCATAATTTAATTAAAAAAAATTTCGTATTTCTGCAAGCTTAGTTTTCTTCATTAAGGTTGTTTTTCAACGGCTTGAAGAACTTGGTTACTATTGTTTTTTAGTAAAATACTTGAGTAACTTGGTTATTATTGTGCGGCATAAATCCTTTTTTAATTCTATTTCTTATTGTTCTTTTCTTTTGTCTTCATATTCCTTTCTTTCAGCTAATACTCTATTTATTGCCTGAAGATTTTCCCAACAATTTATTATCATATATTTATATTTATTTTTAATCTTAACAATGTAATTGAAGGCTAATCGAGAATGAGTATTTGGGTCTGAAAAACGGCATATTGGATCAGTCAGCTATATTGCTTTCGCGCTACAGGTGTTTAACTTGTATGGATTGCAAGGTACTTTTTTTTTCCTCAAAACCATATTCTAATCACGACTTTTCACCTTTTTTTGCTTGTCATTTGTAAAAAAAATGTATTGCTGCACTTTTGAGCCGAGGGTCTCTCCTTAGAAGCAACCTCTTTATCCCATTGAAATAAGGCAAGGTTTGTCTTCATCCCACCCTCCCAGACCCTACTTTAGTGGGACATGACTAGGTTTGTTTGTTTGTTTGTCACCTTTATTTGCTTGTGATGTGTTATGTCATGCTAAACAACTGAATTTTCATTTTAATTTTTAAATGCTAATTGCGTAAAAAAAAGTAACTTCTTTGTACCATACAAAACTATCAAAGTTTCATAAATTTTGATTTTATGTAACCACTATTCATAAGTTCAACTTAATGTAATTTAACAGGCTAATGTGTCAATATGATACCTTGGTTACCTTTTTATGCAATTTACTCTTTTTATGTAATAACCATGCAACATATTTGTTGGATAATCTTGATGGTCGGGTCAGTTTTATTAGTATTTGATTTGTAGTGAGTGTATGTTAAGCTTCAAGATGGGTCAATTCTTTTATCGGTTTTCTAGGTAGAATTAGTTTTGTTTATTGACTTCAAGACTGTGTTTGTAAGGCTATAAAAAGCCTCCTGCTTTATGTAAAAAGTACATCATTTTTACTATTCTTTTCCCTTCCTTAGATCATAAAATTCTAAGCTTTCTATCTTCTGATACGTGAGTGTGTGGAGTGTTTCATTTCAGTTTGAACCAACATTTGGTATCAGTGCTTAGGCTAGATCAAAGAGGAGAAGTACGGTTCTATGTGAATCGCTAGAAAGTAAGAAGACCGACGTGACAGGCTGGAGCAGATTCCAACGAAAACCGACGGTAACATGAAAGACTCAGACTGTGAAGAAGACTGTGACTGTAGCCGGAGAAAAGAACCGGCAAGAAAAGATGAAAGAGACCGTGGCTAGAGATTGATTTCTAGCGTGAGACAGAAAAGACCAAGAGTGCTGCAAAAGACCGACGGCTAATTTAAAGAAAAAGTAGATCGAGACAGAAGGAGACCGTTGACGTGTTCATATGAGAAAGAAAGGAGATCCTGTTTTGAACTGATCGTTTGTTTTGTTCAGACCCAAGGGAAGCATGCCATTTATATTTTATCAAATATCCAAAATATAAAAGGTGACCGGAACACGTGAAATTATATTTTTTGACATCTCAATTTTGAATTTTTGGATATTGTACTCATAAAAAAAAGTAGGAAAAATGGCTTTGGTACAAGCAAAGGAAGCAGGTTCAATGTCTTACCAAGTTCCGACTTTAACCGCAACCAACTATGCGGTATGGGCTATCGAAGTTAAATCCATTTTGGATGCACATGGTCTATTGGAGAGTATGGAACCGAGGGCTCTCGGGTAAGAACCGGATGCTAAGAAGTCAACAAGCTCTAGCCTTTTTATTTCAAGCAATATCAGAAGAGATAGTGTTGCAAATGTCGAGTCACACGGACCCGAAGAAAGTGGGGGATGGCTTAAAATTCAATACTTGGGTGTAGATCGGGTGAGAACGGCTCGAATTGAAACATTGAAAAGAGAGCTTGAAGGTTTGAGAATGGAAGAAGGAGTAATTGTTGATGATTATGCTACAAAGTTGAGCGGATTGGTTTCAGAGTTGAGGAGTCTTAGGCATGAAGTTGAGGAAGAAGAAATGGTGAGAAGGATACTTGATGCAATGCCAAAATCGTTTCTTCAAATTGTGGCTTCAATCGAACAATGTTTCGAGTTAGACACAATGTTTTTTGATGAAGTGGTTGGAAGGCTTAAGGCGTATGAAGAAAGACTCAAAAGTCATGGAGAAAAGGAGGAAGAGAAAGGGCAACTCTTGATGGCTAGTGAGCAAAAGTATGGTGAAAGTAGTGGACGCAGAAGAGGTCGTGGAAGAAATTATGAAAGAGGTGGAAGAGGCCGAGGTAGAGGAATGGGTCGAGGTGATAAAAGTGGAATGTGGTGTTATGATTGTGGAGTTTTTGGTCACTTAAGCTACGAGTGCACAAAGTGGAAAAACAAAGACAATGAAGCAAATTTGATCCAAGAGGATGAACCGACTTTGCTTTAAAGAAAGGGCCGACATCAAGATTATGGGGGTGATTGTTGGATAATCTTGATGGTCGGGTCACTTTTATTAGTATTTGATTTGTTTTAATTTAGTGTTTAAATAATAAAAAAGAAAATCATGGATTTGACTGCATCATGGGATTTAACCGAATTTGTAGTGAGTGTACGTTAAGCTTCAAGATGAGTCAATTATTTTATCGGTTTTCTAGGTAGAATTAGTTTTGTTTATTGACTTCAAGACTGTGTTTGTAAGGCTATAAAAGCCTCCTGCTTTATGAATAAAGTACATCATTTTTACTATTCTTTTTCTTCTCTATAGATCATAAAATTCTAAGCTTTCTATCTTCTGATATGTGAGTGTGTGAAGTGTTTCATTTCAATTTGAACCAACAATATTAACGTTTTCTTAAATAACATATACTTTACTCCTAAACTTAGGGGTGTAAACGAGCTGAGTCGATTCCGAGCTCATTTAAGGCTCGAGCTCGGCTCGTTTAGACTAAATAGGGCTCGAGCTTGGCTCGTTTAGACTAAATAGGGCTCGAGCTCGGCTTGTTAGAATATTTTTAGGCTCGAGCTCGGTTTGGCTCGTTTAGATTTTAATTATTTAATTTATTTACTTTAATTACTAATTTAATTATATTTATAATTATATTTTCCAAATTTAACATAAAATATTTGATTTAAATATATTTATCATAATTTTATATATAAAAACAATTAATTTTATAAATAAACACTTGTATAATAAATAAAAGTTATATAAACAAAAAGCTCGTTAAGGCTTGCGAGCCGGCTCGAGCTCGATATGTAAAGCTCGAGCTCGGGCTCGATATGTAAAGCTCGAGCTCGGGCTCGATATGTAAAGCTCGAGCTCGGGCTCGATAACTAAGCAAGCCACATTTTTTGGCTCGGCTCGTTTGAGCTTTTTACCGATCCGATTCCGAGTATTTCACGAGCTGCCTTGATTCGTTTACATCTCTACCTAAAATACCTTTGATTTTATATACACTTTGTCTGGGTTTGATCCCATGACTTTCATATAAGAGGCAAAACCTCTATAAAGTGAGCTACTCATGTAACATATTAACTACCTCATAATCTACAAAATTACTTATTTATTATATATTAAAATAAAGAGTAACTTATGGTTTTGGTCCCTGTGATTTAAGTGTTTTAACTATTTTACCCAAAATAGAATATTCTATCAATGTAGCCCTTGTGGCTTAAACAACTAATGGTTTTGGCCCCCAACCATAACTGCTCTAAAGGAATCACAAGGGAGGATTGGAGGCCAAAACCGTTAGGATAGTTATAGTTGGGGGCCAAAATCATTAGTTGTTTAAAACACAGGGGATGTATTGATAGAAGATTATAATTTAGGTTGAAATAGTTAAAGCACTTAAACCACATGATCCAAACCGTAATTTAGTCTTATATAATTGTTTAATTGAAATGGATCTTGTGAACTTTGTGCAGACCAAAATACACAAACTTATACACCCACCCAAGTTTGAAATGGAGAAAATTGCCAAATTCAAATTTCCCTACAAGATTCTACTAGCATTTTCGGGTCTGAAGCAGGTATTAACAACTAATCCTGGTTATAATCGAAGGGTTACCGAGTGTAGAGAGGCCGCAGAGATCCTTCTAAAGTAATATTTCCATAAAGTCTCAAATTGTAAGGAAATTTTAAAAAAATAACAGTTAAAACAACATATAATAATATCTTTGTTATACTTTTCACAGAGCTGCAGGAAAGAAGGCTGAGCCTGTTTTATCAAACGGTATGAATTATTTTATTTTTATTTCCTTTTCTTTTTTAATCATTTAAATGCTGAATTCTTTGAATACATTTTACAGTTGAACAAGAAGAATTTGAGGCACATAAGGTTCTATTTTTCTTTTTCTTTTTAATTTTTTTATCCATTACACCATTAATCAATATTCATGCTGAAAATTTAACTTTTACAGTCTAAATTAGAACCACATCTAGCTAAAAGAGGAGAACATTACTTCTCTGAGAATACAAGTTATTAAAGGTGTTTAATGATTTTTATTATTTTTTTTATTTTCTTGTTAAATTTTCTCCATGTTATGAGTGGAATTTAAGGTTATTAGATTTAAATCCTCCAAACTTTAACATGTTGACCGCCAATACTCCTAACAAGGGAAATGTTTAGTGATACTCCTAACTTTCAACATAGTTTCTGGTGGCACTCCATTATGCTATTACACATCATCAAAAAAGTGTCAAATAGAGTGTTAATGGAAAATTTATTGAAAGTTAGGAGAGTCACTAAACATTTTCTCAGTTGAGATTATTTAAGTCCAATAACCCTGAAATTTACAGGGTATGGTTGATCGATTGATTATGAAACTTTTGGACTTCGGAACTTATTTGGTTATAGGCTTAGAAGCATGGGCTTGTGGCAACTTTGAAGAGTTTGGAAAGCTTATCTCGGCCTCAGGGTTAAGTTCAATTCAAAACTACGAATGTGGCAAGTCAAAATTTTTACTTGCTTTATGTGTTAATTTGTTCATACATGATAAATAATATAGTTTCTTATCTCATTCTTGAATTCCTTCAGGGCCGAATGGGTTAAATTTTTAAAAATTATTGATCAATCAGGTTATATACTCTTAGACACGTGTCTGTGTGTAAAGGGGTTTGATATTGTACAAAGAATTTTTTTTTCTTATGAAGGATGCATGAAATTATCACGCAAGAACAATTAACACTTGCATGATAATTTCACGCACAAATGATATTATCACACATAACCCATTTGCTGATAATTTAATCTATACGTGATAGTTTCATCTGTGCTTGATATCATCACACAAATGCTAATCGTTCTTGTGTCTTACGGACATTTCATACACTTCACACAAAAAATGGCTTTCCATTTCATACTTTCAATGTGTGTGTAGAGGGCATTGTTCATAAGAAAACCTTCATTTTAGAAAACTTAAAAAATTAGTCACAACTATTACTAATCAATTTTTTTTGTTTTTTATTTCTTTTTATTATAATAATGTTAGAAATGTATAAAAAAAGTAAAAAAAAATATAGCTCACGTTACTACATATATGTAACTTGTATGCTACATATATGTAAATTGTATGCTACATATATGTAACTTGTATGTTACATATATGTTTATCGTATGAGTTACATATGAAATTTCGTTAGAGACATACACGTAGCTTCACGAGCTACATATTTTTTTTAATTTTTTTTTACTTATTGCACTTATAACTTTTTAATTAAAAGTCATGATTTTCTTAAATTGATTGGTTGATAGTACGTTTTCAAGTATTCTTTGATCTCAGAAGTTTTCTTATGATCTCTTCTCTAAATATATACGAGTCATATGGGGTTTCTTTAAGATGTAGAGTTTTAGAATTATTATCTTAAGAGTTAATTACACAAATGGTCTTTGTAATTTGTGAAAACTAATATGTTTGGGTACTAAGGTTTAAAGTAAAATCTTTGAATCACTGCTATCAATTTTGTAACAACTTTGGATGTTAACACTCTAACTTCTCTTTTTCGTCAAATTAGGGTGAAATGACTAAAATATCATTGGCATTTTGGAATAATTAAAGTCAAAGGTTTTGGTCATTCTAGTTTAATTTTATAGTCTTAGTACCCAACTCTTAACCTTTTTTTTGTTCTTGTAAGGATTAAGGCATACCCTTGATTTTTCATACGCTTGTCAAAAATCACATTATTGCTGCATTTAACATACCAAGTGTTCATAAATCTAAAAAAAAAGTAATCGATCATTCTTTCAAACCGGCTTGTTTGGTCTATTTCAAAACATGCCCATTTCCTCGGGTCGATAAAGAGTCCATATTCCTAAAAACTGTGTTTTTAGGTTGTGAGCCGCTAATCCAACTATACAAGATACTTCTAAAAGCACCTGATGTTTATGGCGTTCGGTTCAGTGGTGCTGGTTCAGAGGGTGCTGTGTAGCATTTGTAAACTCAGACTATGCTGATGAAGCTGCTTCATTCGTCAAAACCGAATACGTTAAACTTCAACCCGAACTGGCTAGCCATCTTAACAAAGATACATCCGTTGTGATATGCGACTCGGGTGACTGTGCTTGAGTTTTATGAGGGATGATCCTGAGATGAACCCCTCATTTTTTGAATGAATTTCCATATGAAAACATTTTGTGATTATTTTGTTTATTTGGCACATTTTTATAAATCGGTGTCATGTTTGCTTAAGGTTGGCTTAACTATTTTAAGGGTCCTAGGCAAAATAAAAGTACGGGGCCTTTTTTCAAATTTTATTATCTGAACTCAATATTGATCATTAGATTGATAGTTAGAAATCTAAGACTGTTGTGATGGAGAGCGGCTTACAAAGAAGTTATGAAGAAGAAACTAAACAGGAAAAAAAACCATGATTTTTAAAGAAAATCAACAATCAATAACAAAACGTGATTTCGTATTCTAATTGAAGTAGTAAATAAGTGATAAAATTAATGGAAATCATCTTTAGCTTATCAGCTATCTCTATTTCCAGAAAAATAAATTGCCTTAAATACCAAATTAAAATAAACTAAAATTTGAGGCCCTTAGAAATATTGAGACGCTAGGATAATGTCTATTTTTTTTAATTAGAAAGTTGGCACTGTGTTTGCTCATGTTCAAGTTGCATCTTGACTTATTTTAACATCTCAATTCGGTTTTGGTTGATATTCTACTCAGTGTTGTAAAAATCGGCCGAGGCGGCGCCTAGGCGCTAGATGCCTTCCAACCTTGTCGATTTTGCCCTAGGTGGCCTACTCGGATTTTTATTTTTTTTGACTTTTTTTGACTTTTTTCGGGTAAAAATAAACCAGTTTCATGATTATTTAGATATTTCTCAACCAAAAATTCTTAATATGTCTCTAAAACATCAAATTCAACCACTTAACATCGAAATTCATTTCTAAACTTTGAAGTACTTGATTTAGTATATTTAAGTTTATTTTTAAAATTATTTGAGTTATTATATTAAATTATTGATATTGATATGTGTATATAATATATATTTGTAAAATTACATATAAAAATTCCAATCCGCCTAACGCCGATTAATCACAATTAATCCCGATTAATCCCTAGGCGGTACCTCGCCGCCCGACTAGCGCCTAGCGACTTTTACAACCATGATTCTACTATTACAGGAATCAACCTTATAATTCAATAACATGAAAAATAAGAGATATCGTTGGGGTCTCTTGAAGTCTTAGTTTTTAATCCTGATTTTGGGAGGATTTAGCACTGTTGTACGTGTGTTTCCTTTTGATTTATTGATGTATAAGATGGTGTGACTAAATCGTTGTCATGTCTGCTCAAAGTTGGCTTAACTATTTTAAGGGTTCTAGGCGAAATAAAAGTACAATGGCTTTTTTCAAATTTTATTGCCTGAACTTGACATTGATCATTAGACTGATAGTTAGAAATCTAAGACTGTTGTGATGGAGCACAAACAAAAACCACATACACTTTAAGCAGCTTACGAAGATGAAATTGAACAGGAAAAAGAAAACCATGATTTTTGAAGAAAATCAACAATCAATAACAAAACGTGATTTCATATTATGATTGAAATAGTGAATAATTGATAAAATTGATGGTAATTATCTTTAGCTTATCAGCTATCTCTATCTCTAAAAAAATAAAGTGCCTTAAATACCAAATTAAAAAAAAACTAATATTTGAGGCCTTTAGAAATATTGAAACCCTAGGCTAATGTCTATTTTTTTAGTTAGAACGCTGGCACTGTGTTTGCTCATGTTCGACGTTCGAGTGCATCTTGACTTATTTTAACATTTCAATTCGGTTTGGGTTGATATTCTACTATTTTATTATGATTCAATGACATGAATAATGAGGGATATAATTTGTGTCTCTTGAGGTCTTATGTTTTAATCTTGATTATAAAAAAAATTAGCAGTGTTGTTTGTTTCCTTTTGAATTACTGATGTATAAGATGGTGTAACCGACACACAAGATTTTTTTTAAAGTAGTGTTAGATAATCGTTTGTTATCTTTAAAGAAAATCTATTCTATCTATTATAATAAATCGAAGTTTCTAGGGACACATGACGTGATTACAGAGCACCTCAACTTTTATTTTCTCGTCTCTCTCTCTTATTAAATACACCTCATATTAAATAATAATATTAAATATAAAATACTTTGTTTTACATTTTTAAACTAAGAAACATATTTTATAATATATTAAAAATATATTAATATTAAAAAAACACATTTTAAATATCCAACTTATTATAAAATATACAATTTTTAAAAAATAGTGTTTTAAAAAAAATGAAACAAACTTTAAAAAAATTATTGTTAAATAAATAATATAATTATTTTATTACTAAAATTATTAAATTATACAAAATTTTAGCCATATTTTATATTAAAAAAAATCTTATATTATCTATATTTTCATTAATGATTGTTTATTATATTTTTATCATTCAGCCCGTGTAATACACGGGGTGCTAACCTAGTGCATTAATAAACTATGATCGGTGCCACTGTGGCTGACAAGGACTGGTTTCTTACGAAACTTGACTTATTTTAAGCATTATTGATCAAGTACAATAATAGAGGCGACAAGGTAAAACTGAAACTTAAATTATTAAGTGTATTTATAGTGAGATACTTGGATCTATTCTTATCTTTAAAAGTTAAAGGTATTTTTTTATCTATATCTTTAAAATTTAAAATATTAATTTATATTTTTTTCTTCGATCTCTAAAAATAAAAAAAAAATTCTTTTATATTTCATCTTTATCTTAAAAAATTTAAGGTTTTCTATGGATAGTAATTTTTTTAAATATAGAAATTCACTTTGCATGATCTTTTAGCTTTTCTGCAAGTCTTTAAGAGAGAAATAATAATAATAAATTAGTTTCTGCTTGAGGTAGAGATTAAGATGAAAAACAAGATATGATATGTTAAATAAAAAATAAGATTTATAAAAATATGATATTTAGTTAAATTACTAAGATAGTGACAATTTTTTTTTTGAACGGCGAAGGTCTCAATCGTTCGTGTGAACCCACTGTTTTCAGACCATGTCACCAAGGTCTAGTTACCTGGACCTCCCATGAACCACCACAACCACCCCAGTAGGAAACCCCACTGGGAAAACCCCCTGACCCTTCTCGGACCCCTTTTTCGCTGCAGGAGCGATTTGAACCCAAGACCTTCCATTTGAAAGAATCTTGAGGTACCATTGAGACAATGCCTCATTGGTAGATAGAGACATAAATGAACAACACTATGATCAATCCCAATGCATTTAAACATTTTAATGTTTAAATTTAAGGACCAATTAACGTTTTAACCTAATTATAAAGATAGAGATAAACATGAAAAATATGATCAAAGCTATCGCATTTAACATTTTCTTTTAAATTTAAGAACCAAATAACAATTTGACCTAGTCTAATTATATTTTCAAAGTGAGTTATTTGGACACCAGTGGTTTTATATGACCCGTATAGGGTCTTTCGTCTAGCTCTATACGATTTGTAAATGTCTTTCGTATAGCACATGCGAGCCATATAGAGTCTGTGACATAATAAGTGACAGACTTGTCAGTTAAATATATCATATACGACTCGTATGAAGGTAATACTAGTCGTATAGATAGTGTTAAGTTGATACACAGAGTTGTATATCAATCATCAATCGTCTTTGAAAAGTAGAAAACCTGGAAAATATGAGTTCGATTTTCTATGGGGTGGCTAAACGGAATAATATGAATGAACAATAACATGTGATTAAACAACAAAATAATGAAATTCTTTGTTAAGACGAAAGTATTTTTCACTTCAAATCAAATTTAATAAATAAATCAACAACTTTTATTATTCAGAAATTAAATAAAAAATTTATTGTGTTAAAAGAGCGGCGTTTGGAATGAGAACTTTAACATTTTTAAGAAATTGGAACATAATCGAAATAAACATTTTCTGCAAATAATATTTATAAGATATAAAATATCATCTTAAATCTTCTGTTTAAGCGCGCAGAAAGCATATGTATTCTTTTAAACATAGTTATTAAAAGTAAGTTCATGTGTATTTATTTATTAAAATTTTGACAGGATATGAAATGAAAAGTATGTGATTAACGATCAACATATATAAACAATGGGAAATCTATATCTATACTCTATAATAAAATATTAACAAATTTGCCACTTATCACATTCTTACACCATTAATGCCACATGTTACATTCTTACACTAATATTTCCACTTGTCAACACCTTATCATTTCACTTAATTCTCTCTCCTATTAAATAATTATATTATATCTCTTATTAAATAAATTATTTCTCTTATTAAATAATTATAATATTAATAACTAATATATAATTTATCTTTTTATTATAAAGCACACTTAAATTTTTTTTATAAAATATGAAATTTTCTAAAATCAAAATTTTTAAACTAAGAAATATTTTATTTAATCAAAAAACAAAATTTATGTAAAAAACAAGTTATCTTAAAAAAATGATTTTTTTAAAAATAAAATATATTATAAAAGGAGTTTTGAAACAATGAGATTTTTATCATCCAATAATGTTTTTTAATTTAATATTTTATATTAAATCTGTGTAATACACGTGTTTATAACCTAGTTTATATTATAAAGAGATTTTCAATTAATAATCGATATTTTAAAAGCCTAACGATTTTTTTTATTAAAATAGAAATTATATAATCATAATAATTATTTTTATTATTTACTTTTTTTAACAACTATCTCCAAATACCATTGCTTAAATGCTCAGATAAACACCATCATTTAAGAGGACCTCACAACGGAAAACCTTGAGCTTAACATAAGTTATTTGTTTGCTTCAGTTGATACTTAACCCAAAATCTCTCATTTAAGAAGTTAAGGCCATAATTATTTTATTATTCCACCATTAGCAGTATCTTGATGACGGGATAAGGTTCATGAATTATAAGCACCTAGTTCAAATTATATAGGAGGGTTTTCTCAAAAGATTGAGTTTCTCCCTGAACTCATGTCTTGTTGATAGATATGAACATGTAATATCGCTGTATCGCAACAAAGTCCTCGCATACCCTTACCCTTACCTCAAGAAGTTCTTATCCGATGAGATACTTGCAATTCCTCTAGAGGAGATTCATATTGATGAGCAATTACACTTCGTTGAGGAACCGGTTGAAATCATGTACTCAGAGATCAAGAAACTCAAACTTAGTAGCATACCAATAGTCAAAGTGTGATGGAACTCAAGACGTGGACCGGAATTTACCTGGGAATGCGAGGACCAAATGACAAAGAAATACCCTCACATGTTCACTAACCAGACAAACACTGACAACACGAACTGAATTTCGGGACGAAATTCCTGCTAACAGGGGGATGATGTGGCACCTCGTATTTTCCATGTCAGCATTACATTTATTTTAATTATAATTTATATTATTATTTCATACGTGGCACTAGAATCAGATTAATTTAGTGTGACACGTAGCACAACATTCCAAAAGTGAACAACTGAGCGATAATTTGTCGAATTATCGGAAAACGCACACACGTGTCTTGATTAACGAACGTTGGTGAAATTGAACAAAACACAACGAATTGAACTATGAATAAGCCTTATATAAACCTATAATAAGCTAAATTATGATTAAAGTCATAAAAACGATGCTCATAAACGCGAAATTATTGAAAAACAAGTTTAAAGAACAAAATTGGGCCAATTGGGCTTATTCAGCTAGCCAGGCGGTATGCCAAGGACCAAGGTTTGGGCCTTGGCGGTATGCCAGGCTTGGGTGGGAGAAATTTGAACTCTCCAAAAGACCAGGCGGTACGCCCCGCATGCTGCACCCACACAGGGCGATGCGCGCGAGACAATAAAAGAATATCGGATTAAAATAATCCAGGCGGTACGCCTAGCCTCGCGAGGGCTAACTAGGCGGTGCGCCTGGAAGTCGCAGACGGCAAAACTTGTATAAGACTCAAGCTAGCTCAATGTAATCATTTCTATCGTATCCTTCTCGACTGAAACACCTCCAACTCGAGCAACACGCCCTGTTAACTCCATCATATCAGCCAGAATCTCCATTGGTGATACTTGGAAGCCATTTTTGGAGTTCTTTAATGACGTGAAGCAAGAAGGAGAACCTTTTGGAAGCTTGTCACCTCCACCATCACCTTGTAGCAACCAAGACTTCATCACCAGTAGCACTAGCAGCTGATAATCTCCAAATCCCAGCTCTATTTCTCCCCACGAAGCTTTATTGAGGTAGTTCTAACGAGTTTTATCACTTTAAACACTCACACACACACGCAATGAAAATCCACATGAAAACACTTTGACAACACATGCATGGATTTTAACTCACTTAGATATGTGATTACGTGATTATATGACTGATTTGGTGATTTTGGGATGATCCATGATGATGTTATTGAGAGTTGATGACCACTTGTTATTATTATTAAGAAATGCTGACTTTCAATGACATGCATGGATGATCCATGATGTTTTAAGTGATTTTGAGTGTTAACATATGAATATAATTGATATGTAAGTTATTTACAATGTTTATTGTGACAATCATAGTCAAGAAATGATGTTTTGGGTGTATGTTACTATTTTTAGTAACTTTAATGTCACAAAGTCTTGTTAGATGGTAAAATGTTGACATGCATATGTTTTAGTATGATGATTTATGAGTAAAATGATGATATTTAGTATATTGGTTATTTAAAATTCATGTACAATGTGATTTGACCACTTGTTACTATAAATAGTAACTTTAATATGACAAATCGGTACATGATAATATTCTAGACATAATAAGTGTGTGTAAATGACTATTTGGACCTAATATGATAATATTAGATGTATTTGATTTGATAGAATTTTTGAAATGTGTATATTTATTACGAGGTTCTATAAATAGAAACTTTATCAATAGACGATATGCTTGTATGATGAATATAGGTCGTATTGAAATTGATTTATAATAGTAGAACCATAAGAATAAGAATGGATGGATTTGATTTGGTTAAAATTTGATTAAATTACAAACTTACTCAAATAGGAAACTTTAATTTGGGGGTTTATGAAAATATGATTGTTGAGCATGAATTATGACGGTAGATGATCTAATATCCCTTGTTATGGTTAAGTAATTGCTATTATATGATTTACGATATTGAAACATGTTAATTATAGGAACTTACTATATTTAGTAACTTTTAAACGAGAAATGCGATTTTATGACTATGTGTAACAATGTGCTAAATGATAACATGATCATGTAGGATAAACAAGAATGCTAGAATAAATGAAAAGTGATTTTTATGTAAACTTGCTTAAAATAGAAACTTTCCTAAAAAGGAAACTTACTATAAATAGTAAGTTATCCTATGAACGTAACAAATGTGATTACACTCATCACACGACACTAAACACACGCGAACAACCACTTGAACTAAACAAATCACCAACGGGTCATTAAGTCAAACACGGTCAAACACGACCAACACAACAACTTAGAGTTGTTTGGACACGAACAAGGTCTAGTGAGACCAACACGAACACGAACATAATCGTAAACACAAACTCACAACACCTATGTGATATAGGTAACCGCTAAGGGCAAACAACAAGCCGCTCACGAGAACACAACAACAACTACTAAACACATGCGAGTTTACAGCCCCACTTTTACTATTTAACTGTCTTGTTAAACTTTGGGGTGAGAATACTATGCAACTGTTTTAGATGTATGACTGGTATGTTGTAAAACAACTTTTGAGTGTGCCTGTATCGCAACAAAGTCCTCACATACCCTTACCGTTAGTTGTATAACAAACGAGGTGTTGTTACGTAGTACTACTAGGTCTGACAAACCCCGCTAGACGACAGCTGTGACTGGAGGTCACGACGGGCGTAATATCGATCTATGCCATGGTTTCGCGATAAACCCGGCGGATGCAACAAACAATCTAGTTTCAGTAAGATGAAATTATACACTCGAGACCGTAGGTCTACAACTTAACATATCCAGTATATATCTTGTTGCTGTTTCTAACTACTTAAACCTGTGAACTCACCAACTTTATGTTGACACGTTTTCGCATGTATGCTCAGGTAACTGAACAGCACATGCTAGGATGCACATTAGTCAAGCAGAAGGGTCTTCATGCATTTAGGCTCTCACTTTAGACTACTATCTAAAACATTTTATGATGATTGTATCTTTATTACAATGTAGTGTCTTGAACAACTTCTATTCCACTTCTTAATCTATATTTTCCGCTGCTAAACATTTAACATAATTCCGCTGCTGTAATTAATGAAACTTGAATTGTTTATCAAAACAGTGTGTATTTACAACTCGTATAGAGTCGTTCTATATGACTGAGAGCTTTGATTCTGGCCATGTCACACCCAGCGATCTGACACCGCATGTTGGAATTTGGGGGTGTGACACATGCGCCTATTAAAAAAGGTTCAAATTAATCCTCAACGGCCACAGTAACAACATGAAGCACCGAAAGGGCTGCTTTGAATGTGGAAAGCTAGGGCATTTCAAGAAGGATTGTCCACACTTGAAGAACAACAACAACAACGGAAACAACAACGGTCCGAATGGACGAGCCTTCGTGATCGGGGCAAAAGAAGTCAGGAGGGATCCCAACCTTGCAACATGTACGTATCTCCCAAATGATCATTACGCTTCTGTATTGTTTATATTGGAGCTGAGAAAAACTTTATATCTAAGGATTTTAGTGAGATACTTGCCATAAACCCAACACCCTTAGAGGTTGAATACACTATAGAGCTAGCTGATGGTAAACTGATTGTAACTAAGCACATTCTGAAAGAATTCATTTTAGAGCTAGCAAACCATAAGTTTAAGATTGACCTCATACTAGTCACACTAGGCAATTTTGATGTCGTAGTAGGCATGGATTGGTTGTCTGAAAACCAAGCTGAAATAGTTTGCCATGATAAGGTTGTACGTATACCTCTCCCTGGTGGAGAAACCTTAAACATCAATGGCGAAAGGAGTGATACTCCTCTGAACATCATCTCGTGCATGAAAGCTTACAAACGCCTACGAAAGGGATACACAACCATACTTGCGTTTATCACCGATAAGACTGAAAAAGAGAAGAAACTAGAATACATCCCAGTCGTATGCGACTATCCCGACGTATTTCCTAAGGATCTACGAGGACTACCACCAACACGAAAAGTGGAGTTCCACATATATCTTGCACTAGGAGCAGCACCCATTGCACGAGCACCCTATCGACTTGCACCTTCGGAGATGCAGAAACTGTCCAATCAACTGCAAGAACTGTAGGACAAGGGTTTCATTAGACCAAGCTTCTCACCATGGGGAGTTCCAGTATTATTCATGAAAAAGAAGGATGGCACATTTCGCATGTGCATCGACTACCGCGAGTTGAACAAAGTGACAATCAAGAATCATTACCCCTTACCTCGCATCGATGATCTGTTCGATCAACTGCAAGGGTCGATTTACTACTCCAAGATCGATTTGCAATCTGGGTACCATCAGCTGCGAATTCAAGAGGAAGGCATTCCTAAAAAATCCTTTCGTACCCGGTATGGCCATTACGAGTTTTTGGTCATGCCATTTGGGTTGGTCATGCCATTTGGGCTGACTAATGCACCCATGGTATTCACGGACCTCATGAATAGAGTGTGCAAACGATACCTCGACAAGTTTATTATTGTATTCATCGATGATATCCTCATTTACTCAAAGACTCAGGAAGAAAACAAAGAGAATCTTCGATTGGCTCTTGAACTCTTACGACAGGAGAAGCTGTACGCTAAGCTCTCCAAATGAAATTTATGGATCCGAGAAGTCCAATTTTTGGGATATGTTGTTAATGAACAAGGAATACACGTGGATAAATCCAAGATAGAGGCTGTCAAGAACTGGGAAGCACTGAAGACCCCAACTGAAGTACTACAATTCATAGGCTTGACATGTTATTATCGATGATTCATTGAAGGATTTTCCAAGATAGCCCAACCACTCACAGCCCTCACCCACAAAGTTAAGAAATATCTCTGGACTGATAAGCAAGAATATGCATTCGAACTTCTCAAGCAGAAACTCTGTAGTGCACCTATCTAATCTCTTCCAGATGGAACAGACGATTTCATGGTATACTGCGATGCCTTGATACAAGGACTTAGCTGCGTGCTGATGTAGCGAGAGATGGTGATCGCATATGCTTCTCGACAACTGAAAGTCCACGAGAAGAATTACACCACCCACAACTTGGAGCCAGGTGTCACACCCCGAGCCGGCGGGATAGGATCGGTTGTCCCGTCGGGCGGAAGGTTCCCGGGGCGCGATATCGTGAGTGATAATCGGATGATCAGATTGTTTACATTGCACATGATACAAATGAGAAATTTCTAAATATAATAGAATTACAAAGTTAAATTACATCAGTATTGTTTATAATTTAACAATGTAAATCTACCATAAACATCATATAATTCTATCTTGTATTTACACAAGATATACAAAATAATTTGTATAATGATGTCTTCAAAAATATGCAGGTCCAAAAAGCTAAGCCTTCTATCTGAAGTCCTAGTCCAAAAGGAATAACTTCTTAGTTGACCTGTTCGTCACCTGAGAAGTCATGCAAAAATCAAGTCAACACATGGTTGGTGAGTTCATGTAGTTTTATGATTTGAAAATGACTTGAAAACCTCTTTTGGTAAAGACCCTAACCTCATTAACTCCACATGTAATATCCACATCGGTATGCTTATATATAGGGAATCACGAAAGGGTCAAGCCCAGACGCTATCCCACCACATACTAGTACGCATATGACACTGTTGTTAATGATAATTAAGCATTTTTACCCAACGCCTCTGAATTTGATTATGATTTTGAAACCTGATTTGCCTTTGATCCTCTTGATTTTGATCGTAGATTTAGGATTTCCCAAAAGTCAGTGATAACAGTAAAATGTCAAATATTTAATTAAATAATTAAATAAAACATTTAAGTACAACTAAGACATGATGATTGGGTATAATTTTACTCAATCAATTAGACTTAGTTGTTGGTGGTTGTCCAAGTTGTAACCTCTCACACGTGACCCATGTCAGGCATAACTCACAAGGAGTACACCTGAACTGAGCGGGATTTTAATGTTTTGCCCTTACAGCTTGACCCAAAGGTCTTCTGTACACGCGGGGACTTTAATGTTTTGCCCTTACAGCTTGACCCAAAGGTCTTCTGTACAAGCGGGGACTTTAAGGATATCCTGTGATTCTTGATCTCTTGATTCTCTTGATTTTGACATTGATAATGATCATTTGATAGTTCACGTTATTGCCCGTTACAGCCTGACCCAAAGGTCTTCTGCTTCTGAGTGGGACTTTATATGTGTGTTACACGTGATCTTGATTCCATATACAACTGACATCCACCTTAACATGAGTATTAATGAGTTCATTAGATCATAATGATTTCATTAGTTCAATGATTCACACACATTTATGATTTCTGATCTCCTGAGTCTCTTGATTCTTGATTCTTTGAATTCCCATGATTTCGAATGATAATTGATTTGATTATGATTTTTGGGCCTCAGATCACACACTGAGTTATGATTCCCTTGAATATGATTTATTGATTTTGCTCATTTGATTTCACTTTGAGTTTAGGTTCTTGAATTTGAGCTTGATGGACTAAGGGTTGAATTAGGATTTAAATTTAAGGTATTACTCATAAGAGTACTTAAATATATTTGATAACTTGATCTGTTCAATAATTTCCTAGACAGGAGTCTGGGAGTATCAACAACATATATATGTACAACATATAATAAATAAAGCATTTAAATAAACAGTTTAAATAAAAACAGTTTACGCATGCTTCTCAGCCCCGCGTTTTAAAACAAAAATGTTTAGAAAAGGGGCAATGAACTCACCTGTGTTGCTTTGTACTGAATTACCACAAAATGCGCGCTCGTTGTTGTAGCCTATGTATCTTCGGTTCCTGAGTTGTTTTAAACGAATTCGCATACGATGAGTATCTATAGTAAACATTAGGTCTGGGGTTTGGTCTCGGTGTGCAACTAAGTGTCCTAGTTTTGCTAAAGTGTTGCTAAGACTTCATCTAACTAAATCCATCCTATTACCCATTGGTGACCCTAATCCCACAAGTCCTTACAAGTACTTAGTTAAATTGGATTTAAATTATTTCATTATAGGTTAATCATTAAGAAAACATTATTTAGTATTATTTAATAAAGTTTATAAATCAAGTCTTTTATTGAAAACATCCTTTAGTTAATAAAATGTGAATTTCAAAGTTGATGGGCCTAGGTTAAGCCTATTGGGTCTCCATTGACCCATTACTTAACTTAATCACTTAACGATCTTTAATTATTTCTTTGAGTAACTACACCTAGACAATTAAATTAATCATCAATGCTAGTTACTTGACCTTATAAAATTTCCTAAGGTTTAGGTGTTACAATTAAATTAACACCTCAAAACCTTAGGTTATTGTTTCGGTTCTCCATATTTATTCGTTGTATAATCTCTATGATTTAACCCATCTCAGTTGGTATGACTCTCATAATTATTAAAAAAATTTAGTCTTTCCCCAAAGTTAGTTTGTATGTCGTTAATGATCTTAGTGTATTCACCATGCATGCACACACACAAGGTCATCTCAACCATGCATACGTGGCCCCTCCCATGCACAATCTTACATGCTACCCTTGTGTGACTAGCCACCCCCCCTTGTGCATATAACAGCCTACAACCGAACAAATCCAAGTTTCATCCTCGTTCGACCGATTGAGTATGTAACTATCCGAATAAGAGCTGAATCAGTCGAATGAGCAGCGAATAGGAGCCTCGATCGAATAAGGCACCCGACCGAATGAGGTTTGTGGTCGAATGAGGAAAATAGGCCGAAGGGAAGGTGGGCGAATGGGTCTCGGTCGAATGGAGTCTTAGGCCGAATGAGGGGCTGCCGTATGAGTTCGGTCGAATGTGTAGAATCTTGTTCATTCGGCGAATAGAGGGGTCATTCGACCTAGATAGTCATTCGGCGAGCTGATGGAAAACCCATTCGGCCAATCGAACTCGAGGACAAGCAGCCATGATTTTTGGGTTTATGTGACTAGATGATGCAACAGAACTTACCCCCCATCATTCTAAGGTGTTTTTGTGAAGATCCTAGGGTAGAAAATGGTTTAAAACCGGTTTACATAAAGGGTTCGAGATTAGGGTTTTCAAGTCCCTAATTCGAACATAAAATCGATTTTTACCTCAGATCTGTTGGATACAACCTTAGATCCGTTGTACTTTCGTGTTCTACAAGTAATGGTGGTGATTTAGACACCAAAAACACAAGAAATGATGAAGATTTGAGGTCAAGATCTTAGTGAGAAGTGGGTTTTCTAGTGAGAGTTTTAGAGAGAGAGAGAGATGAACGAGTTTGATGATGATAGCTGGTGGTTGTGGGTTGGTTGTGACATTAAATGCCACAATAAATGTGGGGAATAATACCGGGTTCGTTCGGGTTCGTTCGGTTTCGCGTGGTTTCGCGTAGAAACGTCGGTTTCGCGTCGTTTTCGTAACTTAACGACTAGGTTATAAGTTAGAAATCATAAAATTATTTTAGATTGTAATTCCTAATAAATTAACTAAATATCTTTTAATTATTTAATTTACCAATTATTTATTTAATGTTTAAATCGAATCGCGCGGTCATCGCGCGTGTTTGTTCGAATCGTCACCCGATCAAACACGACGATAACTACACTTTTCAATATTGTTTTCTAATTATCGAATATCATTCAGAACGTTAAACTTTCAGATTTATTCGTACAGATCGTCACCTATACGAATAATCTGTCGGTTTAGCATTCACTTAACGATATTCGTGTTGTTTTGTCCTGTAAGGCCTCACATACGTTTATACATAATAAGATCCTAACAAACAAATCACATGATGATTCTGTGTTGCCAGATAATTATCTGACTCAAGAACCATTGTTCTGAACTGAGTTCTCTGAAATGATTATGAATTCTCTGTTTTGATAACATGAAATGATACTGAAACTTGATACGAATAAGAAATACACTGAATTACGTAATGTTTGTACCTGATTACTGTTCACGTACTGTTTACGATCACTGTTCCGGTGACGGTTCCGGCACTGATGTTACAGTCTCCCCTTGTTAAAGAAATTTCGTCCCGAAATTTAAGAATTGTTATCGGGTACAGCTTCCTCTTCAAACAGTTGGGGATACTTTAACTTCATGTGATCCTCACGTTCCCAAGTAAACTCGGGTCCGCGTCTTGAATTCCAACGAACCTTTACAATCGGAATACGGCTTCGCCTCAGTTGCTTGACTTTGCGATCCATAATCTCTAAAGGTTCTTCAATAAAATGTAACTGATCATCAACTTGAATTTCTTCGAGTGGAATGATGAGTGATTCGTCAGCAAGGCATTTCTTTAAGTTCGAGACGTGAAACACGTCATGCACACCACTGAGTTCATCTGGTAATCTCCGTCTATACGCCACAGGGCCAATACGTTCGATGATTTCGAACGGTCTCACGTATCGTGGTGCTAGTTTGCCTTTTGTTCCAAAACGTACAACGTCTTTCCATGGGGATACCTTCAACATAACACGGTCTTCCACTTGAAATTCCAACGGCTTGCGCCGTTTGTCAGCGTAGCTCTTTTGTCTGCTCCTTGTCGCTTGTAGTCTTCTTTGAATCTGGGCGATCTTGTCAGTGGTTTCCTGAATAAGCTCTGGCCCAGTCATACGGTTATCTCCCACCTCAGTCCAACAGATCGGTGATCGGCATTTTCGGCCATAAAGAGCCTCGAATGGTGCACATCCGATACTGCTGTGGTAACTGTTATTGTAGGAGAACTCAATTAGTGGCAAATGGGAGTCCCAATTCCCACCGAAGTCCAATACACAGGTTCTTAACATATCCTCTAGGGTCTGAATTGTACGTTCACTTTGACCGTCCGTTTGTGGATGGTAAGCTGTACTCAGATTTAACTGCGTCCCTAGAGATTTCTGCAGTGATTGCCAGAACCTTGATGTAAATCTGCTGTCTCTATCAGAAATAATAGACAATGGCACACCGTGGCGTACCACTATCTCATTGATGTACAATCTTGCCAGCTTATCCATCGTGAATGTCTCACGCATTGGCAAGAAATGAGCAGATTTTGTTAAACGGTCTATGATCACCCAAATCGTATCGTGACCACTGGAAGTGCGGGGTAGCTTGGTAATGAAGTCCATAGCTATTTGTTCCCACTTCCAGAGCGGAATCTCAGGCTGTTCCAGTAGACCAGACGGTCTCTGGTGTTCCGCCTTTGCTCTTGCACACATAAGACATCTGTTGATATATTCGACTATGTCCTTCTTCATTCCCGGTCACCAATAAAATCTCTGTAAGTCTCGATACATTTTATCGGCGCCCGGATGCACTGATTCTCTGGCACGTGTGCCTTCTCAAGAGTAAGTCTTCAGGATTGACCTATCACCGGAATCCACCCACCATTTTGGTAGTAGGTATTTCATCCAGTTTATCTCAACTGTCTTTCAGCTCTACAACCTGACACACTCCTTAAAGATTTCGTAGGTGACTCTCATAATTATAGATGTTGATCGTCAAATCGAGATCCTTAAGTCACCCATGGTGAATCCTTGGGTTATTTGACATAACCGTATACATACTTCACTATTTGTTTAATCTATTCTCAGCTTGAAAGTGTACATTATACCTCGAGGAGGTCTACCTAAGGTGTGGTAGTACTGTTAGGATAAAGGTGATGATTTACCTTCTAAGTAATCCTATACCTATCTGCAAGATGATGTATATTTATCTTACTACTACCCGAACATCATGTGACTGTCGGAACTCATTGTAACTGTTGTTCCATCTGTGACTTATTCTCATCCTAATTTCAAAATGAGAGAAATTAAGATTTAGGTGTTCTTCCTTTAACAACCCCAGAATATCCCTGAGATATCGTTCGCATTCGGTCTTGCTAATAGAATAAATCAGTATGTCATCCCTAATGGTAATGACAAACTAATCTAGATAAGGTTTGCACACTCGGTTCATGAGGTCCACAAAAACCATAGGTGCACCCTTCTAACCGAAAGGCATTACCGTAACTTGGAATGTCCATCTTTTATTCTGAGTATTCATCTTTGGTATATCTTCGCCTTGCATCCACAACTGATTCCTCTTGATCTACTTATCCTAGTTTAACTATGATTCTAGCACAGTTCTAAAATTTATCCTTTCCTGGTTTCCTAGAACAGAGGTTCTCTAAATCAAATGATTCGAGTTCTATAGTTCTAGGTGAAGAAATAATAGTTTACATACTAGCCTTAGCATCTAACTATCTACGGCCTTCTAATGTTCTACTAGATATGGTTATTTTCCTAACTATAGTAACTAGACTGTAATTAAGACTCAACCTACCTTTATTTATTTATTTATTTATTTAACATTTATTTGACCTAAGACTTCCTTAGGTTACTATTCCTATTATCTTATTTGAAACTAACTTCTGTCAGTTTCCTTGAATTCATTATTTCTAAAGTCACAATGGAGCATGCTTTTAAAATTAGCACTCAAATAAGAAACTTAACAAATCAAAATGAAATATGCATACCTGTGGGGTCATCAGTCTCCGAATGTTCCCCAGGAGCAGGTAAAGCAAGTAGTTCCTCAGTGACTGCTGGGTCTGCGGAAGGCCTTCGCCTAGGGCAGTCCCTTTTGAAATGTCCAAGCATTCCACATGTGTAGCAGTTGTTATTAGAAGAGGAAGTAGAGACGTTCACGTTTTGTTTCTGTTTCCTAGTTAGGATATACCGACACTGTTGAATCCAGTGTCCTATTCTTCCACAATTCAGACAGTGTCTGCAGGGTTTCCCCTTGTCGTGGTGAAAACCACATTTGGCACATTTAGGATCTGTACCAACGTATTGACGGGGAGTAGAGGTCATTGGTGACCTACACTGCTGCATTCGGTGTCCCGTCTCTCCACAGTGTGTGCATTGTACACATGAGAGTTCAGCTCGATGATGGTGGTGACAAACCGAACAGAGGGGAGCTTTTCCCTTAGAATGTGCAGGACTTGTGGAAGATATCCTCACGGGGCAGTCTCGTGCGATGTGTTCAGACAGTCCGCACACATAGCAATCCTTTCTGTGTCGAGGGAGAGGATATGTAGTGTTTCCAGGATTTTGGTTATGAGTCGGGGGATTATTACAATCACGACTCCAGTGTCCCTTTCCCCCGCAGTTCAGACAATGTTTGCACAGTTTACCCTTAGCATGGTGAAGACCGCACGTGGCACATGAAGGAAATTTGCCAGCATAACCCTTATGACCCTCTGACTTTGGAGCAACGGCCATCTGGCGAAGGGGAATGGCTTCAGTGTAAATTACAAGGTCTCTTGATTTTTCAGGATGACACCTTTTCCGCTTCTTGCTCGACTCTCCTGTTTCCAATTTCTTCGGCTCTGTAGAAAGTAGTGGGAAGATTTTAGCAAACTCCTCACTGTTCCTGATCTGGGTGATGATTCCAGGAAGAATCGCCACCAATTGTTCAGTGATCAGGGTTGCAAGTGCCTCGACTGCTGGATCCGTCTCTTGCGAAGGTAGAGGCGGTGATGGTTGTCTTCTTGGTGACATTCTAATCGTAACCAATGGAACATTGGTTAGTGCAATGATCGAATGCAGAAGACATAATGCAATAAAGTCTTAAATCTTAAGTTCTCTACATGCAGGGTCCCTAGGTTATAGTCTAGGCCAAACCGTTTAGATAAATGACCTATATTTCTCTATAACCATGGCTCTGATACCAATCTGTCACACCCCGAGCCGGCGGGATAGGATCGGTTGTCCCGTCGGGCGGAAGGTTCCCGGGGCGCGATATCGTGAGTGATAATCGGATGATCAGATTGTTTACATTGCACATGATACAAAGGAGAAATTTCTAAATATAATAGAATTACAAAGTTAAATTACATCAGTATTGTTTATAATTTAACAATGTAAATCTACCATAAACATCATATAATTCTATCTTGTATTTACACAAGATATACAAAATAATTTGTATAATGATGTCTTCAAAAATATGCAGGTCCAAAAAGCTAAGCCTTCTATCTGAAGTCCTAGTCCAAAAGGAATAACTTCTTAGTTGACCTGTTCGTCACCTGAGAAGTCATGCAAAAATCAAGTCAACACATGGTTGGTGAGTTCATGTAGTTTTATGATTTGAAAATGACTTGAAAACCTCTTTTGGTAAAGACCCTAACCTCATTAACTCCACATGTAATATCCACATCGGTATGCTTATATATAGGGAATCACGAAAGGGTCAAGCCCAGACGCTATCCCACCACATACTAGTACGCATATGACACTGTTGTTAATGATAATTAAGCATTTTTACCCAACGCCTCTGAATTTGATTATGATTTTGAAACCTGATTTGCCTTTGATCCTCTTGATTTTGATCGTAGATTTAGGATTTCCCAAAAGTCAGTGATAACAGTAAAATGTCAAATATTTAATTAAATAATTAAATAAAACATTTAAGTACAACTAAGACATGATGATTGGGTATAATTTTACTCAATCAATTAGACTTAGTTGTTGGTGGTTGTCCAAGTTGTAACCTCTCACACGTGACCCATGTCAGGCATAACTCACAAGGAGTACACCTGAACTGAGCGGGATTTTAATGTTTTGCCCTTACAGCTTGACCCAAAGGTCTTCTGTACACGCGGGGACTTTAATGTTTTGCCCTTACAGCTTGACCCAAAGGTCTTCTGTACAAGCGGGGACTTTAAGGATATCCTGTGATTCTTGATCTCTTGATTCTCTTGATTTTGACATTGATAATGATCATTTGATAGTTCACGTTATTGCCCGTTACAGCCTGACCCAAAGGTCTTCTGCTTCTGAGTGGGACTTTATATGTGTGTTACACGTGATCTTGATTCCATATACAACTGACATCCACCTTAACATGAGTATTAATGAGTTCATTAGATCATAATGATTTCATTAGTTCAATGATTCACACACATTTATGATTTCTGATCTCCTGAGTCTCTTGATTCTTGATTCTTTGAATTCCCATGATTTCGAATGATAATTGATTTGATTATGATTTTTGGGCCTCAGATCACACACTGAGTTATGATTCCCTTGAATATGATTTATTGATTTTGCTCATTTGATTTCACTTTGAGTTTAGGTTCTTGAATTTGAGCTTGATGGACTAAGGGTTGAATTAGGATTTAAATTTAAGGTATTACTCATAAGAGTACTTAAATATATTTGATAACTTGATCTGTTCAATAATTTCCTAGACAGGAGTCTGGGAGTATCAACAACATATATATGTACAACATATAATAAATAAAGCATTTAAATAAACAGTTTAAATAAAAACAGTTTACGCATGCTTCTCAGCCCCGCGTTTTAAAACAAAAATGTTTAGAAAAGGGGCAATGAACTCACCTGTGTTGCTTTGTACTGAATTACCACAAAATGCGCGCTCGTTGTTGTAGCCTATGTATCTTCGGTTCCTGAGTTGTTTTAAACGAATTCGCATACGATGAGTATCTATAGTAAACATTAGGTCTGGGGTTTGGTCTCGGTGTGCAACTAAGTGTCCTAGTTTTGCTAAAGTGTTGCTAAGACTTCATCTAACTAAATCCATCCTATTACCCATTGGTGACCCTAATCCCACAAGTCCTTACAAGTACTTAGTTAAATTGGATTTAAATTATTTCATTATAGGTTAATCATTAAGAAAACATTATTTAGTATTATTTAATAAAGTTTATAAATCAAGTCTTTTATTGAAAACATCCTTTAGTTAATAAAATGTGAATTTCAAAGTTGATGGGCCTAGGTTAAGCCTATTGGGTCTCCATTGACCCATTACTTAACTTAATCACTTAACGATCTTTAATTATTTCTTTGAGTAACTACACCTAGACAATTAAATTAATCATCAATGCTAGTTACTTGACCTTATAAAATTTCCTAAGGTTTAGGTGTTACAATTAAATTAACACCTCAAAACCTTAGGTTATTGTTTCGGTTCTCCATATTTATTCGTTGTATAATCTCTATGATTTAACCCATCTCAGTTGGTATGACTCTCATAATTATTAAAAAAAATTTAGTCTTTCCCCAAAGTTAGTTTGTATGTCGTTAATGATCTTAGTGTATTCACCATGCATGCACACACACAAGGTCATCTCAACCATGCATACGTGGCCCCTCCCATGCACAATCTTACATGCTACCCTTGTGTGACTAGCCACCCCCCCTTGTGCATATAACAGCCTACAACCGAACAAATCCAAGTTTCATCCTCGTTCGACCGATTGAGTATGTAACTATCCGAATAAGAGCTGAATCAGTCGAATGAGCAGCGAATAGGAGCCTCGATCGAATAAGGCACCCGACCGAATGAGGTTTGTGGTCGAATGAGGAAAATAGGCCGAAGGGAAGGTGGGCGAATGGGTCTCGGTCGAATGGAGTCTTAGGCCGAATGAGGGGCTGCCGTATGAGTTCGGTCGAATGTGTAGAATCTTGTTCATTCGGCGAATAGAGGGGTCATTCGACCTAGATAGTCATTCGGCGAGCTGATGGAAAACCCATTCGGCCAATCGAACTCGAGGACAAGCAGCCATGATTTTTGGGTTTATGTGACTAGATGATGCAACAGAACTTACCCCCCATCATTCTAAGGTGTTTTGTGAAGATCCTAGGGTAGAAAATGGTTTAAAACCGGTTTACATAAAGGGTTCGAGATTAGGGTTTTCAAGTCCCTAATTCGAACATAAAATCGATTTTTACCTCAGATCTGTTGGATACAACCTTAGATCCGTTGTACTTTCGTGTTCTACAAGTAATGTTGGTGATTTAGACACCAAAAACACAAGAAATGATGAAGATTTGAGGTCAAGATCTTAGTGAGAAGTGGGTTTTCTAGTGAGAGTTTTAGAGAGAGAGAGAGATGAACGAGTTTGATGATGATAGCTGGTGGTTGTGAGTTGGTTGTGACATTAAATGCCACAATAAATGTGGGGAATAATACCGGGTGACGATCTTTAAGAATATGCATGTAAGTAACGCGTTTCGACGAGATAACGAAATAGTATCTAACGATATTAAATTAATAAATGAAAACTAAAAATATTTATTAGGAATCATAACCTTAAACATAAACGAATGAATTAATTTATTTAAATAATTGATTTAATGAAATAAACGGAGACTTGCTATTTAAACGATTTTCTTTAAAATCATCTTATTACAACAAAACACATTTATTTAAAAGACTTGTGTTTTAAATATATTTTACGAGCAAAACCGAGCGTTTCCGTAATTTTATCGCAATAAATACGAGACCGAGCACGTGGGGAGATCCCAGTCTATAAAAGCCCACCCTTTCTTCTTTCTTCTCATTTTCACCAACTTCTTTCTCTCTAAACACCAAAAGCGCCATAGTTTTCTCTCTCTAAATTCTCTCTAGCTTTTCGTGCTCATTTCTTGACGAAACCGCGAGCTCTTGGTGCCAAAACGACCGCGTGAACGGGAGGAACAAGAAGATATGAAGAAACCTAGAGTTTGGGCACGAATTGAAGGTAAACCGAGCCTTTTTCTTCTGATTTTGTTCATCTTAAATAATCGGGTACCTTCATCTTGTGTGTATGCGTGTTGTAACCATAAAAACCCTAAAACGAGTGTATGAAAGCTAGAGGGGACAATAGTCATGACCCACGAGCAGGTTAGAAGTTCAAGGAAGAGGCTGGTCCTCGACTCAACAAGTGTCCGAACCTGTTATCCCTGGAGCCAAACCCTCCCCTCCGAGCGAACCTTGGGTTAAACCCTAGTAGGTCGCAAACCTTCTCTCTTGTCAAGCCGGCTGCCACGAACCTAGTTCCACCAAACCCTAGGAGCCAACGAACCCTTGTGGGCGGGAACAAGGTGGCCAAACCCTGTATGGTGGCCGAACCTTTGGGGGTGCTGTGCTTTCAGCTGAACCTTACCAAGATGGCCGAACCCTATGAACTCCTAAAACTTGCGAACCATTGTAGACGAACCATGCTGCCTTAGACGAACCTGTAGCAATTGTTGCGAGCTAGACGAACCAAGCTATGAAAACATAGGGCCGAACCTTCCCTATAGAGTGGCCGAGAACCCTAGCTAATGGAGTGTGACCTTGGCGGAACCTCTAAGGGCTGCGAACCTTGAATGTTTTTGCCGAACCTAGGCTATATTCAGGCCTAAGGTTCGCTGATCAGTGATTAGGAAAACCCAAGGACCCTAAAACTAGGATTTGGATTAAGCCAAGGATCAAGATCATCTAAGTATATATATATATATATATACCTACTTATGCATGCATGGAAAATGTTAATTGTCATTTTCTTAATAAATATAAGTTTAAAAACCTTAAGATTTTGTATGATGAATATTTATAAGGATTTAATTAAGATGGACCTCTTAAACTTAGATTGAAATTTCGTTGATTTGAATTTATCATGACAAACCAATTAAAAGTGCATGCAAAGGTGGGTATAGATATATGCATGACAAGGGTTAATATCCTTGAATGGAAACATATATACATCTTAATGAGAAAATTGGGTGATCACATATGTATGCATTAATATGTACATGAATTAGGTCATGACCTTGTGGTATGCATATTTATGGAAATATTTATATTACATCACAACTAGCTATCGTCATAGAATGAGTTAAGCTATCAAAAAACTTGAATTACATTCTAAAAATGATTACTATAAACTATTGAATAATTATTTAAACTTCGGTGAATTAAATGAAGTGAATAAAAACACTTAGGAGTTTAAAGTAAACAATTATGGACATATAATTGAAAAGAAGCGCATATACTTATGAACACGAACATACTAAATACATGTTGATTGAGTTTCTTTGATTTCTCTTACGTGAGCGCGCATATTACAAAACATCGAATCTAAGGACTCAGGTGAGTTCTCATAACCTCTTTTTAATTCATTTTGATTTTAAACTCGAAGGTGGAACATGTATACTAGATTTTCCTACTATGTTAATAACACATGAATGACACTTTTTTATTTGTATGAAATTCATATTTATGGATTATCATATTCCATGAGTTGTTGCTATTGACTTCGGTCATTCGTAATGACTGCATGTATTGTCACTATTCCATGGATCGTTGTGGTTGACTTCGGTCATCCGAAATGATTGCATGTATTGTCACAATTCCGTGGATCGTTGTGGTTGACTTCAGTCATCCGCAATGATTGCATGTATTGTCACGTGGATTGCCACAACTCCGTGTGTTGTTGTCATTGACTTTGGTCATTTACAATGATGCATGTATTGTCACTTATATTATTTGAGAATATTGATGATTAGATTGGTTGGATGTTTATGTCATTGATTACCTATGAATATTTGAAATATGTGATTTTGTGTTTGTGATTATGTGTTGGATTATTTCGCAGGTGTTCATGTGGATTTTCTCAGAAAACTATAAATTTTCTTAAACTTTTGTAAACATTTTGAAATATAAAACTTATGATTACTCACCAACTACTTCGTAGTTGACACTTGATTTTTACATGTTTCAGGGAACGAGAACAAGTAAGTAGGGCAGGATAGCTCTACATTCTTTTGGACATCATCACGTAGGATCTTGGACTTAGCTAAATAACTGAAATTCTGAAGACTAGAATTTAGTTAGATAGCTAAATCTTTTGTGTATTGATGTAACTAACTCACGATGAACATGATTTTGTGTAATTAATTTGGTTGATTAATTGATATGTGATGATTTAAATTAGATGCCCACGAGCTTATGAACAATGTACACATCCCTCGTGGCATCCCGACGTTTCCGCCATCGGTCGGGGTGTTATAGATTGGTATTAGAGCCAGGTTATAGGGAATTAGGTTACTATAAATAGTTGACCTAGTCTATAACCATAGGATACCCTAGTATGAACTATTTCATACACTAGTTAGTATATTCAGGATTTCATGCTTTTGTGTTTATTACATGTTAACTGAACTCCTGTTATAGATCTGAATTATATATGCTGATTAATGATTGTTTGCTACTTGTGCCCTAATGACTCGATAAGGACATACTCGTAATGTACTGTAAAGGTGGTGAGACGGTGGTTTGGGCAGTTGCGACCTACCCTTATCATATGCCCTATATATACCATTTACAGTACATCGGGTGGATGTTAGTATTGGGGAATAAGGGAACTACCCATTTGGAAATTGATTGCTTAGGAAATTAACTGATTAGGAATTTATTAGCCTTAGGAATTATCTGTTAGATCTTCTGATCTCCAGACAAGGACACACTCGTGGCATACTACAAAGGTGGTGGGACGGTGATTTGGGAGGTTGCGACCTACCCTTACATATGCCCTATACATATAACATTTGTAGTATATTGAGGGTCTGTCAGTGTCAGGAACTTAGGATATTATTAGGATATTACTAGGATATGTTATGAGGTTATGTTTGATGAAATGTTGGTTACGGTTGGTTTGGATTGACACTCTGGATGATCACATTTGATGAACACTTATAAACTCATTAATGAACACACTTATTGGATACGTGGGGTGTATAGGATCAACGAACGATGCAAAAACTTAACGATAGACTGAAGACTTGGATGATGATATAGACACTTGGTGAGAATATGAACGCATAATGATGATACTAACACTTAGTGAAGGTATGAACACTTGATGAGAATAAATTATAGGGAGGATATGAACACTTAGTGAGAGCACTCAGTGATGATATGAACCCTCATTGATAATCATGGACATTGGGTGGACTTTTAGTGAACTTAGACATTAGGAGAACTTTAATGTCAGGTGAACTTAGACATTAGGTGAACTTAGAAATAGGCAAACCTACATGTCAGGTGAACTTAGACATTAGGCGAACCTAATTGTCCAAGGGAACTAGAGACCACTTCACTCAAAATTATTCTATCTAGGATAAGGGTTGTGAAGTGAGACAATGATAAGATACATGATACACCCTAAATTCTAACAAGGGCATAATCGTGGTGCAATGCACCGGTGGTGGGACGGTGTTGGGGAGGTTGCGATCTATCCCTGCATATGCCCTATATATAAGCTTGTTGCACTGCATCGGGAGGTTGTCAGTGTTAGTATAGGGTGGAAAATGTGTGAATCCTAGGACTAGTTAGCTAAATATTAGATATGACCAATTAGGATACTTTAGTATAATATTAGGAAATTAATATATTGCTATGAGTTTAACGGCAGATAGGAGAGAAATATAGTTCCTATATGTAATCTTAACTATTTAAATGAACTCATTTGACCATAGTTTGTATGACTTACGTTGTAAACGGTAGTAACACGTTTCTAATATCCTCATAAACATGCCGCCACGCCGTCACAACGGAGATGATACGAACTCTGAAGATGCTAACGGTAATGCCAACTCCGGCATACAAGAGTTAGCAAACCTCATTTCTGGATTGGTGAATCAACTAACTCAAGCCAATCAATCTCTCAATCAGAATAGAGGTGGTGCAAACCCACCAGCTTGCACATTCAAACATTTCAACTCCTGTAATCCACTAAAGTTTGCGGGTTCTGAGACTGCTACTGGTCTGCTGCAGTGGTTTGAGAGCATGGAAAATACCTTCATTAACAGTGACTGCCCAGAAAATCTGAAGGTACGCTATGCCACCAGTGTTTTCCAAAACAGAGCACTGACTTGGTGGAATGGCAAAAAACGAACTAGGGAAGTTGATGCTGCCCTAGCACTGACTTGGACTGAGGTCAAGAACTTGATGACCACTGAATTCTGTCCTCGTAGTGAGATGAGGAAACTGGAGACTGAGTTCTGCGAGCTCAAACAAGATAGTGGCGAGAATGTCATCTACAATACTCAATTCCATGAGTATAGTCTGCTGGTGCCTCATCTGGTGACACCCTTGGAGAGAGCGATTGAGAAGTACATCGGCGGTCTGCCTATGCAGATCCAAGACACTGTCTACGGGAGCAACCCCAAAACACTTATATTGTCTCCAGCTTGATTTTCGAATCATTATGGAATCAAATTAGAAAATTATTCCTATTTTGATCATTTTTTTTGTATCGAATCTATTTTCTCTTTGATAGAATGGTTTGTTGTTTCACATTGTTAAAAAGTTATACTTTAATAATATTAGTTCTGCGATCCGTTTATCTGCAACTCTGACTGATAACCATGTAAAGGCTGGAACACTCACAAGGAAAGGAACAAAGAAGACTGAGGTGAAGACTGCTGCAAAAGAAACAAAAACCGAAGTCAAGACTGAGGCTGCTAGTTCTTCAAAAAGCAGCAACAAGAAGAGAAAGACCAGGAACTTCGTGGTCACTACTCATGCTGCTAAGTCTGCGCAGCAATCATCCAACAACACCACTGCTAGAAATTACATTGGGAATAATCCCCAATGTAATACTTGCAGATATCACCACATGCCCAACTTGCCTTGTCGCGTCTGCAACATCTGTGTCAAGTATGGCCATTTTGCTAATGTTTGCCGGAGTGCACCGCAAGCACAAAGGATGCAACCTGCTCCGCTCGCACTGCCAGCTCTGCAAGCTCAACAAGTTCAAGCTGCACCTGTTCGCCAGGTGCCTGTACAGGCAAGAGCCTGTTACGAGTGTGGCGAAGTGGGTCATTTCAGAAATCAATGCCCAAAGTTGACTGGAAACAATCAAAGGGTGGCAAGAGGCATAGCGTTTCAACTGAATGCTCCAGCTGCTCAAGCCAACCAAGATGTGGTTAATGGTAAATTTCTGATCAACAACTCTTATGCATGTGTCTTATTTGATTCTGGTGCCGATAGGAGTTTCGTTTCATATGATTTTGAATGCATGCTTGGTAGAACACGTACACACTTAGATAAACCGTTTAACGTGGAGGTGGCTGACTGAAACACTATTGATATTGACACTGTTATTATTGGATGTACTGTGAACTTAAGTGATCATGTTTTCCCAATTGATCTTATACCTATGCACCTTGCTAGCTTTGATGTTTTCATAGGCATGGATTGGTTAGCCACCCACAAAGCGGATATTGTTTGTCATGAAAAATACATTCGTATTCCCTTACCTTCGGGTGAAACTTTAAGAGTTTTTGGGGAAACTTCTAGTAAAGGTCTTAAGCTGATGTCATGCACTAAAGCACACAAGTACCTTAGGAAGAAATGTATAGCATTCTTAGCACACATTGTGGAGAAAAAGGAGAAAGGAAAGAGAATAGAAGACGTTCCAGTAATCAGAGATTTTCCTGAAGTATTTCCAGACAACTTGCCGGGTCTACCACCAGAACGTCAAGTAGAATTTCGAATTGACTTAGTACCTGGTGCGAACACAGTCGCCAAAGCTCCTTACAGACTTGCGCCTTCGGAGTTACAACAATTGGCGAGCCAACTGCAAGAACTGACTGACAAGGGATTCATTCACTCGAGCCATTCGCCATGGGGTGCACCGGTCCTGTTTGTCAAGTAGAAGGACGGGTCATTCCGAATGTGCATCGACTACCGCGAGTTGAGCAAGCTGACTATCAAGAATCGATACCCACTGCCGCGCATTGATGATCTTTTCGATCAACTTCAAGGCTCGTCATGGTTTTCAAAGATCGATCTTAGGTGTGGGTATCATCAGCTTCGCGTACATGATGATAATATTCCCAAGACGGCTTTTAGAACAAGATATGGCCATTATGAATTTTTGGTAATGCCTTTCGGCCTTACCAATGCACCTGCGGTTTTCATGGACCTCATGAACCGTGTTTGCAGGCCATACTTGGATAAATTTGTGATTGTATTCATTGATGATATTTTGATATACTTAAAGACCAAGGAAGAACACGAGAAACACCTTAAGTTGGTTTTGGAGATCCTAAGAGAAGATCGACTGTATGCCAAATTCTCTAAATGTGAATGTTGGCTTAAAGAAGTTCAATTTTTAGGGCACGTAGTCAATGAAAATGGTGTTCGCGTGGATCCTGCGAAGATTGATGCGGTGAAGAATTGGAGTACACCGAAAACACCGTCAGAGATTCGATCGTTTCTCGGACTTGCCGGTTACTATCGGCGGTTCATCTCGAATTTCTCCAGGATTGCTGTCCCTCTCACTTCTTTGACTCAAAAGAATAAACCATATGAGTGGGGACCGAAACAAGAGGAGGCATTTCAAACTTTGAAGCAGAAACTTTGTGATGCTCCTGTCTTGACACTACCTGATGGAAATGAGGATTTTGTGGTTTACTGTCATTCATCCAACCTAGGTCTCGGTTGTGTTCTCATGCAACGAGGAAAAATTGTGGCATATGCATCGAGACAGTTAAAAATTCACGAGAAGAACTACACTGCACACGACTTGGAACTTGGTGGAGTCGTGTTTGCCTTGAAGATATGGAGACATTACCTTTATGGCACAAAGTGTGTAGTCTTTACTGATCATAAAAGTTTGCAAATATTCTCAGTCAGAAAGAGCTTAATATGAGACAACGGAGATGTGTTGAACTATTGAATGATTATGACTGTGGAATTCACTACCATCCTGATAAAGCGAATGTAGTAGCAGATGCGCTTAGTCGTAAAAGTCAAGTTCAAATCCATAGTGTCCGAGTGCACACTAGTCTCCATAATGATGTTCTCACAGCCCAACAACACTCATTAGGTCAGGATAACTTGAAAAATGAGATGTCTTGCGGGGCTGAGATACTATTGGAAACTAAGGATGATGGATTGATGTATTACATAAATCGGTTGTGGATACCGAACCGGGATGATCTTAGGATGGTGATTATGGATGAAGCTCATAAGTCTCGTTACTCAATCCATCCGGGTGCCGATAAGATTATCAAGACCTTAGAGCCTTGTACTGGTGGCCTGGAATGAAGAAGGACATTGCTAAATATGTATCCAAATGCCCTAACTGTGCTAAGGTCAAGGCAGAACACCAGCGACCTTCAGGATTGTTGTTACAACCGGAAATACCCATGTGGAAGTGGGAGAATATCTCTATGGATTTCATTACTAAACTCCCACGAACCACAAACGGTAAGGACAGTATCTGGGTGATAGTTGATAGATTAACTAAGTCGGCTCATTTCTTACCGATACGAGAAACGTACCCTGTGCGGAAGTTAGCTCGTATCTATGTTGATGAGATCATTAGTCGACATGGAATTCCCTTAAGCATAATATCGGATTGTGATGCTCGTTTCACGGCACGATTTTGGGAATCACTTCATGAAGCTTTTGGAACAAGATTGGATCTTAGCACCGCTTATCATCCTCAAACGGATGGTCAAACGGAGCGGATGATTCAAACATTGGAAGACATGTTGAGAGCTTGTGTCATCGACTTCGGTGGCAATTGGGATAGCCATTTACCATTGGTTGAGTTATCGTACAACAACAGTTATCACGCGAGCATTGGTATGGCGCCGTTTGAAGCTCTTTATGGCAGAAAATGTCGGTCACCTATTTGTTGGACCGAGATCGGTGAATCGCAGATCACTGGTCCCGAAATTATTCAAGAAACGACTGACAAAATCCGCCAGATCCGTGACAATCTGTTAGCTGCACGTAGTCGACAGAAAAGCTACGAGGACGAACGAAGAAAACCTTTAGAGTTTGAAGTTGACGTTATGGTATTACTTAAAGTATCGCCCTGGAAAGGAGTGGTACGATTCGGGAAGAAGGGTAAGCTTGCTCCACGTTATGTTGGCCCTTTTAAGATCCTTGAACGGATCGGGAAGGTTGCCTACCAGTTGGAACTTCCTCCTGAACTTAGCAACGTGCACCCGACGTTGCACGTGTCCAATTTAAGGAAGTGCTTAGCTGATCAAGATCTTCAGGTACCACTCGATGACATTCGCGTCGATGATACCATGCACTTTGTTGAAAAACCAGTTGAGATAATGGATCGTGAGGTTAAAAAGCTCAAACGCAGTAGAATTCCAATTGTCAAAGTACGTTGGGAGACGAAGCGTGGTCCGGAATTCACCTGGGAGCGGGAAGATCAGATGAAGCTTAAGTATCCACATTTAATCACTACAGTCACTCCATGCATGGAAAATGTTAATTGTCATTTTCTTAATAAATATAAGTTTAAAACCTTAAGATGTTGTATGATGAATATTTATAAGGATTTAATTAAGATGGACCTCTTAAACTTAGATTGAAATTTCGTTGATTTGAATTTATCATGACAAACCAATTAAAAGTGCATGCAAAGGTGGGTATAGATATACGCATGACAAGGGTTAATATCTTTGAATGGAAACATATATACATCTTAATGAGAAAATTGGGTGATAACATATGTAAGCATTAATATGTACATGAATTAGGTCATGACCTTGGGGTATGCATATTTATGGAAATATTTATATTACATCACAACTAGTTATCGTCATAGAATGAGTTAAACTATCAAAAAACTTGAATTACATTTTAAAAATGATTACTATAAACTATTGAATAATTATTTAAACTTCGATGAATTAAATGAAGTGAATAAAAACACTTAGGAGTTTAAAGTAAACAGTTATGGACATATAATTGAAAAGAAGCGCATATACTTATGAACACGAACATACTAAATACAGGTTGATTGAGTTGCTTTGATTTCTCTTACGTGAGCGCGCATATTACAAAACATCGAATCTAAGGACTCAGGTGAGTTCTCATAACCTCCTTTTAATTCATTTTGATTTTAAACTCGGAGGTGGAACATGTATACCAGATTTTCCTACTATGTTGATAACACATGGATGACACTTGTTTATTTGTATGAAATTCATATTTATGGATTATCATATTTCATGAGTTGTTGCTATTGACTTCGGTCATTCGTAATGACTGCATGTATTGTCACTATTCCATGGATCGTTCTGGTTGACTTCGGTCACCCACAATGATTGCAACAAACACTTTGTGTGTACGTTGGTTTGTTGGGAACAAACTCATAAGTATTGTACATCGTAACAAGTCCTCGCACAGTCATACCGTTAATGTGTATACAACTAGGCTAGCTTAGATAGTACTATTGGGTTTACGAACCCCATACGACACCAATACTGACCGAAGGTTAGGACGTGTGTAACCTCGACCCATTGCCATTTTTTGTACGATAGACATGGAGGAGGCACGGTAAAGAGTCTAGTTCGGTAGTGACGCACTGACACTTACGGCCTCGGGCCAGGCAAACATTAATAAACAACATATCATACAACAAACTCTACTTTTATTACTTACTGTTGATATAAACCTGTGAACTTAGCAACTTTATGTTGACACGTTTTTAACATGTATTCTCAGGTAACCACAATGCATAGGACTAGGATTGCACCTAAGGATGCTGAGCGTGAGAGTCCTGCATGCGTTTCTAACATTTTGTAACTTTATATGTTATCATAATATGTAAACAATTTATCTTATGTTTAAGCTTCCCCACAATTATTTAAATTACCATTGTGTAGCTTTTGAAACACATTTTTGGGATACTTGCAATATACCCACGTATTTTCAAATGCGTATAGAGTCGTTCTATATGACCAAAGTATCTGATTCTGCCACGTCACACCCAGCGGCCTAACGCCGGAAGTGGTAATATGGGGGTGTAACACAAACTTCTTGTGCATCCATATGTTTGGCGACATGCAAAAGATCATCTTCTGGGAGGGTATGATATATTAGGGCTTTTGTAGTATAGATTTTCTTCTCATCCTCATCTTCTTTGGTTATTGTCTTCCAAAGACCTTGTGCTCTCACACAGTTTCCACCAAAATAGCCCATGAAGTATAATTAGTTTTAGTCAATTTTGAGCATTGGAGTGAAATGTTACCTTGCTCACGGACCGTTATATCACTAGCGTTTTCTGCCATTTTTGCTGAACTTTGTGTTTATGTCTTGCAATCTTCACTTACTTATGGTTCTTGATCTTCCTTGCTTCAACTTGATGTTCACGTACTTCTTTTCTTGCTATCTCTAATCTTTGTGTTCTGCCTTGCTTCGAATCTTCGACGTTCTTGCTTAAATTGATGCTTGCTTCTTCTTGCTCTAGTTCATGTTATTTCTTGCTTCATATTCGTATTGCAACGAACCTTAACTTTCTACCTTCTTGCTTTAATATCTTGCTATGTGTTTTACTTTTCTCGACGTATTACATAGGGATGCAATTAGCCATCTTTTGCTTGCTAGGAACCAGGTTTGAGCCTAAGCTCTGATACCAAATGTTGGTAACAGGTCCCTTCGATTCAGTTATTTGATCTGCAAAAAATGGGTAATATGAAAAAAAGATGAATTAAATATGCAACGTAGTAATTTGTAGAAGACTTACCCCTTTATTCAATACCCAATACACCTATTTATAGCTTACAAAGCACAAACCTACTACTGCAAATCGAAAAGCATGCCTTCAATTACATGATTAAGAACTAGTCTTTGCAATGCAAAGTTCATAATAACGTTAACATTTATATGCTTATTTTAATACTAAATAAAACAAATCAAATTACTAATTAATAAAAAAGACCCACGACCCGTCAAGATTAACCCAACGGTATTTTATTATTTGAATAGATCATTGAATTTAGATCGTAACTGAAGGAGTGATGTGTGGTGTGATTCAGTTTTGATTTTTCGAACGCGTGAAAGTTGATTTCGGTATAGAACTAGTCACAGTCGGGCTCAAACATGGAATTCGGAAAAGTGGAATAAGGAATTCCATGTTTTCATCTTTAGTCCCTCAAGTATTGATGTTTTGCAAGTTGGGAGTAAAAGCCCATGTCTCTGCGTATTACACTACAGCCCTTCCAGTTTATTTTTTTATGATTATTATTTTGTTTTATCCTTATAATTTTTTAATAACCAATTGTTTTGGTATAATTTTATAAACTAATATTATGAAATTCTTAGTTAGTTTATATTTTGCATAAATTTATATGTATATATAATAATTCCCTTATCAAATTGTTGAGTGACATTATTTAACTTAGTTAAAGTACATAAAAGAAATATAAAAAGTTATGATGACTTGTTTACGGAGATTGGGTATACATATAAACAATTATATAATGATATTGATATTTTTAGTCATTTTTGGTCTTATTTTTCACGTTACCAACACGCTAATGTTAGTATAGGAGAATAAAATCTAAACTTTAAAAGATTTGATATTTTACAAAGTTGAGGGATAAACTATGATTTGGTTATAGGTATCAAAACATAGATAAAACTATTATATTACATTACCAATGTTCTTTAGTTGAGGTATGTTTTTTTTCTTCATGGAACTAACAAGTTGCCAACATTCGACATAACTCACGATTATTATTATTTTTTTATATCAACATTCAAAAGATACTGAAGAAAAAAAACAAATCAATCTAACATTTTACAAAGTTTAGAGATGAACTCTAAAAGTTTAGAAGTTAAACTTAAGAGTTTTAAAAGTAAAAAAGTTGTGTTTGGTGGCAAATTGTCATCGACAATTAAACTGAGTATAAGAATAAAATTTTATATATAAAAACTTGATGAGGTTAAAATAATATTTTATAAATTATAAAAGTGAAAATTAATAATTTTGATTGAATATAGTTTATGGTAAATTAGTTATTGATATATTACAAACTAGACTAAAATATCATGTGTTACATGAGTTAAATATATAAAATGTTACATACTTAGTAACAAAAAGTTATGTCGTTAAAAACATGCATATTGTATATTTGTATTGGCTGAATAATTTTGTGTATTAAATAGATAAAATAAATTTAATATAATTTGTTAATATATATATATATATATATATATATATATATAGTTGTTAAATAGATCTTTAAAGAAATAAATTTCGTTGTGATAATTTTAAGTTGCGTTAAGTTGATTTTTAAAACAGTTTCAATTAGATGATAGCATTTTTATGTAGTTGACAAATTTTAATTCATGTATATTAATACCTACAAAAAATTAAGAGCTACAACTTTGGATTTTTTTTAAATCACTTATTTTTTATTATTTTACATAATTTATTTTCATCATTCAAATTATCCGATCACATGAAATATTTGAATTTCTATAGAAATCACTCATAAAAAAATAATATCATTATTCACCTTTAACTAAGATAATTTAAACCATAGGATGTTTAGAGATTTAGGTACAAGCAATTTTCAATATAAAAGATAAGTTTATTTCAAGACTTATAGGTAATTTTGAATTCAGAATATCAGAATGCAGACACATTTTAAATACAAAAACATGTCATAGCAGTTGTCACTTGACATAAAAACCTAAAGTGTAATACTCGTTAACATGTCTGTTACACCATAACAACAATATTTAAATAGTTTAATATTTAATTATTAATAATAATTTAATTATTATTATTATTTAAACTTTATTATTATTTTATTATTAATATTACTTCATTTTCAATTATTGGTATTATTAAATTAGTTTATCATAATTTAAATATAAATAATGTTATATTTTATTGATAATAATATTTAATTATTATTATTTTATTATATAATTTTTATCTAATTTAAAATTTATTATTAATTAATTATTATTATTATTATTATTATTATTATTATTATTATTATTATTATTATTATTATTATATTCGTACTGTTGATATGCAATCATTGCATATGAATTTTGTACATATAGTATAATTTGTGACAAACTATTGGAACAGAAAATAACTTGCTCTAAATTTTTATGGCCGACTTTGAATATGTTGAGTAGGAATTAAGATTACACATTTACACACATGTACAAACGTGTACATGAGGGATGGATGATGCATAACAAGATTTGAAATGCAACCTCAAGAAGTTATTATCTAATTGGATGCGTTATTTGGACACCCTCTATTGATCATTTAATACCCCATATGTATAACCCTATACGAGTCGTATTGGTGTCAGATTTTGTCAGAGAAATGATTGACGCCTGAAGTATATACGAGCCGTATGCCCCTATACAACCCGTAAAGTTAGCTAGGTTGACCAGTGGTGGCACCTCGAGTCGTGAGCTAGATGCATATATACCACAGACTCATAAATAAGCTTCTTGAGGACTGTGTACCTGCAAAACATTTCTCTCTCTACACATTAAATAATTCAGACAGTATATTAACTTCTTGGGTCCCAACCGTAAATGTGATACTTGGAAGATCTTCTCACTCAACTTTTAAAATAATGTTTTCAAAATTTTGAAATAAAACAAAATTATTTATTTTTGTTAAACGTTGACAAGTTTTGTATTAACTATTTTGAACCAAATAAATTAATTGAGAGACAATAAAACTATTTAAGTTTAATATTGATTTAGATATATTGTTATAAATGGGAGGAAACGACTCAAAGCAACTCTTGACGTTATTAAGATTAACTCGTTAAAAGCTTTAATTAAGTTGAGATTAACTAAGCTCGACCTATTATTATAAAGGGTTGTGTTAATCTCACGGGTTGTGTTAATCTCACACCCAATTCTTTATTTTCACACCCTAAAGACGTGTCGTACAGTACCCTACGCCACGTACGACAACATTCACTCTGACATTCAGTCAATGATTAAGTGTTATACGCCACGTAGAGTACTATACGCTACGTAGATAACATCGTACCAAAAGTACTAACACCTCTGCACAGTGATGGGATGTTGTATGCCACGTAGAGTATTGTACGTGGCGTATAAAGGACAATAATATGAGAAGAGCAGTCTGGTACCTGACATGATGTGAATGTTATACTTTACGTACAGTACTGTACGTGGAGTATAGAGGACAAATAATTGATTTTGAACTCTTGTGATTGTACTGAAAGTGCCTTATACGCCACGTACAGTACTATACGACACGTATAAAAATTTGCAATTCAAATATCGTACAAATAACGAAATGATGTAAGATTCCATTTCTTATACATATAACGAACGAACGTTTATAATTCGTCATTCGTGTTTTTCTTTCTATGAATTCCTATTTGAATTTTATCAGTTGTTTATTGTATTCATATAATGTCATTTTGGGACATGAATTTCTTCTTTGGAGACGACAAAATAGAACAAGATTCTGTCGGTCGATCTTATTATGGTGACAGTAGACCTCAGGAGCTGCCTCATTTAAACGAGGAACCCAACTTTCAAGCATACAACGCTAATAGGATTCCTTATTTAAATGAGGATCCTTGCGTTGAGTCTTTTTACAGTTACGAAACCAGCAAGAATTTGGATGGGAAAGTCAGCCTTCTTACAAACATGAAGCTAATGATGTATATTCAGAAACACAAAATAGCGGGCATGATTATTATGATGGGGGCCATCATGGTAAAGTGTTTTAGGATACCGATTAGGAATTTATGGCTCATGATGAGCTGGTTGCCTGGGTGAAAAGCAGTGCGGTTGACAACAATTATATTGTAGTCACTGCTCGATCTAAGAAGAAAGGAGACGTTGTAAAGAAGGTATGGCTTGTTTGTGATCGTGGTGGCGAACACAAGACCGTTGCGACGCGTAGACGCTCCGGCAGCAAGAAAATTGGCTGTCCATTTAAACTGGTTGGCGTTTACAACGAAAAGCGTCTTGTTTGGCAGTTAGAGGTCCGAAATGACGAGCATAACCATGAGGCCGCTCAACATCTAGAAGGGCATCCATTTGTAAGAAGGTTGTCTCAAGACGAACAAAAGATGGTGGGACAGCTGACAGAACAACATATGGACCCGCGCAATATTCTGTCAACTATCAAGAAGCAAAATCCTGATAATAATTCTGTAATCAGGGACATATACAACGCCCAACAGAAAATAAAAAATGAAAAGAAAGTAGGTACCACTCCAATGCAGGTTCTGGAAAACCTACTACATTCCAAGGGCTATGTGTATTATACTAGAGAAGATCCTGCAACGAATGTCGTCGAGGAAGTGTTCTTCTGTCATCCGAAGTCGTACACATACTGGCGAGCGTTCCTGCATGTGCTGATGATTGACGCCACATACAAAACGAACATGTATAGAATACCGTTTGTACAGATTGTTGGTGTGACTTCAACACACCATACGTTTTGTATTGCACATGCGTTTATAACAAAAGAACGTGAAGAGAATTACCTGTGGGTAATACAGAAGCTGAAAGAAATGTTAGACAAGTGTATGGAGCCCCGTGTAATAATAACAGACCGAGATCTTGCATTGATGAATGCGTGTAAGATGGTATTTCCTGACGCAAGTGGTGCTTATGCAGGTGGCACATAAGCGAAAACATTTCTAAACACTGCAAGGCAAGTTTTTCTAACAGTGATTGGAACAGATTCCGTCATATGTGGACGACATTGTGTGAGTCTTCATCTGAGGACATTTATCAATACAATTATAACAAGTTATACGAACAGCTAACCAAAGACAAACGACAGCGTAAGTTTTTACACATACATACATATATACATATATAATATATATACACTAATTACGTGGTTATGTTTTATTTCAGGCGTTTTAAATTATTTAACGCAAACATGGTTGAACAGTTCCAAAGAAATGTTTGTATCTGCTTGGACCAACAAAAACCGAAACTTCGGTCAACATACAACCAACAGAGTCGAAAGTCAGCACGCGAACTTAAAACGATATTTAAAAACACCAAATAGTTCGCTTGCCACACTTATCGGGTTTGTTGACGAAGTTGTAAATTCACATGAGGTGAACATAAATCACGGTTTTGAAACAAGCAAGGTGAAAACTATGAGTCATCACAAAAAAACGCTGTTTGATTACCTTAGAGGTAAGGTTTCACACAAGGCTCTTGATCTGCTTGTTGTTGAAAAAAAGCAAGATACAGGCATTGCGAACCGGAAATCATACATGTAACTGTCAACTTTTTACCGGTTGTGGCATACCGTGTGGTTGTCGTCTGTCAAAATATGAAAACACAGGTAACATTATAAACGTCTTTCATTATTATTATAGTAAACGTCTTTCATTTGATACAAATTTTGATAATCAAAATTGTTTCAGGTACCAAAATTCCACTTTCTGCCGTAGATATGTTCTGAACCAAACTTGATACTCGTCCGTTATTTTTAGACGAAGAAGAAATTAATGTAGAAGAAAAGTTACAAGCCGTGAAACAACAAATAATGACACAACCGACCGAAGTGAAAAAAAGTATGATGAAAAAAATACTGGCTACAGCTTTTCCTTGGAAAAGTGATAAGAAATCGCCTGTTGTTCAGAAAGACGTTCGTGGACGTCCTAGTTCTAAATTGCAGCAACAAAAGAAACAGAATTCACAACACAACGTATTTGATCAACCCAGACATAGTTCTTACACACATTCCAAGGTTAAAGATCAGACTGCTGCATTACAGCGTAGTCGGTCAACATCTTCAAGAGGGAAGGCTAGAGCAAAAAATGATGCTATCCAACTATCCTAAGAGTCTGCTTCATTTCAATCGGTCATTGAAAACGAGAGTATCTGGAATTTTAACAGATTTAAAAACTTAATACCAGATTTGTTTCATGGTCACATTTCACGCATACAGGACGTAATGCCCGACGGAAACAGCGGTTTCCGAGCTGTTGCCGTGGGTTTAGGTTTTGATGAAAGTATGTGGCTCTATGTTCGACAGCAACTGTTAGACGAGATGGAAACACACAGGGATGCATATCGGTCGATATTTGAAAATATACAAGAAGGCATGTATAATTTCATTTATAACAGCATTAATTGGCAGCAAGTTGAAGCTGCACCATTTAAACATTGGATGCAAATGCCTTACACCAGAATTCTGATAGCTCAAAGATTTGGTGTGATTGTTCACCTAATAAATATAAAAATTTCTCAAACATATTTTCCACTGTGGATAAGCGCAGAGAGTGAAGCTGTCATCCCTCATCAGGTCGTGTCGTTCGTATATGTACACAACAATCATTTCGTCAACATCAAGTTGGAAGAAGATTATCCGATGCCGACAATAAGTGCAGTTTGGAATAAGTATCACACAACAAATGCATCTTCTTGGGATGAAATATATAGACAACGTATACAACAATTCGTAGAAATATGTCGCGAAAAAGGGCAAGTCAATTATATGGATTTATTTTAAATGTAACTGTATTTAACACGAATAAAAAGTTACATTATAAAAAACAAAAAACATTAAAAAATTTTTTGTTCCTATACGCCACATAGAGTTCCCTACGTGGCATACAGGGTGGAGTATGGCTATACTACAGGCCATACTCCACCCTGTACGCCACATAGGGAACTCTACGTGGCGTACAGGTCCCCCTGTCTCATGAAGCTTATACTCCACACCTGTACGCCACATATAGGTCCCTACGTGCCATACAGGGTGGAGTATGGCCTGTAGTATAGCCATACTCCACCCTGTACGCCGCGTAGGGAACTCTACGTGGCGTATAGGAACACCTGTGTCATGAAGCTTATACTCCACACTTGTACGCCACATACAGGTCCCTACGTGGCGTACAGGGTGGAGTATGGCCTGTAGTATAGCCATACTCCACCCTGTACGCCACGTAGGGAACTCTACGTGGCGTACAGGTGTGGAGTATAAGCTTCATAACACAAGGGGACCTGTACGCCACGTAGAGGTCCCTATGACACGTACAGGTCTCTATATAAACGTGTGATCGTGCATACGCCTCCCAAACTGCCCCATATACGCCATTATTACTCTCTCAAGCTTCAAGCCTCATATCGAGCCATACGTGTGCGGATTCGAGAAAAAGTTGTTACCATCTTCCTTCAACGCCTTATAGGTAAGTTTTTCTCGCTTTTTAACTATTAGAATGAGCTAGATTAACACGGGTAGTGTTTGGGAGGCGTAACCTAGTCTGAACGAAGAACAGTACGCCACGTACAGCCATGTACGTGGCGTACTGTTCCTCCCCAATCCAAAATATTAAGAACTGTACGCCACGTAGCATACTCTACGCAGCGTAGTGTTCATCCCATATTTGTTATGATTTGATTTGTGCCTGTATGCCACGTACAGTCTTCTACGTGGCGTACAGGGTGGAGTATGGCCTGTAGTATAGCCATACTCCACCCTGTACGCCACATAGAAGACTGTACGTGGCGTACAGGCACAAAATTTTTTTTTAAAATTTTTATTAAATTAACTTTTTATTCGTTCGTTTTTACGTGCAGTTATGTCGTCGAGATCAGATGTGGAGGTTGGAGGCGGCGGCGACGATCTGGCAGATCACCCGATCCTTCAGTTTCCTGAGGGATCGACCGCATTTGGCCGGTGCGCCAAGTTTCGCACCATGAAGATCAGCCGGCAGTAGGCCTTTGACTGGGAGGTGCTCGCCGAGATAGGCGAGCGAGAGCGCGCCGAGCGCTGGATCGGGGAGGAGACGCCATGGAGACGGCTGTTCGAGATGGCGTTCCAGCCCTCTTACAGGGAGGTCGTCGGGGAGTTCCTCTCCACATTTACTTACCGCGCAGGCGGTGTTCCGAAGATTGTGTTCTCCATGCTTCGCCAACGACACGAGATGTCGCTGGCGGAGTTCGCAGTCATTACTGGCCTATACTGGGAGCCAGAGACTGTTATCCCGCTGTACACAGCGGGGATTACTGAGATTGATGACGCCACTTTGCGTGCATGGTGGCCTCATATTGCCGATGATCCCTTCAGAGGGACTAAGGCGAGAGTGAGTCGCATCCGCGACCCTCTGATTAGATATATGCACCGGCTGATTGCCACGTCGATTTCTGGACGTGGCAGAAGCCGCGAGTGGTACACGCTGCATGATTTATTTTATTTGTACTGCCTCATCACCGGGCGTACATGTCAGCTCGCTCGCTGCCTTGCCGAGTACTTCGCGAAGTATTACCACCGGCAGCAGCGCAGAGCCATATATGGTGGTGCCTATACCACCATTATAGGCCGAGCACTAGGTCATCTGCACCAGGACACGATCGAGGAGCTGTCTGATCCTGTGGATCCAGTTAGACTCGATCGCCGGGCGCTCTTCGGTATGAAGATCGTCCAGGATTTTCCTGGTGTAGGTCTCCGGTTCTCCCTTGTACGGGGAGTGATGTGGGTCCCTCCCCCTACAGGTGATGGACGCAGACGGGGGCGTGGGAGTTGGACAGGGAGGTGAGGGTGCTGGTGGTGAGGGGGACGACGGTGGTTTGGCTGGTGATGGTGAGGGGGGCGGGGGTGAGGGGGGCGGGGGTGATGAGGAGGGTGGGGGGAGGCCGGAGGCGCTCACTACGTCCCACAGCATCCGCAGCGGAGATACCATACGGTGAGGCTTCCGGCACGCCTCGAGACGATACTGTAGGATCTTTCTGCACGATCCAGGGTGCACGATTAGATACTCTAGGATCTTTCTACACGATCTAGGGAGCACGATCGGATCCTGTCTCGGCAGAGCGATATGCTGCGTTGGATGATCGATCGCGAGATCAAGAGGTCCAGGCAAGCAGGTATCGAGCCTCCTCCCTTTCCGCCATCACCTCCCCGACAGGATCCGTAGTTTATTTGTTTTCCTTATACTGTACAGACACTGTTTATGTATATATTGTGATTTGTTTTGATTGTTTGTTTATCTTTTTTAATTTGTATATAAACTGTATTTGTGTTGATTGATGTTAATTTTTGGCAAAACGACAATAATATTAAATTGATGAAATTAATATTAAAAACTAAAAACGTTAATAATAATGTTACAAATGCTGCTTAAATCATTATACGTTAAAAATGTTCAAATTTATAACCTTACAAATTTTATTTCAATTTTAAGTTAAAAAATATTATTTAGACTTAGACGTGTCGTATAGTACCATATTACACGTATAAGAATTCAATGTGGTGATGGGAAATCAACAAGGCATTTTATTCAAGAAACCTATACGCCACGTGCAGTACTCTACGCCACGCACGACATGGAATTTAACCAATCAATTCTCAGAATTTAAGGTTGCAGGTGTCAGATGTCGTACACCACGTAGAGTACTGTACGTGGCGTCCGACACTCAGATCAAAGGTTGCAGGTGGTGCTGTACGCCACGTAGAGGTCTATACGAGGCGTCTTAAAAAAGGGGGGGGGGTGTGGAATTAAAAAAATGGGGTGTGTGAAAAACCATTCCCTATTATAAATCATTTAGTAAACAAGATCAAACTCAATGTTTACATATTGATCGCAAGACAACTCACGAGTCCAAACAATTCTTTTCTATATACTATTTTTATTTGATCTTTTGAGTATATACTTATACAATTATTAACATTACATATAAAACTATAATAAAAATAGTTAAATTATATATTCTGCTAAACTTGGAAATTTTAATACAAGTGAAGTTCGAGCTTCATAATTTAAATAAAGATTTAAATTATTAGAGCTCAAACTTTTCAAGTAATAACTCACTCTTAAAGTAATAACCCTGATAACTTTACCAAGATGAAGCCAAATCTTGAATTTTTTTTAACATCATTGCAACACATTTAGAACACTATGTTCTTTTATGAGTCTGTGAAAATTCATCACTGTTTAAAAGATATCATCGTTGTAAGTTTTTGATTTACAACACTGTAACTGTTTTAGGCCCAAAACTTACAACGATGTAAACTCTCAAACAGTGATGAATTTTCGCAAACACATAAAAGAATATAGTATTCTAAATGTGTTACAATGATGTTAAAAAAAACAAATCCAAGATTTGGCTTCATCTTGGCAAAGTTATCTGAGTTATTGATTTAAGAGTGAGTTATTATTTGATCCTAATCATATATACACACACAGGGGATTAATAAAATGAAAACCTTATTTTAGTGAGAAAAACCTTGAAAACTCATGTAAAACGAAAGTATTTTTTTTTGAAATTTTTTTACAGGTTTATAACATTATTGGGCACATTTTTATAAAAAAAATAAAAAAAGCGTAGAAGAAATATTTAAAAAAATATATGTTATAAATTTTTTTTACATTATAAACATACGTAACACTGTGTCAGATCTGATCGAATTTTTTTACGTTTTTACGTATATTTTATAAAAAAAAAATTTAGTTTTGTTACGTATGTTTTACATGAGGTTTTCTGGGTTTTCACAAATAAAAGTGGTTTTCAAATTATCCATACCCTATATATACATACATATATACATACAATATATATATATATATAGTATATATATATATATATATATATATATATATATATATAGAGAGAGAGAGAAAGAGGTTCATATACAAAATGAGATTTTTGTAAAAATAGTATAAACCAATCATGTGTTGACAAATGTATTAATATTTTTAAGTATAATAAAATGGTAATGTAGTCAATTTGAGTAATAATGCATATTTAATAATACTTTAATTAATGAAATATTGTTAGACAATTATACACGATTCTAACATGTATAAATAGCACATAGCAAAACATGCTAACGTGATTGTTAACATGTATATATTTATGTAAATGTGCTGATATATGATAACATGTACTAATATCACATATTAACACACATCAAAACAAATGAAAACAAGATTGTTAACAGATATATAATTATGTATATGTGCTGATATATACTAATATGTACGAATAACACATACCTTTATTTCCATTTTAAACAACATATGAATTGATCATAGCACATCAAATGTCCAGATCGTGTCTCATTGTTTTTACAAGACTTTCATTTTATACAATAACCTTACTATATATATACACACACTTGTTAAATTATTCCTAAAATAAAAAAGCTTCTATCTTTTTATATTTTTTGCTTAGTAATTTTTACTTTTTATAATACCTAATTTTGTGTTTTTAGCATTTGATAATAAACTTCTTTTGAGACCGAAAATCATCAACGCTACTTTTGTTACTTTGCTAGCTAGTTTATATTCATTTGATTTTCAAATTCTAAGTGGTTTTTCATGGTAGATGACCTAAGTTTTTTTATAAATCAATCCCTTATTTGTCCACTTTGACGTCCACTTTGACCCAAAAAAGGACCAAAATATCCAAATGACCATCACCTTTGTGAGCGCCGGCGCCTACGATTACACGGGCGCCGCACATGATTTACGCCAATAGAAACCTCCCACGTGGACATGGTTGGATCAGATTACGGGCGGGGCGCCCATGGTTGTATCAGATTACGGGTGGGGCGCCCATGTTGAAATTTTTTATTCTCGGTATTTTTATGGTTGTGGGCGGGACGCCCATGGTTAGATTTGATTACGGGCGGGACGCCCATGTTGAAATATATTATTAAGGGTGGGCCGCCCATGGTTGGATCCGATTACGGGCGGGGCGCCCATTGTTTGCGCCAATAGAAACCATTTGGACATTTTGGTCCTTTTTTAGGTAAAAGTGGACAAATAGGGAATTTACTCTTTTTTTAATATCTAATTTTCAAAGCTACTATTTATAATAATTTAAAAAAATCTTATATTCATTTTAAAACCAAAATTCGATTTCATACATCTTGGAAAGTAAAATGGTTTACTCAATGTATATTTTATTATTATTATTTCATCATTAAAATATCATAGACTTTATTTTTTCTAGTTTCACATACCATAAATTTGTGTCTATAAATATCATGTCATACGAGTATGATTTCATGTTAATTTATTTACTTCAACAATGTCTATTATTGCGCTAATCTTTTTCTTCCTCTTTAGCCAATCGTTGGAAACTTCAAATAATGTTAAACTAAACTTCATCCAATGCCTAATCAACTCAACCCAACTCACTACACCAATCTCCGGGTCAGTCTACACCCGAGCCAACTCTTCATTCTCCACTGTTTTACAAGCATACATTCGTAACCTCCGGTTCAACGAGTCAACCACCCGCAAACCGGCCCTGATCATCACCGCGCTAGACGTTTCACATGTGCAAGCCTCAGTCCTATGTGCCAAAGAACACAAACTCTTGATGAAAACCCGAAGCGGCGGTCATGATTTCGAGGGTCTATCGTATGTGGCTGACCGCAACTTCTTTATCCTCGACTTGTTTAACTTGCGGTCTATTAATGTCTCGATTGAGGATGAAACCGCATGGGTTCAAACTGGGGCAACCCTTGGAGAACTTTACTATAGAATTGCCGAAAAAAGCAGCACCCATGGGTTCCCTGCTGGTTCCTGCCCAACCGTTGGTGTTGGTGGACATTTTAGCGGGGCCGGATACGGTAACATGATGAGGAAATACGGTCTTACGGTTGATAATATTATTGATGCTGAGATTGTTGATGTTAATGGAAGACTTCTGAACCGTGAGTCGATGGGTGAGGAGTTGTTTTGGGCGATCACCGGTGGTGGAGGTGTGAGTTTTGGTGTTGTTATTTCATACAAAATAAACTTGGTTCGTGTTCCCGCAAGTGTGACCGTTTTTCAAGTGAGAAGAACGTCTGAACAAAACGTGACCGATGTTGCATTCCGGTGGCTACAAGTTGCCAATAAACTAGACGAGAATCTCTTCATCCGAATGGTTTTCGACGTGAACAACACGAACGGTGAGAAAACGATACGTGCATCGTTTCGAAGCTTGTTTCTTGGTAACACAACAACCCTAATGACCATAATGGATCAAAGCTTCCCAGAGCTAGGGTTAAAACCATCAGACTGTCAGGAAATGAACTGGACTCAATCGGTTCTATGGTACTACAAATTCCCCGCTGGCTCACCAGACTCAACTCTACTGAGTCGAACACCACGATCACTCGTTCATCTCAAAAGAAAATCTGATTACGTGAAGAAACCTATTTCAAAACAAGGGTTAGGGTTTATATTCAAGAAGATGGTCGAGTTAGAACGTCCGGTGTTAACTTTCAACCCTTATGGTGGACGAATGGCTGAGATTTCTGAGTTTGCTAAACCATTCCCGCATCGAGCCGGGAACATAGCCAAGATCCAATACGCTTTAGACTGGAACGAAACTGGCGTCGAAGCAGCGAACCGCTACATTAACCTGACTAGGGTTTTGCATGACTACATGACTCCATTTGTGTCAAAGTTTCCTAGAGAAGCTTTCTTGAATTACAGAGATTTGGATATTGGGGTGAATCATAATGGGAAGAACAGCTTTCTTGAAGGGACTGTTTATGGGGTCAAATATTTTAAGGAGACTAATTTTAAAAGGTTGGTTAAGGTGAAAACGATGGTTGATCCTGATAACTTTTTTAGAAATGAGCAAAGTATTCCAACTTTGTTAGACATAATTAGGGGTGTGAATGTTGGAACCTTAATTGTTTAACCCAAGTTAGAAAGTTAGAGGGTTGTTTATGTAATTAGTCTAAAGTATGTTTTGATTATGTTGTGTAACATGTAAGTAGTTTAAGGGTATTATATGTCAATACCTAAAGTTATTAACTGTGGTTAGGGTTATATAAACCAACCATGGTTGGTTGTAAACGAGTGTTCAAACGTATCAATAGAAAGCATACGCTTTTGTTCCTTGGTTCTTGTTCTGGATTTTAGGTTTCTTTGATTATGGATGCTTGTTGATTTCGTGTATAACCTGTTGTTCAATAAACTTTGCCATTTTTGAGGAAGTAAAACAATTAAACTATGTATGTCTTTGTTCTTTGACTCGTTGATTATATATATTTGGTTTGTAAACTATATATATTGTATACAGCTTCATAATCATTTGTGTAATAATTAATAAAGAATAAGACTTGAAGTGATTTAGAAATTAGCTTCTTTTTTTTTAAAGTGATAAATAATTAATGTTTTATATATTATTATACTAGGTTATAGACCCGTGTAACACACGGATTTGTGAATAAAAAATAATGTAATTTTATGATGATCATGTCTTCATGAATTTACATAATTAAACAATTTTATTACATCTTTTTAAATTTACATTATTATATTAATACTAATAATATTAGTTATACATTTTTTTTACATAGACGTATTAAACATTTACATATGTTAAATATTTGAATTTTAAAATTATTTGTTTAAAATAACATAATACATATTTTTCAAAGACGTTTTATAAAAAAATTAAAGAATTGATTCATAATTTAATCATATTATTTACTAAGTGAAATAAAATCATTAATATTTAATAGAAGAGAGAAGATAAAAAAATCAAAATTTAATAAAAACATGGTATTGAAATATTTATTATGGGAGAGAGGAGAGGGAAATTTTTTTTAAGTGGTCTAGAATATTGACAAGTGTCATATCAAAACATTTATTTATTATATAGTATATATATAGATATAGATTATATGTGTTTATAATTACGTCCAAAGGACTTTTAGTTTAGCCTATTGATTTCTCTTATAAAAGGTTTTGGGTTGAAATTTCGTGTAGAGGAATATATTGATCTGCGTTGAGTCAGGAGATTTTCCTAGCTATCGGTTTTCTCTTAGGAAGGTGGGCCAGGTCACCACACTCTGTTTTTTAAACAGAAAGGTTGGTTTATTTGACAGGGTGATTCCGGGTTACTGAGTATTTGCTGTTAAAAAAAGCTAGTATAAATATACGTATTTTTGAGATATGATTATTTAATCTGCACTAAAAAAGGATATTTTGAATCTTTGATGTTTACATTTAATTATTAATTATTTAAATTGCGAAACGTAAGGATATATTCCCAATAATATATTTCAAAGACATAAAATATAATTATATATGCATCTTCAAATAAATAAACTTGGTTTTATTTTGTCTTTTTTATAAAACTAATATACTTATGGATTCATTAATGATATTTGGTTGTAATGTATTTATTAATGGTGCACACTATAGATGTTCTATCTTGTTGAAATCAGATAATTGTTCTTGAACCATTAGCTTCTTTCTATAATAGTACTACGTACAATCCATATCAAGAATTTGGTACAAAAGCTAAATGAACATTAACTAAATTAGTTATTTAATTTTATAAATCTTGACTCATTAATCAAGCCTGGTATCAATTAGTATCAGAGCTTTTAAACAACACTTTAATTTAAATCATTATTGGTGTCAAAATTGATTGAAGAAGATATGTTATGTTTGAAACATTAGAAGGGGAAGGACACCGAAAATGGGAGTCCTAGCTTAACTATGGCATGCGATGAACATTTCGCCTTTGATCCCGCGGTTAGTCAACCCTTGTTTCATCTTTGTCGTGAAAGAATAATGGGTTTACCGTATTGAAGGAGAGGGGGTGATCTTTTCTTCCATTGAAAAGCAAAATTACACTAGGGATTATAATGCAAATAGCAAAATTTATGTGGTCAAATTGATCGAAGTCACTCAAATCTTATCACTCCCCTACTTATGTTCTAATAAATAAATTTAATATAATGAGATTTAGTGGCAAGGTATATTTGTTTGTTTTATGTTATAGGGTGAGGTTATGGTAAAAAGGCTTAGATGGGTGAGAAGTGTGAGAAGGATTGTGGGCCATTAGATACATAATTTAATGGTTGAGATCAAAGTAGTATTAAAAAAGTTAGTTGAAGGGTATTTTAGTCATAGACACTTTTGTTGACTTTTTATCATGTTCCTCCCATTTTTTTAAACGGCCATAACTTTTATATACGATATTATTTTTTCAAAAAAACGAGCATTTTTTTATCTTTAAAACGAGTATAATATTGTTATATAAAAAAAATTAAAAAAAAACTTTTTCCTCTACCTTTGACATTTGTAATGCGTCATTGTGTCTAATTGTATATTACACAATGACCTGAACGTAAAACACAATGACACGTAGATTACACAATGACCTTAACGTAAAACAAAATAATGACTATTACACAATGACCTGAACGTAAGACACAATGGTGTTATATTACACAATCATCTGAAGATAAAAAAACAATGATAAATATATTACACAATGACCTGAACATAACACACAATGATGATTATATAACACAATGTTCTGAAGATAAAAAACAAATTCATTTAATACAACAATATGTATATTACACAATGACCTGAACGTAAAACACAATGAAGCGTAGATTACACAATGACCTTCACGTAAAACAAAATAATGAATATTACACAATGACCTGAACGTAAGACACGATGATGTTATATTACACAATCATCTGAAGATAAAAAACAATGATGAATATATTACACAATGACCTGAACATAACACATAATGATGATTATATTACACAATGTTCTGACGATAAAACACAATGATGAATATATTACACAATGACATAAACATATATACAATGACGAAAATGTATTTTTCAAAAAATAAAAACAATTTATGTTTTTTAAAATTATAAGTTTTATAAACATAATGGTAAAATAACACAATTATGTACTTTTAATACATAAAACATAAAAAATAAATAAGAACAATTTATTTAATGCATAAAAAACAATAACAAAATAACATAATATGATATAAAAAATAATACAAAATAATAAAAATATTAAACACAATGACATGAAGCATTAAACACAATAAATTGAAGCATTAAACACAATGACCAAAATACCCTTTTTATAAATTTAGAGTAATGCCACTTGTCAAATCCACAATCCTTCTCACCCTTCTCACCAATTTCACCCTTTTTATTTGAACCTAATCCTTATGTTATAATCATAGGGGAAAGATCAAATAAGAAGTGATTTTTGCCTAAGAAGAGTAAGAACTAATAGAAGTTTGACACATGGCATGCCTAAGAAGAGATTTTTGTACTGATTTTTTTTGTTATGTATTTTTTTGTACTGGATTTTTATGTTTTTTGTACTGTATTTTTGTTTTTTGTACTGTTTTTTTGTACTGCATTTTTGTTTTTTGTACTGTATTTTTGTTTTTTGTACTGGATTTTTTAATTTTTGTACTGCATTTTTTATTTTTTGTACTATATTATTTTGTTTTTTTTTGTACTGAATTTTTTTTTGTACTGTATTTTGTTTTTCGTACTGGATTTTTGTTTTTATGTTTTTAACATGCCACGTGTCAAATTCTTAATGGTTCTTACTCTTCTTAGGCAAAAATCTCTTCTCACTGGATCCAACCCTTATAATCATAACCATACGTGGAATGATACCATGAACATATATTGGATATACATGTTAACACTCGATCAATGTTAATTTGCGAGGATTATTACTAATAAAGTAATAATGAAAGCATCATATATGATTACATTAGGTTGATAAGATATGTATTGTTTAGGTTATAAAAATATAAAAAAAAGGTATGATATGTATAATTACATTATTTATTGAATTAAATAAAATAATTATTATTTAGTAGAAGAAAGAATAGAAAAAATAGAAGTTTAAAAAAAATGTTATGTAAATATTTAATAGATTAGAGAGTCAAGAAATCAATTTAATTCCAGCTTATGTTGATTTTCCTTGGAGGTCACCGAACACGTTGCTTGCAGCCGTGATTTATATGTTTCTCCTATTTAGTCGAGTATTGGGAGACCCGAGGATTTACTATGTAACATGGCTCATGTCAAAATTGATCATGGCTGAGAAATAAACTCCAAGATCTAACACAATAAAAGATGATACAAACAGAACCAATCGTTCAGATCTTTAGAAGAAATTTGGATCTGAACTCATACAGCTTAAGACTAATACAAGGAGTTGTAAACCTGAACATGCTCAGACTGATAGACAAAAACAAAGAAGATATGAAGAATCTTCTTGAACAAAAATGGAGGAAACCCTAGAAAATATCTGAGAGTTGTACGTGACACCGAGAGATGAGAAAGTGAATCACAATCTAACTTCTCATCTCTCTTCTCTCAATATATATACCGAATCTCCCAAGTCAAGATCGGATAACACTTATGACGTAATCCCATTAACATCTTCAACTGATCCAACAGACTAGAGGTGCTCAAACCGGTTTTTTTTCTCCAAACCGGTTCGGGTCCCAAACCGAACCGGTTTCATCGTTGGGTCACACAAACCGGTTCTTCTCCCAACCGGTTCGGGTCCTAAACCGATTTTGAACTTGGAATAACCGAACCTATCAAACCGATTTGGGTTATATATAAACCGGTTTTGTTTTTTTTGTTTTGTTTTTTTTTCTAAACCTATTAAAACCTTAACCATTAATAAAAACTTAAACTAACAAATCTTAAACTAATTAAACCTTAAACTAATAATTAATTAAACCTTAAACTAATCAAATCATAAACTAATAATTAATTAAAACCCTAATAAAACCTTAAACTAATCAAAACAAATCGTAATTAATAAAACCTTAAACTAATCAAATCATAAATAATAATTAACAAAAACCCTAATAAACCTTGAACTAATCAAAACATTTAATTAAAACATTAAACTAATAATTAACAAAAACCCTAATAAACCTTAAGCTAATCAAAATCATAAACTAATTATCACTAAAAACCATAATATAACCTTAAAATAACATTTAATAAACATACACATATAATACAATTAGTTTAAATAGTAGTTGTTCTTATTAGTTTAAGGTTATATTAGGATTTATTGTAATGATTAGTTTATGATTTGTTTAGTTTAAGGTTTTATTAGTTGTTTTTATTAGTTTAAGGTTATATTAGAGTTTATTGTAATGATTAGTTTATGATTTGTTTAGTTTAAGGTTTTATTAATAAGTATTAATTGTTTTTATTAGTTTAAGGTTATATTAGGGTTTATTGTAATGATTAGTTTATGATTTGTTTAGTTTAAGGTTTTATTAATTAAGGTTTGAGAATAGAAAATACAAGATAATGAACAAATTGAAGTCAACATAAATTAAATTACTTAAAGAGTTAAAGTCTTCAACAATTACAATAAACCAAATCGTAAAACATAATGATGAAATACATGCGTCTTCTTCACGTTTAGTTTTCTTCCGAGATAACTTGATAATATGTAGCTTCTTCCTCGTCAGTTATTCCTTCCGACAAACCCGCCTCGACCTCCTCTTGCAATAGCTCGCTCTCGTAATCTATCTCGCCTTCAAGTGGAGACTTATCTGGAACTCTTTCTGCCGCATCCAAGTGATCCTTCAAGCAAATCGACATCTCTACCGCCGGAGGAGTGAGTCTTGTTCTTCTTAGTGAAATGACCCTGCCACTAACAGAAAACGCCGATTCCAAAGCTACCGTAGAAGCTTGGACGCTTAGTAGATCTCGGGCCATAGCGGCTAGGATCGGGAATTGGTCTTCCTTACCTTTCCATCAAGCCAAGATATCAAAGGACATAAACTCTTGAGGAGTCATGCCCGACAAAAAGTCGGTGGCAATATATCTTCCAAGTTCACTATCTTTTTGTTGTATAGTTTTCTCAAACATGTTACATGTCGAATCCCACCTAGTTGTTACGTCCCAATTTGGACCTAGGTATCTAGAATTCGACTCTTTACAAAAACGGCGATACATAGTATGTCGTTTGGTTGAGCTAAAAATGTCGTGAAGCATTTGTTTAAATTTATCTTTTGTTTCTTCAATAGTTTTAATCCCGTCTTGAACCGCCAAATTAATTATATGTGCAACACATCGACTATGAAAAAAACACATTTGCAAATATGTTTGTATTTTAAAATTAGTTGTTGGACCGCACGCGTATTATTCGACGCGTTATCAAATGAGATTGAAAATATTTTGTTTTCCAATTTAAAAGTTTTTATAACTTTGCCTAAAACATAAAATAAATTCTCACCTGTGTGAGGATAGTCAAATAACTCAAACGCGACTGTACGTTTCATTAATTGCCACGTATCGGGTTGTACCCTATGAGTGGTAACACAAATATACGAGTCGGGTGAACCATGTGGAGCTGACCAAACATCACAAGTTAAAATAACGCCGGTTTGTAAGTTTTCAAAAACCCAAAATAAGTTCATTTTTAGCTTTTTTTCCACAGTTTTAAACAATCTCTTCTAATAGTAGAACGACTTACGTGGGCGTAACGAGGTTGAAGAGTTTGTTGAATAAGTCGAGTTAGACGAGGGTTGTCGAAGTGGTTAAATGGCAAACTTTGTTGAATCACGAATTGCGCCATTTGCTCCCGAACCGCGTCGACCCTATAAGCGAAAATACTCCCGTCATTCGACATCGTCGGTTGACCTCGTGCCGCTTCGTTCTTCAAAGCTTTGCAATATATGAACTCGTGATGGTTTTTCAAAGTAGTATTTGCGTCGTGTTTGGAAAAACCACCACAAAGCTTGCAACGAGCTTTATTCGGACCGCTCGACATCCTACACAAATCGTAGTTTTTCCATATTTCGGGATTCCTCTTCGTAGGAATAACTTCAACAACTTCAAGGTTTGTTGAAGCATCACAACTAACGGAAGAGTTAGCACTTCATGAAGCCATTTGTGAGCGGGTTTGCGTTTTGAGAGTTTGGAGAGCGTTTTTTTTTTGCGTTTTGAGAGCGTTTTTTGCGTTTGAGAGTTGTGTGATTGAACCTAAACAACCACTACCTATTTATAGTGAAGATATGGGGTGTATAATGCCAAAAAATCATGTAAAAAAAGGTCAAAAATGCCTCAAACGGCTACTTTTTTACAAAAAAAACGGTCACAAGAAAATATTACCGTTAGAACCGGTTTGGGAACCGAACCGGTTCGGGTCGGGTCCAACCCTATTCCAACGGTAAAAATGCCAAACCTATTCCAAACGTACGGATCGGACCGGGTTGGAAACCGGTTTGGAAACCGGTTTGGGCGGAACCGGTTTGAGGAGCAAAAAAAACCGGTTTTGAAACCGGTTTGGCGAACCGAACCGGTTTATTTGTGCATCTCTACAACAGACTCAACATGTATCTTTATCTGGTACAAGCCCAGGAACATAATCCATATAAGCCCACATCATCATCTCATCATCTCGGTCACATGTCCACATAAACAAAACGACACATTAATTTTATCATTATTATATGACTTATTATAGTAATGACATAAAATGAAAAAATCAAAAGTAACACACTTTTTCATTTTTAACAGTTCCCACGATTATTAAAAAAAGAATGGAAGCTTTTTAGAGTATCTAATGATGACTTAGAGGAAATACGTGTCTAATTATATAAATTTAAACTGCATATTTTAATTTTGTTCTGATCATGTTGACAATTTTGTAAAAAGAAACTTAAAAAGTAAATAATTCTTTATTTAAGAATATCAAATCTTAGAGGCTAAAAGTGAATGTACCTTATAGTTCAATAAGAGTGAGAATGAGGGATAGAGCTTGAGACTCCTTAAATCTCAAATTTTAATCTTAACTCTAGGGGTTACAGTGGTGATTTTCCTCTTGTATTGGTGAGATTTAGGTATTGTAGCTGATTTACGAGCTTTTCTTCGAAGACGCGCCAGCCAATACACGTTTTCCGTTCCAAAATATAAAAAAAAAATGAATGTTGGAACCATGACAAACTTTAATGTATTTTTTTATAACCGTGGGAACCACTAATGCCATAAACCTTCGGGTCCCCTTCAATACCTGACTAATTAGAGAGAACGGGCAAAGAGCAACTGTAAGCAACCGGGTTGGTGACTTTTAAGAAAACGAACCTTAGTAGGAATTGAACTTGAGAGGTTCAATTTCTCTTGATCACTTTAGTCACTATACTACTTCTTGAATGTTAAATTATAATGAATTGACCTCAAAATAAATGAAAACCCAAAATAATTGGACCCAAAACAAAAATGGGTCAAGGAAGTCAAAAGTAATAGAAGAATCCTTAACCCAAATTAGCTTAATTGGGTACGATTACCAAACCTCATGGGATCTTTGATGAAAATCAACCATATATGAAAATATGGAATATTGGATCAAAACATTAATCTGCATGCAGTTTTGAAAATAAATTGAACACTATTTTGACATTTTTTATTTTTTTTTGATATCTTTAAAATTCTAATTTCATAATTATTATTAAAAATTTGTATATTAATATTATATGTTACTTTTAATATATTAACATCACTAGGTTAGGAACCCATGCATTACATGGGTTAAACAAATCTAATATGTTATAAAAATTTTTTTATGAGGATTTGTATGTTTGATAACAATAATTGTTGATAAAAAAAATAAATCGCGAATACTTAAAAATAATAAATTACAAATAATAAAAATTTAAGAATTATAAAATTATATTTTAAGATATTATATCAAAAACTAACTTTTATAAATCAATGATATAAAATATAATTTTTATAATTACTAAATTTAAATAACCCAATTTAAAAATAGCTTTAAACATAACGGACCAAAAGTGTAACTTTCTTTATCATATTTATTACTTTACCTTATAAATAAATTAAAAAAGTTATTTGTTTATAAAAATCTCATTGTTTAAAAATTTCTTTTATTGTATACTTTATTTTTAAGAAAAAAATGAAGTGTGTTTTATAATAAAAATAAAAAGTAAATAATATATTAGTTAAGTGTGTTTTATAATAAAAAGAAAAAAATTATTTAATAAGAGAGAAAATATAATTATTTAATAGGAGAGAGATAATTAAATGAAATAATTAGGAATTGACAAGTGACATTTGTGGTGTAAGAATGTGACAAGTGGCAATAGCGTTGTAAGAATGTGACATGTGACAAAATATTTACTCTTTTATTATAAAGTATAGATATAAATATAAAAGCAAATATATAATAAAAAAACGGCATGTCCTAAAAGCGTGGCTTAATTAGTGTAATAAACAAGTTTACTCATGAACCTGTTTAAATTAAGGGTTTTTATTAGCCCTTTTTATGACTTCGATCGATCTAACACGACACAAAAATAATCACATTTGAGTAGGTTACTATAAAATCTTTAATATATGATCATGTTTGACTTAACCTTGCGAGTTGCGATTAACAGATGGTTAATCTGCTTAAAATTGAGGGCTCAATTACATGGGCCGTAAGATCTCTTAAAGAAAACAAATACGTTTATATGGGCCTATCGTCTTTGGCAGATCCCCTTTAAATTGAATAGAAGGTTTCTAGTTTGTACTTTCTAGTCCTAGACTCCTAGAGGTGGGCAAAAACACCTATTCCAGGATCAGAATCTGGCAGCCGTCCACCAGAACCAGAACGGAAAACCTGTAACTGGCTCCACCATTACCCGGTTAAAACTAGAACCGGCCAAAAACCGAACTTAACCGGAATTGATTCTTGACTTTATTGACCAAAACTAATATCGGTTAAAAAAAACCCTGTTTGTGCACTTCTGATTTCTATTTCCTAAAGTTTACATCTACAACGGAGTTTTAAAAAACATTTACACCAAATGCTCATAAAAATAAAATTATCGCACAAAGCAAGTTTGGATTTTACAAAACATTATATTTTAAAAGTTAGCAAAATATATTAAAAAAAAGACCCCGAAGCAACGTGTGCTTTAACGGCTTCTACATTTTTGTAACGATGATTCATTGCGTTATTACGTACAACTCGATTTTGAATGAAATTTACTACCTCAGGTAGATTAAATAGCACTTCAATTCATAATGATATATTCAGAACATTGAACAAATGATGCAGGTGAGGTTGTGTGCATAGCATGAAATAAACCTCATGAATATGCTAATGTTGTCCACCCTAATCATGTGTGCCCCTTGCAATCCTTGCAAAACTCCAATAAATACAAGAACCAAGCTATTTTTTGCAAGGAAACCAAAAGATTAACGTAAATTAAAACACAAATACGTAATAATAGTATGTCAAATCATTATCTCGTTGATTAGAATAATATTATAATTTTTATCTTTTGACCGGATTCAAAGTAATACAATCCAAATAAATAAATTGAAGATTTAAAGAATGTGATGGTCCAAATATTCTTTTCTAAAAATTGTTCCATATTACATAAACATACAAATTTTATCAAAATCAACTATGTTTCTTCTAATTGTTAAAAGTTCTAACTTTTAAAATTATACCAAAGAGACTAAATCACATGAAAATTTAATTATGTAACAAATAAGTGATAAGGAAGGGTGAAGGGTGGGTGGGTCCAAAGGTAAACAGTTAGATTTAAGGTGTTGTTCTTCTTAGGTCAAAAATTTGTGCTCACTAAAAACAGATTCGTATAGAAATTAATGCTCAAAAAAGGAAAGAAATATCTATCAAATGAACATATTGGACTACAAGGGATTAAATATGGAGTTAAATTGTTAGTTGGTAATTACCATAGTCACATAAATCACTGAAACACCCATGTTTTACGATCCAATTCGTTCGTACCAATTCGCTGTACGATCGCGTTCCGGGTACGATCCAATAGAACATGCATGTTAATCGTTCCCGGCGTTAATTGGATCGGGAAATTAAGAAGGTAGTTGAAGTCTGTCACACCCCCAAATTACCACTTACGGTGTCAAACCGTCGGGTGTGACGTGACCAGGATCACAGCTCCTAGTCATATAGAACGACTCTATATGCGTTCGAAAATACATATGTTAAACAATCAAAACCAAAATAGTTTGATAAAACAAGCAGCGGAATTTAAATCATTTAAGCAGCGGAATAAAATGTTAGTGCAACGGAATAGAAATAAGTTGGACACTACATTGTTTAATACACGTCATAAAATAAATATTGTTTGTTCAAATGACACGATATGAATGCATGCTTAGTCATGTGCTCGTTCCTTTAGGTGCATTCCTATCCCTGTTCGAGCTAGTTACCTGAGAATACATGTTAAGAATAAGTGTCAACACATTGGTTAGTGAGTTCACAGGTTTTGATAAGCAGTAATCATAAGTAAAGTAATGTTTGTCAGGTGTCATGCTGTTTATTAATGTTTGTCGAGCCCAAGGATCCAAGTGTCAGTTGCGTCTCTACCGAACTAGACTTGTTTGCTTTAGTCTCCGCGATGTCTATCGTAAAAACAATAGCGCGATGGGTCGAGATTACACGCTTCCTGACATCCAGTCAGTATTGGCGCCGCGTGGGGTTCGTCACACCCAGTAGTACTATCTAAACTCACCTCGTTGTATACAAATTAATGGTAAGACTGTGCGAGGACTTTGTTATGATACAACACTTAATGTTTGTTCCCAATAAACCAGCATACACAAAATGTTCGTACAAAATAGTTTGACTCAACAACATGTATTCTCCCCTAGTTTGAAAGCTTGTAAAACAGATTAAGAAAGGGGCCGTAAACTCACTTGAGTTATGCGCGCGAAGATAATACGAAGTAGAGTGGCGTGCTTGCTACCGGTTACCTATATCACATAGGGTACATAAGTTCGGGTTTGTGTGTGTGTTCATGTTTGTGCTTGTCACACCCCGAGCCGGCGGGCTGGATCGACTTTCTCGCCGGGCAAAAGGTTCCCGGAGCGCATATCGTTGTGATAATCGAAGTGATCATATTGTTTACATAACACATGATATATAAATGAGAAATGCTAACATGACAATGAAATATAATTACAAAGTTAAATTACATTGTTTCATCATAATTTAACTAAGTAAATCTAATCAAAAGAATCAATAAGTTCATATCTTGTATCTGTACAAGATATACAAAAGATGATTCATAGTTTTGTCATCCAAAAGTATGCAACACAAAAGTAGCTAGGCCTTCTTAAAGTCCACTAGCTAAGTCCCTGTAATCCTGGTGACTAAACCTGTTCGTCACCTGAGAAAACATGCATTTAAACAAAGTCAACACTAGGTTGGTGAGTTCATAAGTATGATAATTGAAAACCTTGATTTGTTCACATGCACAATCACAATGTCATTCCTGTTACTTGTATGTTCTTTGATTCACCCGTTCACCTAATGGCTTCTCAATAGTTATATTCACAAGTAATATATCATCCTAGTAGTTATGCTTATATATAGGGCATATGTAGGGGAACCAAGCCCCAGCCAACATCCCACCACATAACTACTAGAACTCCACACTACTTGCAATACAACTATCAATATCCATTTTCATTTCACCTGATCATCTCGTTTGTTAATCACCTGTTGTATCATGTGTAGAATAATATAATAATAGGGATTTAGTTATCAAACCTAAGTATTGATAAGCCCTTATATGTATTAAGGATATTAGATTTATTTAATCTGATCCTTGTATTATTCTATTACTTGTGAGGTTAACTGTTGATCACTTTTAAATATTAAGAGTGTTAGTTAACCAATTGTTATTTGTTCTCAACCTGAAGTGCATAGAGCCTAAAAGGAATCCATTACAATCCTCACATAATCAGATTACAATGCATCCGATTTACCTCTACCACTTTGTATTACCATAGTCCTCATCTAAACGGTTACTAGTGTTATGACTTGAGAGAATAAATTCCTCAGTCTACTAGTCAACAAGTAACGATGGATTAATTACAACTATAACTGTTGATTTATATCACCATGTGTCGCTTACCAGACCCTGACTTGAGTCGCCCTGTCACCGGTCATACGTTACCGGCCAATGATTGAGTACGATCAACATACTAGCCCTACATGCTAGAGGTTTGTCAAACCTATGGTACCACTATGCTATCGTCGGTTTAGTCTCGTCAAACTAACTGGTCAGCGATTTATGAAAGGGACTTACAATGATCAACTTGAGTACATGGCACATGATTGAAATGATATAATGCAAACAATTCAATAGTAATCAATTGTATTGTGTTCATCAATATTGTTTGTTCTCAATGTTGTATGTTCTCGTTATTAACAAAGTTAAATAAGATCTTGTCTTATTAAATAATGTTAATTGTTGTGAGAATGATGTTGTTATCATGAAGTTACATTATCATGATTATCATTCCTTGCTAATCCATAAAGTCACCATGTTGTCACTAAGATGTGGTAAGAGCTAGTCCTACTACACTTGGTCGACTCAGGTGGTGATGATAGTTGTTCCATGTTATCTTGTAATATGTATTGAGTTGTAAGCTAAGTGTTATAAGCACTTGTCTTATTACACTTAGTTAACTCTAGTGTTGAATGATGTTATAAAGATGTGTTATCTTCATATCATTCATGTGTTTTGTTCTTGTCATCATGTTCACCTGTGATTATTTCAATGTTCTTTCTTGTAAGAATAACTAAGTGTTGTAAGATAAAATCTTGCAACTATGTTATTCTATTGTATTGATGAATTATGAAATCATGTTATCATATTCATCCTAGTTGTTCCTGTCATATCATGATCATACAAGCATGCATACAATGATAAATGATAATAAGGCAAGCAATATTATCTAATCAGAGTATAAGCAATATGTTAAACATAAAACTTTTAAATAAATAAAAGTTAAGCATGTTTCTCAGCCCTGAGAGTTTAAAATCATTTAAGATTAGAGAAGGGGCGTATGAACTCACCTTGTTGTTGTAGTGGTTGACTTAGCTTAAACAAAATGCATGCGCTGTCTGTTGGATTTGTTGTTGTATTTGTGACCCTGTATTGATTTCATGTTGTATATATTTCATAAGTATATGTCGTAGAGATTTGTGTGCGTGCATTTGTTAGCCTGAAAATTGGCTAACACCTGTGAGTCGCGGTCGTTATTCGGCCCTTGTTTCGATTATCATGGATTGTTAATACAGCGTGTCTTCATGTCGTGTGCTTAGCCTTAATTTACTCTTAGAAGTTTATAAACTATATCATCTTATGTTAATCATTGTATTGACAAAATCTTCGTAGATTAACCTAAGTCATAGTTATGACTTAAGTTTATTGTCTTAAACTTATCATGTCATCTTTGTTACATTTGTTTTAACCCTAACAATTCCACCCCCTTGTAGTTTTCATTTATATTTTCCATATATTCCATCCTTAAACAAATTAGTTTTAGTTTTACAATGTTTTCATTCACCTTCTTGTGTGAGTGGCCCATTGAGTCACATGGGCCTAGCCAATTTATTTGGGCCGAACAATCCAAGTGGGCCAACTATTGGCCTGCATAAATTGTATGGTTTACACCTCATGGGCCGAATAGATGGAATGTAGGTGAGTGTGTGGGCTGAATCAGTGAGATGGGCCTAGTAATTGGGCCGTATGGGCTTGTGTAGTTGGGCCCAATGTATTAAGTTGGGCCGATCTGGTGTTGATTGGGCTGCAATTTGTCTTGGTTGAGAGAAGAAAAACAAATGATAGGTCCGGCCACTAATTCAGCGAACCTTTGGGTTCATTTGGGTAAAGGTTCGGCCAAGTGTAAGCTATAGGTTCGTTTGGTTGGAACAGGTTCGCCAGGGGATGGTTAGGTTGGCAGCAGGTTCGCGAATGGAAGGGTTCGTCTAGGGTTCGCAAGCTATGCAACAGGTTCGGCTGCTGAAGATTCGTGGCATGCAGGTTTGGCATCAAAAAGGTTCGGTGGTGATGAGCTTGATGTATGCAGGTTCGTAGCCTATGGAAGTAGGTTCCGCCATCACTGGTTCGTGGCACACACCCAGGGTTCGGCCATCCTAATGCAGGTTCGGCCACCCCCAATTACTTCACGAACCTGCAACCTCTTTCTCATCCTCATCTTCTGCGAGTTTGCTGTTCCTAGGGTTGTTTCACGTTGTGGTTATGCTACCAGGGTGTTCTCGCGGTCATGTGGTTCCAAGGTAGAGGGTGGGTAAACGATTTAGTGAGTGTGTCGACCAAAGGGAGATAAAAACCCTATTTTTTCGTAGTTTTCAAGCATCTTTACCTCGTCTTTCAGCGGCCAAAGCTTCAGATCTGCTGTACTTCTGGGTAGAGGAGGTCGAGAGCTTCATTTGGATACCAAGAACGTCCGATTTCGTCCACAAACGAGTGAGATATCGCGATTCGAAGTTGGAAATCTAGAGAGAAGAGAGAGGTTCGGGAATGTGTTTGTAGAGAGAGAGAGTGAAATGATAAAAATGACATGAAAGGCTTCATTTAGCCTTTAAATACCCTGAGGGTATTCGGGTTCGTTTTTGTTACTCGGTTTTCGTCTCCGTTGCGTTTCCGGATTGTTACGCGTCTTAATTAAAAAGAATTTCTTTAATTAATTTTGATGAGTTTCGAAACTGTAAAACATGAATTATTATGTTTTCTTACATTTATTATCGTTCGTGTCGTTTTTCGTTTTCGTTTCGTCGGAACGCGTCACCATTGCGCGTATTCGTTCGAATCGTCATTCGAACGAACACGACGATGGTTTGGCTTTCTGAATTTTGTTTTCTACTTCCCAGTCATCATTTCAGAACGTTAAACTCACAGATATGTTTGTGTGAATCGTCACCCACACAAACACACCGTGAGTTCGTTATTCTGAAACGACACTGCAATTATGTCTTTAATTGTATTTCCTCATTGACGGACTCAACTAAACGTCCTGTTTTCACATTGTTTTCGTACTGATTTGTCGGCCATCTGATTCCTGTCATCTATGGATATCAGATCGCAACCTACATGTTCTTGTTATTTACTTGAACACTGTTGTCATTCTTGATTCGTTGTATTAACTGTACTTAGGTTTTCACCTAAATACAAACAACTATTGTTTATCGTGATCGTTGTACTTACAGTATTTAAGTTTACACATAAATACGTACAACTGTTTCTTGTATTTTGAATTCTGTTAATACAAACACTGTTCATATACATGTATTTACACATAGTAAATAGTTAAAATACACATACCGTACGGACTTGCCGGACGATCTGGTACTGGATGTCATAGTCTCCCCTTGTTAAAGAAATTTCGTCCCGAAATTTAAGCATGAAAGTCGAGCTCTAATTCTCGAACAGATGGGGATACTTTGTCTGCATGTTGTCCTCGCGCTCCCACGTAAATTCTAGTCCACGCTTGGAGTTCTATTGAACCTTTACAATATGGATACGGCTTCGTTTCAGTCTCTTGACTTTACGTTCCATAATCTCTACAGGTTCTTCAATGAAATGTAATTGCTCATCAACTTGTATCTCTTCCAATGGTATGATCAATGATTCATTAGCGAGACATCTCTTGAGGTTTGATACGTGAAACACATCATGTACTCCGCTGGGAGTTTAAGTCTGTATGCCACAGGACCTATGCGTTGAGTTATCTCAAACGGTCCGACATACCTTGGTGCTAGTTTGCCTTTAGCCCCAAAACGAACTACGCCTTTCCATGGGAACACTTTCAACATGACTCGGTCACCCACTTCGAATTCCAAAGGCTTTCGCCGTTTGTCTGCGTAACTCTTTTGGCGGCTACGTGTTGCTTGAAGTCTCTGTTGTATCTGGGCAATCTTATCAGTAGTTTCCTGAATAAGTTCAGGCCCAGTGATTCTGTTGTCTCCCACTTCGGTCCAACAAATTGGAGACCGACATTTTCTACCATATAGTGCTTCGAACGGAGCACATCCAATGCTGCTGTGGTAGCTGTTGTTGTAGGAGAACTCAATGAGTGGTAAGTGTGTATCCCAACTTCCACTGAAGTCTAGGATGCATGTTCTCAACATATCCTCTAGGGTTTGAATGGTTTGCTCGCTTTGTCCATCCGTCTGTGGATGATAAGCGGTGCTCAAGTTAACACTTGTCCCTAAGGATTGTTGCAAAGATTTCCAGAACCGCGATGTGAATTGACTGTCCCGGTCTGAAATAATAGACAATGGCACCCCGTGCCTCACTACTATTTCGTCAACGTAAAGTCTTGCTAGCTTCTCCATCTTGTAAGTTTCTCTGATCGGCAAGAAGTGTGCGGACTTGGTCAATCCATCAATAATGACCCAAATCGAATCGTGTCTGCTGGAAGTGCGGGGTAGCTTGGTAATAAAATCCATAGCTATTTGTTCCCATTTCCATTGTGGTATTTCAGGTTGTTCCAGCAAACCCGAAGGTTTCTGGTGTTCAGCTTTGACTTTGGCATATGTGATGCATTTGCCAACATAAGTGGCAACATCTTTCTTCATTCCCGGCCACCAATAAAACGACCTAAGATCTTGGTACATCTTATCGGCACCAGGATGAACAGAGTATCGGGTCTTGTGTGAATCATCAAGTATAAATGTTCAAAGTTCATCTGCTGCCAGGATCCATACACGATCCAGATAATAGATAACTCCCCTTGTCTTGTCTCAAAATGTTTCTCGGCTCCACAATCGAGCTCGCGTTTCAAATTGTCTCTTGCGACTGCTTCTTGTTGTGCTTGTATGATTTTATCTTTCAAACTTGTTTGCACGATCATTCCCATGGCTCAAACGCGCAAGGGTTTGACTCTTTCCTTCTGGCTCAAAGCATCTGCAACAACATTTGCTTTGCCCGGATGGTATTTGATCACACAATCGTAATCGTTCAGGAGCTCAACCCAACGTCTTTGTCTCATGTTAAGCTCCTTCTGATCAAATATGTGTTGTAAACTCTTGTGATCTATGAAGATAGTGCATTTGGTACCATACAGGTAGTGTCTCGAAATCTTTAAGGCAAATACAACATCTCCCAGTTCTAGATCGTGTGTTGTGTAGTTCTTCTCGTGTATTTTCAACTGTCTTGAGGTGTAAGCAATGACTTTGTCTCGTTGAATCAAAACACATCCGAGTCCCTGATGGGAAGCATCACAGTATACTACAAAATCATCATTGCCTTCTGGGAGTGTTAAGATTGGAGCATTGCATAATCTTTGTTTCAATGTCTGGAATGCCTCTTCTTGTTTTTGGGTCCACACAAAAGGTTCACTCTTCTGTGTGAGTTTGGTGAGAGGCAAAGCTATCTTAGAGAAATTCGAAATGAATCTCCTGTAATAACCTGCCAATCCCAAGAATGATCTGATCTCTGTCGGTGTTGTAGGCACATCCCAGTTCTTGATTGCTTCAATCTTGGCAGGATCCGCGTGAATACCATTACTGTTAATCACGCGACCCAAGAACTGAACTTCTCTTAGCCAGAATTCACACTTGGAGAATTTGGCATAGAGTCGTTCTTCTTTCAGAAGTTCCAAGACTGTTCTGAGGTGTTGTTCTTGTTCCTTCTCGTTTCTTGAATAAATCAGTATATCATCAATAAAGACGATAACGAACTGATCTAAGTACGGCTTGCACACCTGGTTCATTAAATCCATGAACACTGCCGGTGTGTTCGTCAGTCCGAATGGCATCACCATGAATTCGTAGTGACCATATCGGGTACGAAAGGCCGTCTTTGGTATGTCTTCCTCTTGTATCCGGAGCTGGTGATAACCTGAACGCAGGTCTATCTTTGAAAAGTACTGAGCTCCCTGTAACTGATCAAACAAATCATCAATCCTCAGTAACGGGTACCGATTCTTGATGGTGAGTTTGTTGAGCTCTCGGTAATCGATGCACATCCTGAACGATCCATCCTTCTTCTTAAAAAAAAAACCAGAGCTCCCCACGGGGAAAAGCTCGGTCGGATAAAACCCTTGTCGAGTAGCTCTTGTAATTGATAGGACAACTCCTGCATTTCTGATGGTGCAAGTCTATAAGGAGACTTAGCTACAGGAGTCGCTCCCGGAATCAAATCGATTCGGAACTGCACTGATCTCTCGGGTGGCAGTCCCGATAAATCATCCGGAAACACGTCCGCATAGTCTTTCACAACCGGTACGTTTTGAATCTTAATCGCTTTCTTGTCTTTCTCTACCACGTGTACTAGGAATGCGATACATTGTTTTCTGAGGTACTTGCAAGCCTTCATGCACGATATTATCTTGACACTGCGTTTCGCTTGGTCTCCACGAATCTCCAAGATCTGATCGTTCTCCACTGGAATACGTAATAGCTTTTCACAACAGATGAACTCTACTATGTTAAGAGATAGCCAATCCATTCCGACAATGATATCAACACTGCCCAGCTCCATCGGTATCAAGTCGATAGAGAATGTGTGATCACCAAGTGTTAGTGGGCAATTCCTAAATACTGTGTCTACTGTAATCTGTTTGCCGTTTGCTATCTCAATAGTATAAGGGGAGTCTAAAGGTTCCTCAATAAAATTAAGATGGCATGCAAAATCGGATGAGATAAAACTTTGATCCGCACCAGTGTCAAATAATATGGATGCATAGAAGTCAGATAAGAGAAATGTACTCGTGACCACATTCGGGTCTTGTCGAGCAGCAGCAGCTCCGATCTGAAAGGCTCTACCTCTTGCTGCTGGAGGCCTTTGTTGATTTCTCTTAGGACAATCCCGAGAGAAATGTCCAGGTTTGCCACAGTTGTAGCAAGACCTGTGAGCAGCAGCAGTAGTGGCTGCATTGTTGATTCTGTTTGGAGCCCCCGTGCTCCTACAAGTGTTGGCCCAGTGACCAAGCTTCCCATAGTTAGTGCATTGTCTGCACTGGGTGTTTGGTGCGTGATGATATTGGCAGATGTTGCACAAAGGTGCAGTGCCAGTGTAAGGCCTCTTGATCTGTATTGGTGGTGGTTGATTGATCATCGGGGCTTGAGTGGTTGCAGCAAAGTTCTTAACCACTTTCTGTTTCTTCGCCGGCCTTTTATCCGTCTTCCTTGATGTTCCAGCTTTTGCTTCAGTTTCCTTCTTGAGAGTCCCGGAGGCAACCATCACGTCTGTCAATGTTGCTGACAGTGTGACAGCCATCTCCATAGTAGTAGGATGGGCAGATATCACATGCCCTTGAATGCAGGATGACAGTCCGCCGACGTACCGTTCGATTCTCTTCTCCAGTGTTGGCACCACGTCCGGTGCCAATGTTTCTAGTTCATGAAAACGGGTGGTGTAGGCCAGATGCCCAGCACCAATCATGACCAGGTTGAGCAATTCAGTCTCAACCTTCTTGAGTTCATTCCTTGGGCAAAACTCTGCCCGCAGCATGGCCTTGAAGTCATCCCAAGGCATCAACTGAGCCTCATCCCTACCCCTAATCTGGACTTGAGCGTTCCACCAAGTTAACGCTCTTTTGTGGAATGAGCCAGCAACATATGTCACTTTGTGCTGATCAGGACAACCACTAATGTCGAGGGTTGTTTCCATTTTCTCAATCCATTGGATTAATCCAACAGTACCCTCAGTGCCACTAAAACTGGGTGGCTAGCATCCTACAAAGTTCTTGTAGGAATAGTCCTGATGATGTCTGGTGTTGCCGCTGCCTTCTCCAGATGAGTTGGCAACGTTGTTGCTGTTGTTGCTATTAATTTTGTTCATCATCTCGGGAATCACATCCCTCAGTTGGCTGGTCAACAGAGTGGCCAGTGCTACAGTGGCAGGATCCAACCGATGTGCAGGTGGTGGTGGAGGAGGAGGTGGTTGTGTAGGAGAGTCAGCAGGTGATGGTGTTGAAGAATGCGGAGCTGAATCATGTGGTGGTGGTGGTAGTAAAGCTGGTTGTCTTCTTGGCGGCATTCTGATCATAACCGAGAGAAAATCGGTTAGTGCAGTGATCAGATGCAGAAGACACATGCAAATAGATTCCTATGCCATATAATCTCTACATGAGGGTCCCTAGGTTATAGTCTAGGCCAAACCGTTTAAGTAATATGACCTATATTTCTCTATAACCATGGCTCTGATACCAATCTGTCACACCCCGAGCCGGCGGGCTGGATCGACTTTCCCGCCGGGCGGAAGGTTCCTGGGGCGCGATATCGTTGTGATAATCGAAGTGATCAGATTGTTTACAGAGCACATGATAAATAAATGAGAAATGCTAACATGACAATGAAATAGAATTACAAAGTTAAATTACATTGTTTCATCATAATTTAACTAAGTAAATCTAATCAAAAGAATCAATAAGTTCATATCTTGTATCGGTACAAGATATACAAAAGATGATTCATAGTTTTGTCATCCAAAAGTATGCAACACAAAAGTAGCTAGGCCTTCTTAAAGTCTACTAGCTAAGTCCCTGTAATCCTGGTGACTAAACCTGTTCGTTACCTGAGAAAATATGCATTTAAACAAAGTCAACACTAGGTTGGTGAGTTCATAAGTATGATAATTGAAAACCTTGATTTGTTCACATGCACAATCACAATGTCATTCCTGTTACTTGTATGTTGTTTGATTCACCCGTTCACCCAATGGGTTCTAAATTGTTATATTCACTAGTATATCATCCTAGTAGTTATGGTTATATATAGGGCATATGTAGGGGAACCAAGCCCCTGCCAACATCCCACCACATAACTACTAGAACTCCACACTACTTGCAATACAACTATCAATATCCATTTTCATTTCACCTGATCATCTCGTTTGTTAATCACCTGTTGTATCATGTGTAGAATAATATAGTAATAGGGATTTAGTTATCAAACCTAAGTATTGATAAGCCCTTATATGTATTAAGGATATTAGATTTATTTAATCTGATCCTTGTATTATTCTATTACTTGTGAGGTTAACTGTTGATCACTTTTAAATATTAAGAGTGTTAGTTAACCAATTGTTATTTGTTCTCAACCTGAAGTGCATAGAGCCTAAAAGGAATCCATTACAATCCTCACATAATAAAATTACAATGCATCTGATTTACCTCTACCAGTTTGTATTACCATAGTCCTCATCTAAACGGTTACTAGTGTTATGACTTGAGAGAATAAATTCCTCAGTCTACTAATCAACAAGTAACGATGGATTAATTACAAGTATAACTGTTGATTTATATCACCATGTGTCGCTTACTAGACCCTGACTTGAGTCGCCCTGTCACCGGTCATACGTTACCGGCCAATGATTGAGTACGATCAACATACTAGCCCTACATGCTAGAGGTTTGTCAAACCTATGGTACCACTATGCTATCGTCGGTTTAGTCTCGTCAAACTAACTGGTCAGCGATTTATGAAAGGGACTTACAATGATCAACTTGAGTACATGGCACATGATTGAAATGATATAGTGCAAACAGTTCAATAGTAATCAATTGAATTGTGTTCATCAATGTTGTTTGTTCTCAATGTTGTATGTTCTCGTTATTAACAAAGTTAAATAAGATCTTGTCTTATTAAATTATGTTAATTGTTGTGAGAATGATGTTGTTATCATGAAGTTACATTATCATGATGGCGTGTCTAACCAGTTTGTGTTTCGTTTCTTAACGTGTCGTGTCTTAACGGGTCGTGTCTGACCCGTTATGACAACCCTAGTTATCTTCATATCATTCATGTGTTTTGTTCATTTCATCTTGTTCACCTGTGATTATTTCAATGTTCGTTCTTGTAAGAATAACTAAGTGTTGTAAGATAAAATCTTGCAACTATGTTATTCTATTGTATTGATGAATTATGAAATCATGTTATCATATTCATCCTAGTTGTTCCTGTCATATCGTGATCATACAAGCATGCATAAAATGATAATTGATAATAAGGCAAGCAATATTATCTAATCAGAGTATAAGCAATATGTTAAACATAAAACTTTTAAATAAATAAAAGTTAAGCATGTTTCTCAGCCCCGAGTGTTTAAAATCAGTTAAGATTAGAGAAGGGGCGTATGAACTCACCTTGTTGTTGTAGTGGTTGACTTAGCTTAAACAAAATGCACGCGCTCTCTGTTGGATTTGTTGTTGTATTCGCGACCCTGTATTGATTTCATGTTGTATATATTTCATAAGTATATGTCGTAGAGATTTGTGTGCGTGCATGTGTTAGCCTGAAAATTGGCTAACACCCGTGAGTCGCGGTCTTTATTCGGCCCTTGTTTCAATTATCATGGATTGTTAATACAACGTGTCTTCATGTCGTGCGCTTAGCCTTAATTTACTCTTAGAAATTTATAAACTTTATCATCTTATGTTAATCATTGTATTGACAAAATCTTCGTAGATTAACCTAAGTCATAGTGATGACTTACGTTTATTGTCTTAAACTTATCATGTCATCTTTGTTACATTTGTTTTAACCCTAACAATTCTACCACCCTTGTAGTTTTCATTTGTATTTTCCATATATGCCATCCTTAAACAAATTAGTTTTAGTTTTACAATGTTTTCATTCACCTTCTTGTGTGAGTGGCCCATTGATTCACATGGGCCTAGCCAATTTATTTGGGCCGAACAATCCAAGTGGGCCAACTATTGGGCTGCATAAATTGTATGGTTTACACCTCATGGGCCGAATAGATGGAATGTAGGTGACTGTGTGGGCTGAATCAGTGAGATGGGCCGAGTAATTGGGCCGTATGGGCTTGTTTGGTTGGGCCCAATGTATTAATTTGGGTCGATCTGGTGTTGATTGGGCTGCAATTTGTCTCGATCGAGAGAAGAAAAACAAATGATAATTCCGGCCACTAATTCAGCAAAGCTTTGGGTTCATTTGGGTAAAGGTTCGGCCAAGTGTAAGCTATAGGTTCGTTTGGTTGGAACAGGTTCGCCAGGGGATGGTTAGGTTGGCAGCAGGTTCGCGAATGGATGGGTTCGTCTAGGGTTCGTAGGCTATGCAACAGGTTCGGCCGCTGAAGATTCGTGGCATGCAGGTTTGGCATCAAAAAGGTTCGGTGGTGATGAGCTTGATGCATGCAGGTTCGTAGCCTGCGGAAGTAGGTTCCGCCATCACTGGTTCGTGGCACACACCCAGGGTTCGGCCATCCTAATGCATGTTCGGCCACACCCAGTTACTTCACGAACCTGCAACCTCTTTCTCATCCTCATCTTCTGCGATATTGCTGTTCCTAGGGTTGTTTCACGTTGTGGTTATGCTACCAGGGTGTTCTCGAGGTCATGTGGTTCCAAGGTAGAGGGTGGGTAAACGATTTAGTGAGTGTGTCGACCAAAGGGAGATAAAAACCCTATTTTTTCGTAGTTTTCATGCATCTTTACCTCGTTTTTCAGCGGCCAAAGCTTCAGATCTGCTGTACTTCTAGGTAGAGGAGGTCAAGAGCTTCGTTTGGACACCAAGAACGTCCGATTTCGTCCACAAACGAGTGAGATATCGCGATTCGAAGTTGGAAATCTAGAGAGAAGAGAGAGGTTTGGGAATGTGTTTGCAGAGAGAGTGAAATGATAAAAATTACATGAAAGGCTTCATTTAGCCTTTAAATACCCCGAGGGTATTCGGGTTCGTTTTTGTTACTCGGTTTTCGTCTCCGTTGCGTTTCCGGATTGTTACGCGTATTTTTACGCGTCTTAATTAAAAAGAATTTCTTTAATTATTATGTTTTCTTACATTTATTATCGTTCGTGTCGTTTTTCGTTTTCGTTTCGTCGGAACGCGTCACCATTGCGCGTATTCGTTCGAATCGTCATTCGAAGGAAGACGACGATGGTTTGGCTTTCTGACTTTTTTTTTCTACTTCCCAGTCATCATTTCAGAACGTTAAACTCACAGATATGTTTGTGTGAATCGTCACCCACGCAAACACACTGTTAGTTCGTTATTCTGAAACAACACTGCAATTATGTCTTTAATTGTATTTCCTCATTAACGGACTCAACTAAACATCCTGTTTTCACATTGTTTTTGTACTGATTTGTTGGCCATCTGGTTCCTGTCATCTATGGATATTAGATTGCAACTGACATGTTCTTGTTATTTACTTGAACACTGTTGTCATTCTTGATTCGTTGTATTAACTGTACTTAGGTTTTCACCTAAATACAAACAACTATTGTTTATCATGATCGTTGTACTTACAGTATTTAAGTTTACACATAAATACGTACAACTGTTTCTTGTATTTTAAATTCTGTTAATACAAACACTGTTCATATACATGTATTTACACATAGTAAATAGTGAAAGTACACATACCGTACGGATTTGCCGGACGATCTGGTACTGGATGTCACAGTCTCCCATTGTTAAAGAAATTTCGTCCAGAAATTTAAGCATGAAAGTCGAGCTCTAATTCTCGAACACATGGGGATACTTTGTCTTCATGTTGTCATCGCGCTCCCAGATAAATTCTGGTCCACGCTTGGAGTTCCATCGAACCTTTACAATATGGATATGGCTTCGTTTCAGTGAATAAGCAGTGCTCATATCTAATTTCCTACCCAATGCCTTATGTAAGGACATCCAAAAATGTGACATGAATCGACTGTCACGATCAGAGATTATCGAGATTGGAACTCCGTGTCGGGTGACCACTTCCTTTAGATAAATCCGGGTCAATTTATCTAACTTGTCGGTTTCTTGGATAGGAAAAGTGTGCAGACTTAGTGAGTCGGTATGCGATTACCCAGATGATATCGCAACCACTTTCCGTTTTGGGTAGTTTCGTGATAAAATCCATGGAAATATGCTCCCATTTCCATACCGGTATCTCAGGTTGTTGAAGTAATCCTGATGGCTTCTGGTATTCCCTTAACCTTTGAGCAAGTCAGGCATTTACTCACATAAGTCGCAATGTTTGACTTCATGTTTGGCCACCAGTATGTCACCTTCAAGTCATGGTACATCTTATCAGATCCAGGATGTACAGAGTGTCTATTCTTGTGGGCTTCCTCCATCACTACGCCTCTCAGTCCTCCATAGTATGGAATCCAAATCCGATCCATAAAGTAGTATGCTCCGTCTGCCTTCACCTCTAGTTGTCTATCCATGCAACGCAAGGATTCGTGAGTGAGGTTCTCGGCTTGCAGAGCTTCTTGTTGAGCATTACGAATCTGGTTTGGTAGCTCCGAATGTATGGTGAGCTGTAGCGAACGCACGCGCTTCGTTGTTTCTTTCAGGCTCAACGCGTCGGCCACTACGTTGGCTTTTCCAGGGTGGTACTTGATAGGGCAATCATAATCGCCTATGAGCTTAACCCATCTTCGTTGTCTCATGTTTAGCTCCTTCTTATCGAAGATGTGTTGTAGGCTCTTATTATCGGTAAATATTGTGCATTTCGTGCTGTACTGATAGTGTCGCCAAATCTTCTAAGCGAACACCACGGCTCCTAACTCCAAATCATGGGTTGTATAGTTCTTCTCGTGCACCTTCAGTAGTCGTGACGTGTATGCTATGAATTTCTCGCGTTGCATCAACACACAACCGAGTCCCTGTTTTGATGTGTCACAATAAACCACAAAATCGTCACATCCCTTATGTAGGGATAAAATTGGCGCGCTACACAATTTCTGCTTCAGTAAGTTGAATGCAATCTTTTGTTTCTCTCCCTATTTGAATTTCTTGTCTTTGTGTGTCAGGGAGGTTAGTGATTGAGCGATCTTCAAGAACCCCTCGATAAATCGCCTATAGTACCTCGCCAGTCCCAGGAATTGTCACACCTCTGTATGAGTCTTTGGTGCTTCCCAGTTTTTTATGGCTTCAATCTTAGCTGGGTCTACGTGTATTCCTTTCTCATTGACTATGTGTCCTAGAAATTGGACTTCGCGAATCCAAAAATCGCATTTGGAGAAATTCGCATATACTTGCTCGGTCTTCATTAATTCTAAGACAAGGCTCAGGTGTTCAGGATGTTCTTCCTAACTCCTAGAGAAAATCAGGATATCGTCAATAAACACTATTACGAATATCTCAAGATACGATTTGCATAAGCGATTCATGAGATTCATGAATATGGCCAGTGCATTGGTCAGTCCGAAGGGCATGACCAAAAATTCGTAGTGTCCGTATCGTGTCCTAAAGGCTGTATTAGGAATTTCATCCTCTTGTATCCTCAATTGATGGTAACCAGACCTCAAATCGATCTTCGAATAGTATCTCGACCCTTGCAGTTGGTCAAACAAATCGTCTATTCGAGGAAGTGGGTATCGATTTTTTATTGTTACATTGTTCAGCTCCCGGTAGTCAATGCACATTTAGAATGATCCGTCTTTCTTCTTCACAAATAGGACCAATGCTCCCCATGGCAAGGAGCTCGATCTAATAAATCATTTGTCTAACAGTTCTTGCAACTGGTTAGACAACTCTTGCCTTTCGGTTGGTGCCAGTCAGTATGGAGCTTTTGCAATCGATGCGGCTCCCGGTGTGAGATCTATCTGGAACTCAATTTGTCTCCTCGGTGGTAGTCCAAGTAGATCTTCGGGAAAGACTTTAGGGAATTCATGGACAACATTGATGTCCTCGATCCTTCTCTCCTTCTTTGGTTGTTCTGTGATAAGGGCTAATATCACCGGGTATCCCTTCTTCAAGTATTTGCTAGACTTCATGCAAGACATGATGTTCAATGGTATCCCCCGTCGTTCTCGCTGAATTGAAATTTGATCTCCGTTCGGCAACGTGACTCGTACAATCTTCTCGTTGCACACGATTTCTGCTTGGTTCGCGGATAGCCAAACCATTCCAATGACCACGTTGAAGCTTGCTAGACTTACTGGCATCAGGTCGATTTCGAGTTCGTGATCTGCCAGAACCATGACACATCCTCGAAATATGTGTTGTGTTTCTATTAGCTTGCTGTCGGCTAACTCTATGGTATACTTATAGTCTAGTGGTGTTGGGGTATTACTAAGCAGTTGGCTAAAGTGGCTAGATATGAAACTCCTATCGGCACCTGTATCAAATAATATACTAGCATAGACATTATTTAAAAGAAATGTACCGGTCACGATGTTCGGGTCATCCTTTGCCTCACCGGAGCCAATCACAAATGCACAGCCCTTTGCCACGCGTCCTCCGGTTTTCTTCCCCCAAAATTCCTTGTGCTTTCTATCTGTTATCTTCTCTCTTTCTAAGAAAGAAAACTAAAGCAACTAAAGTAACCTTGTGCAAAACTCTAGAGGGAGCTAAAACCAAAGCTTTGACTAAGTGTCTAAAGCCTTGTTCCTGGTGAAACAGCTAGTCCTCGAGGTTTCTGCAGTTCAACAATTGGTATCAGAGCCTTGTCTTTAGTATTGGTTTAACCATCAAGACTAAAACTCAATGTTCTCATTGATATCTTGTTGTTTTAGTTTTCTGCATTCTGTCTTTTCTGTCTTTCTATTTTTCTTTAAATCTGTAGGAGTTTGATTTTTGAACTAAACTGTGTTCAAAAATCATTCTAACAAATCACTTTGAGAACACATCACTTGTTGATTTGCTCATAACTTTTTGTGAAGCAATGGTAGAGAAATTCACCCTTGACCCTCATAACACCAGTTCTGCCACGAAGCCACCAATCTTGGTTAAGCACCAATATAATATTTGGCAGAGGCGGATGTTACACTTCCTGCCTAATAATCATACAGAAGAGGATTACCAGAAGTTGGAGCTTGATGGAAAGGCACATGCTCAGTTGGCTATGGCCCTTCCTAATGAGAGATACTCTGGTCTTCTTCACCGTGGGTCTGCTAAAGACTTGTGGGATGCTCTAAAGGAGCAATTCGGTGGTATCGAACATGTTGTGGCTAATACCAGGGAGATATTAGCTCAACAATACGAGACATTCTCCCAACTAAATAATGAGTCATTGACTCAGCAGTTTGAACGATTCACTTCTCTCTTAAGTGAATTAAAACTAGCTGGTCAAGTGTACCCCCTGTCTCAGTTCTGAACCGCTTCTTGAGATCTCTACTTGAAAAATGGGAAAACTATTCCATTGTCATGAGATCCTGTCCAGACTTTGGCAAACTCTCGCTCACTCAACTTCATGGTAAGTTGCTCACCTTTGAGCGAGAGATTGACTAGAAGAGAAAACTCATAAAGTCTGGTAAATCAACTGAAGAGTATGTTCAAGGGAACACAGCTCTTCTGAGTCATAACTCTGAATCAAATGATCAGGTTTATGATGAATACATAAACATGACCACTGGCATCACTTCTTATTCTTCCTGTGATGACCACTCTCCCATCTCTGATCATCTATGCTTTATCATGGATGATCTCCATCAAGTTCCAAGTGATGACTTGGAAGAGATGGACATTCTTCACCAACTAGCCCTCTTGAGTATAAGAACGAATAAGTTCTACAAGAGGACTGGAAGGAAATTTCCTGGTATTCAAGGGAAAACCAGGTTCAACCTAATTAAGGCTAAGGTCCAATGCTATAGATGTCATAGCACTAGACACTTTGCCAGGGAGTGCAAAAATGCTCCCAACTCAAATTCTTCTCCGTATGTGACTTTCCCTAACTCACAATCACATACCTCTTCTTCACCTTGTTCTTCTTCTTCTTCTTCTTCTTCTTCTTCTTCCTCATCTTTCGGAAGGCACAACAATCCTCAGGAGTCAGGACACATTGTACAGACCCTTCATCCTACCAATGTACAATTTGTACAAGCTGCCAATGGTAGCATGTATCAACTTTCTCCTGCACCTCTACAAATTGTCGCACCATCCTCCTCTCAAATAAACATACCAGGCTCTGCTGTCCAATCTACTTCTTCTAGTCAACCTGCTCTTTGCACCCAAGAGTATGTAGACTGGAGCAGCCGGCCTGAAGATGTAGGCTATGCCCTCATCTCCTCCGAACCAACAGGTTTCGCTCTTATGGCTATTGGTGACGACTCTTCCCCTTCTGAACAACCTACAACAGACACTCCTGATGCGCATGTATCTTCTTCCACTCTTGAAAAACTATGTACCGATTCGTGCATAGAGGCTTTTGAAAAAATAAAGAAAGCCAATGTGTTGCTTCAACAACAAAATCAGGAGTTGGAGCAACTGCTTGATAATAAAAATTCTGAAATAGAAAAATTAATAAAGAATAAAGACAGTCAAATCTCTGTCCTAACGACTGAAAATTCCAACCTACAAGCTCTATTTGATTTGCAAAATGAAAAATATGCAGATTGTCTCAGATCAAGGTCAGTTGTGACAAGTGGGTTGAATCCTGCAAAGTGTTCAATATGCTTTTAAGTAAGCAAGTTCACAGCAAGGCCAAATTTGGAATCGGGTTTAATCATACAAGTCCTCAAGAGGACTAGACCCCGATTGACAATAAAATGAGTGAGACTGATTCTAAGCCCATCTCCCCCACCTTTCTTCCGGATGACATTCCATCCATTACAATCACACCTCCAAGAGTGTACCAAACCCCGCAGTTTCCCACGTTTGTTTATCCCACTGAAACTAACGTTGAGAAACAGGAGGAAACAACCTTGGAAAGTGATCAAAATAATAATGCTTCTGAACAGACTGAGATTGCTCCAACCATGAGCTCTACTCGAAGTTTGGAAGGTACGCGTCTTCTTAAAACCTCTGATAATCATGCTTCCCGCCTTGACAAAGGAAAGAGGCCCATGATTTGACTTCAGATTCCCCCTTCTCATCCTCATCTCCCTTATCCAATAATGAAGGCAAATAAGCCTTTTATCCCCAATTACTCCTCTCTATCTCCAACATGTCTAAAGTGTTTCAAGTATAATCACACTACTGAAAACTGTTGGACAAAAACTCCCTTGGAGAAAGCGAGAAAAATACTGAATGCTGAAAGATTGAAAGGCGAACAGAGTTCCTCATCTAAAGGGAACCTACCCAATAAGATTAAGAAATCAAAGAAGGCTAATAGATCTTCAGCAAACAGTTCAATAAGATCTCCTCCATCTGCTTCCCTGGGGCCATCCATTCTTGGAACACCACCTTCTCATCCCATGGTGACTCCAGCTGCCCGTTCTCCTGCTGATGTGAACCCTTCTTCTGTGGATTCACAAATCAATATCCTGCATCAAAATCAGCAACAACTGATACTGATGATGCAGAAATTGATGAATAAAACTCAGCAAAACAAATAAACATCTTCTCGTCCTTCTAAAAAAAATAAGACCCATATCTAACCTATTGCAATTAATTTTCATGTATAGAGACCTTCTTCAAACCAAAGTCATCTATGGTATGTGGACAGTGGAGGCTCTAGGCACATGACAGGATGCAGATCCATTTTAAGTAACTTCATTCCGAAGAATGGAGGATCTGTTTCCTTTGGAAATAATGCAAAAGGTTGGATAGTAGGGTCTAGTTCTGTCCAAAGTGGAAAACTGCACTTTAAGGATGTTAGCTTAGTTGAAAATCTCAAGTTTAACCTTTTGAGTGTTTCTCAACTAGCTGACAAAGACTTTAGTTCATTTTTTCACCAAGGACAGTTGCAAAATTCTTTCTCCTGAAATAAATTCAAAAATAAATATCTTAATTGATCAACACACCTTGCTTATGGCTAAAAGAAGTGGAAATGTCTACGTTGTAGATATGACCACTGACTCTCAAACATCCTCTCCTACTTGTTTGATAGCCAAAGCATCATCTTCTTAAACTGCCCTCTGGCACAGAAGATTCAGTCACCTTAACCACCAATCTCTTCATAATCTTTCTACCCTTTCTATAGTAAGAGGATTACCTTCCAAAGAATTTCACTTTGAAGGTCAATGTGAATCTTGCTTAAAGAGAAAGCAACATAAAACATCACATAAGTCTATTGAGGTGTCCAAAACAACTAACTGTCTCAATCTACTTCATATGGATCTTTTTGATCCAGTGAAGGTAGCCAGTTTGGCAAGAAAGAGATATTGTTTAGTTGTTGTGGATGATTACTCAAGATTTTGCTGGACCTTATTTCTCTTCAGAAAGATGAGACTTCTAATAAAATATTTGCCCTTATCACCCAACTTGAAAGACAATCTGGTCTTCCAGTCAAAAAAATAAGGAGTTATAATGGGACTGAATTCAAGAACCAGGTTCTTGATAAGTTTTGCATCTCTAAAGGAATCCTCAAACAATATAGTGTTCCTAGAACTCCCGCTCAAAATGGAGTTGTGGAAAGAAAAAATAGGACACTTATTGAAGCTGCAAGAACTATGCTTGCTGATTCCGGATTACCTTTATCCTTCTGGGCTGAGGCAGTGAACACTGCTTGCTATGTCTTAAACAGAGTTCACATTATGAAAAGACATAACAAGACTGCCTATGAAGTCCTTCACAACATAAAGACTCTCATTTCCTTCTTTAAAGTGTTTGGGTGTCCATGTTTCATTTTGAACATAAAAGACTCTTTATCCAAGTTTGCTGCTAAAGTTGACTCTGGATATTTTGTTGAATATTCTCAGACATCTAAGGCTTACTGAGCTTTCTATCTCAGGACCAAATTTGTTGAGGAAACTATTGATGTCAAATTCAATGAGTCTGCATCAACCCCATCTTTCCCTTCTGCTCCTGATGACCTCTTCGATCTTAAAAGCCTTACCTACATCTCTTCTACCCCTTCTTCTTCTTCTTCTTCTTTTTCTTCTTCTTCTTCTTCTTCTTCTTCCTCATAATCTTGTCAAACTTCTGAAAATCTATCCTCTCTTGAGGAGTGTTCTGTCTCTAAATTTTTTACCTCACTTCCTTCTCATCAAATAAATTCTCCAGACCCAGATGAACAAATATCTACTCCTTTATCCCCAGCCTTGGATAATATGCCTGTAGATGTTCCTGAACATGGTCATGCTTCCCCTCTAGAAAATTCTCCTGGCCCCACTGAAAACTCACCTTCTTCCGATGCTGCCTCCTCAAATAAGTGTTTGGACATCATTACCTTCAGTAGAAATCATCCTCTAGAACAAATCTTAGGTGATCTAAATAAAAGTGTTCAAACTAGGAGCCATATTTCGAACTTCTGCCTTCATGCAGCCTTCCTGTCCCAAGTCGAGCCTTCCAAATATCAGGAAGCTCTTAAAGATAATAATTGGGTGGAGGCTATGCAAGATTAACTGTTACAGTTCAAAAGGCAAAATTTTTGGACTCTTTGCCCCTTGCCAGCAGGAAAATACCCTATCGGAACTAGATAGGTATTCAGAAATAAAACAAATGACAGAGGCATCGTGATAAAAAATAAAGCCCGATTGGTAGTGCAAGGGTACTGCCAAGAGGAAGGCAACGATTATGATGAAACCTTTGCTCATGTGGTCAGATTAGAAGCCATTAGACTCTTCCTAGCATTTGCTATATCATATAACATAAAGGTATATAAAATGGATATAAAAAGTGCATTCCTGTATGGGACAATAAAGGAGGAAGTCTATGTGTGTCAACCTCCAGGATTTGATGGTGTTCATCATCCAGATTGGGTGTACAGACTAAACAAAGCACTTTATGGTCTGAAACAGGCACCCAGAGCATGGTATGATACTCTCTCTCAATTTCTTCTTTGTAATAAATTTTCTCGGGGAACCATTGATAAGACTTTGTTCATCAAGAGGGTAGACAAGGAACTTTTGCAAGTCCAAATTTATGTCGATGACATCATTTTTGGATCAACAAAACCTTCCTTGTGTGAACAATTTTCTAAATTAATGTCTTCTAAGTTTGAAATGAGTGCTTTAAGTGAACTAAAAACATTTTTAGGACTCCAAGTAAAACGAACCCACAATGGGACTTTCATTCATCAATCTAAATATGTAAAAGATATTTTAAATAAATTTGATATGAATGATTGAAAAATAATTTCTACCCCCGTGGCTACAAGTTCAGGAATAAGTATGGATGAAAATGGTGAGCCTGTAGATCAAACCCTCTACAGATGCATGATTGGATCTTTGATGTATCTTACTGCATCCAGGAAAGACATCATGTATGCAACATGTGTCTGTTCAAGATACCAATCAGCCCCTAAACAATCCCATTTGTCATTTGTGAAGAGGATACTCAGATATCTTAAAGGCACTCCTGTGCTAGGTATCTGGTATCCTGCTAACCAAACTTGTAAGCTTGTTGGTTTTTCATACAGTGATTATGCTGGTTGCTCGCTCACAAGAAATTCTACTTCGGGAGGATGTCAGTTCTTTGCAAATTGCTTAGTGTCATGGCAAAGCAAGAAGCAAACATCGGTGTCAAATTCAACTGCTGAAGCTGAGTACATTGCAGCAGCCCATTGCACTGCCCAAATCCTTTGGTTGCAATATCAACTACTGGATTTTAGAATAACTGAACTAAAAACGCCTCTCCTAATAGATAGTGAAGCAACCAAAAATAAAATCAAGAATCATGTCTACCATTCAAAAATCAAACATATAGAAATAAGGCATCACTTCATTAGAGACTGTTTTGAAAAAGGGACTAATTGTCCCGGAACATGTCTCTACAAGTGACCAAATAGCAGATATATTTACCAAACCCTTGGACTCTTCAACTTTTTCTAAGTTTGTGGCCAAATTGGGTATGATAAATATGAGTTAATAAACCTGGTTAAGTATGTGTTTCTTAAACCTTTAAATAACTATATAAAAGGAAAATCTTCAATGATTATCCTAACAACGGATATTTGATAAACCACTGTTGAAAAGACCTTGGTCTCTCTCAATGGTTATCCCATAACACGGATAGGATCAATGGTTATTATAACCACTGCTTCATATCTATCCACTGTTACAGCTTCCGTTGTTACAATTTAAACCTTCTGTGGTTTACATCTCTTCCGACATCTCTTCTTCTTCCGAGACTTTTTACCTTGTTACTTATCCATGGTTAAACCTCTTTTGAAGATAAGACTCTTCTGAGGTTAAATAATCTTTCATGGTTAAATCTTCCTTGCCTGAGTGGTTATCAAATCTTCTGATAATTACGCCCGATTATGTAACATCAGTGCCGGACGCATGCCGGAACAGTGATCGCAACAGTAAACCGTACAGTAAAACATGTACACATTACGTGAAACTGTGTATAGACTATTGATGCATTTGATTAACATGAAACTATTATACGATTGTCTGAATTTGACTGAAACCTTAGGGTTTAACAGTCTGAAACATGTCAGACAACACAGTGTTGAAACATAAATACTTGATGTGATATTAGTTGCATAAACGTATGTGAGGTTAAACAAAACGAAACTACAACGGTTATTGTTACGGAATGCTAAACCGACGACTTATTCGTATAGGTGACGATCTGTACGAATGATTCTGATAGTTTAACGTTCTGAAATAATGACTTAACGATAGAAAACAAGAATCAGAAAGCCAAACCATCGACGTGTTCGTTCGAATGACAATTCCAACGAATACGCGCGATGGCGACGCGACCTGACGAAACGATAACAAAAACGAATAACGATACGAACGATCATAAATTTAAAGAAATATAATATTTCTTATTTTACAATTTTGAAACTCATCATAAATAAATTTAAATTAAATTATTTTACAAATTCGCGAACAAATTAAATAACAAAAACGCGTAAAATATTCTAATTTGATAAATAAATAATTGTAACGATATTTGAAATATTTTTTTTTAAATAAATAACCTTAACGTGTTAAAAATTAACTCTTTTTTTACAAAATGCGCGTAACGTGCCGGATACGCGACAAAACTACGAACCGAGCAACCGAAACGAACCCGAAACCACCCGGGGTATATAAACCCCAAATGAACACCTTTAATTCATTTCTACTCTTATCTTTTTCTCTCTAGATCAAAATCCCGGTTTTCATCTTCACCACCAATCTCCAACCTTTGAAATCCCATATCTTGCTCAATTCTTAACGAAATCGAGTGCTTCTTTCGCCTAAACGACCATCTTGAAGCCCTTTACAAGGAAGTACAACTGATCTGGGAGCTTACCCGACTGATTTTGAGGTATGATCAAGAGAATATCGCGAATTTTAGGGTTTTCATCATCTTCTTTGTTGTTTGTTCAACCATCTCCCTACACATCGACCGTAGATCGTGTCTTTCAAACCCACAACCCTTCATATACGCCCCTAAGGTGGCTACGGTATGAGACATGTCGACCTAGGTGCTAGGAGTAAAGGGAGGAAGATGAAGCTCAAACAGGTTCGTGGGAGCTGGATGGGAACGAACCAATGCTGTTACACCCTCGGCCGAACCCTACACCACCAGGCGAACCCATCATAGAGCCACGAACCAGTCTTCTCTTCGCGAACCTTACATGCATAGCCCATCACGAACCCTGGTGATCCCGAACCCTCACAAGCCGAACCTTGCATAGGCTACGAACCTCTCACCTGCGACCAAACCTTTCTGGAACGAACCTTCTATGCATGATGGATCTAACCGAACCATATGTTAAACTATTATCTGGCCGAACCCATTGATCACTAGCGAACCTAGACCCCATGAACCATGATGCTAGACGAACCCTAGGTGACCAACCTACATGTTCGTGAGGTGATACTCAGGAGCCGAACCCTTGCATGAAAAACAAAAAGGTTCGCTGTGGAGATGACTTAGCCGGTTTTTTGCTTATCCGGAAGATGGAACATGCCCAATAACACTAGGCCCACATAGTTTCGGCCCACGACAATACACCAATCGGCCCAATTTCTTTGATTGCGGCCCAATTCGCTTAGCCGGCCCAAACCATTGTAGAACAAGCCCAATTCGTTAATCAATTGTCCTTCGGTTTAAACTAGATAAATCATTCTTTGATTGGACTAACTCAAATGTTAGGCTCACCTAGATCGGCCCACATTAACTAATTGACCCCAACAAAAGGCCCACAAGGGTTAAGTATCAATAGACATGAGAAAGGTTATAACATGTTAAAGATAATTAATAGTTAAACTAGAAACCTAAGTTTTTTTTTTATACTTGAAATTCTTTTATCACAATAGGGGTTCAAATGAAATCTAAGAAGTATGAACAAAGTAATATACTTTAAACCTTGTGGGGGAATTACTATCAAGGCAACAACAAATGACTTAGGGTCAAACAAAGATCAAGAACTCATAGTGTTAGCCAACTTTAAGGCTAACACTAACACTTACTCGCACAACGAATTCTTACAAACCTTATACTAATAATTCAAAAACAACATTATGAAATCAATACAGGATCGTGAATATGAAAACAAGTGCAAACAAAGAGCGCGTGCATTCTTATTCTACATAGTCAATCACTTCGGACCTAAGGTGAGCTCATTTGTCCCTTTTCAAACTTATTTGTTTTACATCGGGACTGAGAAGCATGTTAAACATCTTCATAAATTATTGAGATGTTACTTAATGCTTTAAACATAAACATGATACTTATGTTGAAACTTATACTTTAAGCTTAATGTTTGAAATCATCTGTTGGATACTTATGAGACTTATGAGACTTGATACTTAAACATGGGGTTAGATGCTTGTGAAACGATAGGCTTAAACATGACACTTTATGCTTGTGAAAACAATATGCCTAAACATGATACTTGATACTTATGAGGCTATGTGCTTTACTTGAGACTTGATGCAAACATATGAATTACATGATGAATCAATGTGTGAACACTTGGAAGTTTATGCTTGGAAACTATTACTTGCGCATGGAACATTGTACATGTATCTAACCATAGTCTACGTAATTGCTAAACTTCTGGTATTCCAGAGCTTGTACCTATGGGGTGAGACACATGTAGAAACATAAACGTAACGATACTAGGCTATTACCTGGATATAAGGGACATGTAATTGCTAAACTTTTGGTATTCCAGAGCTTTTGTCTGCTTATATGAGGTATGTAAATGCTAAACATAAACGTAACGATACTAGGCTATTACCTGGTTATAAGGGACATGTAATTGCTAAACTTCTGGTATTCCAGAGCTTTTGTCGGCTTATATGAGGTATGTAAATGCTAAACATAAAGGTAACGTTACTAGGCTATTACCTGGTTATAAGGGGCATGTAATTGCTAAACTTCTGGTAGTCCAGAGCTTTTGTCGTCTTATATGAGGTATGTAAATGCTAAACGTAAACATAACGAATGCTAAGCTATTATCTATATAAGAGATATGTAATTGCTAAACTTCTGGTATTCCAGAGCTTTTGCCTGCTTATAGGAGATTTGTAATTGCTGGATTATTTGTGTATGCATGGCTTGTTCCTACGTATGGGATTAGGGACAGCTAAACTAAATGCGTGTGAAACTTGATGCTTGATAAACATACTTTGAAACTAACACATGAGAACACTATAGACTTGTAAACTTTGAGACAGAAAACAAAAGCTTTGATGAGGAATGAGTTGATTGGTAGGTAAAATGCTTAATTATGATTAACAACAGTGTCATATTCGGATTAGTATGTGGTGGGATGGCATCTGGGCGGGTTGTAGGCTCGACCCAGGGGTATGCCCTATATATAAGCATACCGATTTGGATATTACATGTGGAGTTAATGAGGTTAAGGTTTTACCGAAAGAGGTTTGTTGAAAAATATTTTAAACTTATAAACTTTATGAACTCACCAACCGTTGTGTTGACTTGATCCTTTTACGTGCTTTCTCAAGTGAAGAACAGGTTTAAGCTTAAGCTCTTGGAATTGCATACTAGACTGCCCAGATAGAGGACCTAGTAGACTTTTGGAAAGCACATCTTTGTTGATGATATACATTACTTTTTGATATCTTGCACAGTTACAAGATATAAACTTTTATTCTTTTGTTAGGTTTACTTAGTTAAACTACTGAACATTGATGTTGTAATTTAACTTTGTAATCCTATATATCATTTGATTGTGCTTTAGTTATTCTTAAACGTTGATGCTATGTAAACAATCTGATCATCATGATTATCATCCACGATATCACGCCCCGGGAACCTTCCGCCCGACGGGGACTTCGATCCAACCCCGCCGGCTCGGAGTGTGACAGATTGGTATCAGATCTCAAGGTTATAGAGAATAATAGGTCATTTACTTAAACGCTTTGGCCTAGACTATAACTTAGGGACCCCATGTAGAGAAACATAAGACTTAAGCTTGCATCATGTCTTCTGCATTCGATCACTGCACTAACCAATATCTTTTGGTTATGATCAGAATGCCGCCAAGAAGACAGCCTACACCTGTTCCTACTCCTCAGACATCTGCACCACACTCTTCGAAACCTTCTCCTGCTGATTCACCACTGCCACCTCCTCCTCCTCCGCCTCCTCCACATTCTCCACCACCAGGCTCAAGCAATGTTCAGCTAATTGATCCTGCTACTATCGCCTTGGCGACACTACTGAGCACTCAACTGACTAGTCAATTGAAGGATGTCATCCCTGAAATGATAAACAGGATTCAGGGCCATGGTAACACTTCTGGCCATACTACAGGAGAGGCTAGTGGAAACACTAGTCATACTTTAGATTGCTCCTATAAGTCTTTTGTAGGATGCAAACCCCCAAGTTTTACAGGATTCGAAGGAGCTGTTGGACTGATCCAATGGCTCGAGAAGATGGAGAACACTCTGGACATTAGCAGTTGTCCAGAGCACCACAAGGTTCGCTATGCAGCTGGTTCATTCAGCAAGCGAGCTTTAACATGGTGGAACGCACAGATAAGAGCAAAGGGAAGAAATGAGGCAATGGCGATGCCTTGGGTAGAATTTAAGCTTCTTATGAGGAATGAGTTTTGCCCGAAGCACGAACTGCAGCTGTTAGAGACTGAGCTCTCGAACCATGTAATGAAGGGAGCTGACCATATGACCTTCACCACACGCTATCATGAGTTGGTAGCTTTGGTGCCAGAAATGGTACCAACATTGGAAAAGCTGATTGACCGTTATGTGGCGGGATTACCTTCTTGCATCCAAAGCATCGTATTGGCTGCTTATCCTGCTACTTTGGAGTCTGCTATCTCCCTCTCAGCTAAACTCACCAATGTGATGGTGAGGTCTGGAGTTTAAAAGAATGATGCTGGAAAGGCTAAGGAATCAACCTCAAAGAAACCAGAGTACCATCAAAAGAAGAAACAGAAGGTCGTAAAGAACTATGCGGCCGTCACTCCTCTGCGACAGGCACCTGCAGTACCTGTCAACCCTACTACTAGGGGCTATGGAGGGGAATATCCCAGTGCACAAACTATAAGTATCATCATCCTACTGGTGCTCAATGTAGGAAGTGCACAAATTGTGGTCGGTTTGGCCACTGGGTTAGCAAATGTCGTTTTGCGGTGAATCAGGCTACCAACACTGCAGCAAGAGCACTACCTCCACCACCACCACAGAATCCAGTTAACAACAACAGAGGCTGCTACACATGCGGGGAAACAGGTCATTTCTCCCGCAACTGTCCAAAGAGAGTGCAACCTGGAGCACAAGCACCTCGAGGACGAGCCTTTGTCATCGGAGCCAATGCTGCACGCCAAGACCCTAATGTGGTCACTGGTACATTTCTTTTACATGACTTTTATGCATCCATACTATTTGATACTGGTGCAGACCAGAGTTTTATTTCATCTGATTTTGCACAACAACTTAGCCTTAGTGAGGAAACTTTAGACTCCCCTTACATTATCGAAGTAGCGAATGGGAAACAAGTTACAGTTAACACAATACTTAGGAACTGCCCACTTACACTCATAGATCATACATTTTCCATCGACTTGTTGCCGATGGAGTTGGGTAGTTTCGATATCATCTTGGGGATGGATTGGCTATCACTCAATAGAGTTGATGTCGTCTGTTCCGAAAAGCTACTTCGGATTCCAGTAACGGATGATCGTGTATTGGAAGTTCGTGGGGATCAAGCAAAGAGAAACGTAAAGATCATATCATGCATAAAAGCGCGTAAGTGTCTGCAAAAGAAGTGCATAACATTCTTGGCTCACGTGGTGGAGAAAGAGAAAGACAAGAAAACAATACAAGACGTGCCGATAGTGAAGGAATATCCTGAAGTGTGTTCCTGAAGATCTACCTGGTTTGCCACCTGTGCGACCGGTAGAGTTTCGTATTGATCTGATTCCTGGAGCAATACCTGTTGCTAAATCTCCTTACAGATTAGCACCCTCGGAGATGCAGGAATTATCTAACCAACTACAGGAGCTACTTGATAAAGGTTTCATCCGACCGAGCTACTCACCTTGGGGAGCTCCGGTTTTGTTCATGAAAAAGAAGGATGGATCCTTTCGGATGTGCATAGACTACAGGGAGTTAAACAAACTAACCATCAAGAATCGGTATCCACTACCGAGGATTGATGATTTGTTTGATCAATTGCAAGGAGCTCAATACTTTTCAAAGATCGATCTGCGTTCAGGATACCACCAGCTCAGAGTACAAGATGAAGACATACCGAAGACGGCGTTTCGTACTAGATACGGGCATTACGAGTTCATGGTGATGCCTTTTGGTTTGACGAATGCACCCGCGGTTTTCATGGATCTCATGAACCGTGTGTGTAAGCCGTACTTGGATCAATTTGTTATTGTTTTCATTGATGACATATTGATCTATTCTAAAAGCCAAGCAGAACACGAGCAGCATCTCAGAACGATCTTGGAACTGTTAAAGGAAGAGAAGCTTTATGCCAAATTCTCTAAGTGTGAGTTTTGGTTAAAAGAGGTTCAATTCCTAGGCCACGTTGTTAACAGTGTGGGAATTCACGTTGATCCTGCCAAGATCGAGGCAATAAAAGATTGGGACACTCCGAAGACACCTACGGAGATACGTTCTTTTCTAGGCTTAGCAGGTTATTACAGAAGGTTCATCTCGAACTTTTCGAAGATAGCTCTGCCACTCACCAAGCTGACACAGAAGAGCGAGCCATTCATTTGGGAACAAAAACAAGAAGAAGCCTTCCAGACTTTGAAGCAAAAGCTATGTGATGCTCCGATCTTATATCTCCCAGATGGTTGTGATGACTTTTTTGTGTACTGTGATGCATCCCATCAGGGACTTGGCTGTGTACTTATGCAGCGGGACAAAGTTATTGCATATGCTTCGAGACAACTAAAGATTCATGAGAAGAACTACACTACTCATGATCTGGAGCTGGGAGCTGTGATATTTGCCTTAAAGATCTGGAGCATTACTTATATGGCACTAAGTGTACCATATTCACTGATCACAAAAGTCTGCAACACATATTTGATCAGAAGGAACTCAACATGCGACAGCGACGTTGGGTTGAGCTTCTGAATGACTATGACTATGTAATCAAGTACCATCCGAGCAAGGCAAACGTTGTTGCTAATGCCTTGAGCCGGAAGGAACGGGTCAAACCCTTGCGCGTCAGAGCAATGGGAATGACTGTGCAGACAAGCTTACACGACAACATTATGCAAGCACAACAAGAGGTTATTGAACGAGAAAACTTGAAGACAGAACTTGATTGCGGTGTAGAGAAACAATTGGAAACAAAACCCGATGGACTTGTTTATTTCAAGGATCGTATCTGGATCCCTGCAGTAGATGAGTTAAGGAAACATATTTTTGATGAAGCACACAAGACCAAATACTCTGTACATCCCGGTGCTGATAAAATGTACCAAGACTTACGTGCATTTTATTGGTGGTCGGGTATAAAGAAAGACATAGCTGAGTATGTTGGTCGCTGTCTTACGTGTGCTAAAGTAAAGGCAGAACACCAGAAACCGTCAGGTTTATTGGAACAGCCTGAAATTCCACTATGGAAGTGGGAACAAATAGCTATGGACTTTGTTACCAAGCTACCCCGCACTTCCAGTGGACATGATACCATTTGGGTTATCGTTGACCGATTAACCAAGTCTGCTCATTTCTTGCCAATGCGAGAAACTTACACGATGGATAAACTAGCGAAGCTTTACATCGACGAGATAGTGGTATGCCATGGTGTGCCATTGTCTATCATTTCAGATCGTGATAGCAGATTTACATCAAGGTTCTGGCAATCATTGCATAAATCTCTAGGGACGCAATTAAACTTGAGTACAACTTATCATCCACAAACGGATGGTCAAAGCGAACGTACTATTCAGACCCTGGAGGACATGTTGAGAACCTGTGTTCTAGACTTCGGTGGTAATTGGGATTCTCACTTGCCACTAATCGAGTTCTCCTACAACAACAGTTATCACAGCAGCATCGGTTGTGCCCCATTCGAGGCTCTTTATGGCCGGAAATGTCGGTCACCGATCTGTTGGTCAGAAGTGGGAGACAATCGTATCACTGGGCCAGAACTAATCCAAGAAACTACAGACAAGATTTCTCAGATACAACAAAGACTACAAGCAACACGAAGCAGACAAAAGAGCTATGCTGATAAACGGCGCAAGCTGTTGGAATTCCTTGTGGGAGACCGTGTCATGTTGAAGGTTTCCCCATGGAAGGGTGTAGTTCGATTCGCAAAGAAAGGCAAACTAACACCACGGTACGTGGGACCGTTCGAGATCATTGAACGTATTGGTCCTGTGGCGTACAGACTGAGCTTACCGGATGAACTTAGTGGTGTACACGACGTTTTTCACATCTCAAACTTGAAGAAATGCCTTGCTGATGAAACTCTTATCATACCAATTGAAGAGATTCAATTGGATGAACACTTACATTTTGTTGAAGAACCATTGGAGATTATGGATTGCAAGGTTAAGCAACTAAGGCGAAGCCGTATTCCTATCGTTAAAGTTCGTTGGAACTCAAGGCGCGGACCCGAGTTTACTTGGGAACGTGAAGATCAAATGAAAAACAAGTATCCCCAACTCTTTGCCGAGGAAGTCGTACCGAATAACGAGTCTTAAATTTCGGGACGAAATTTCTCTAACAAGGGGAGACTGTAACATCAGTGCCGGACGCGTGCCGGAACAGTGATCGCAACAGTAAACCGTACAGTAAAACAGGTACACATTACGTGAAACTGTGTATAGACTATTGTTGCATTTGATTAACATGAAACTATTTTACGATTGTCTGAATTTGACTGAAACCATATGGTTTAACAGTCTGAAACATGTCAGACAACACAGTGTTGAAACATAAATACTTGATGTGATATTAGTTGCATAAACGTATGTGAGGTTAAACAAAACGAAACTACAACGGTTATTGTTACGGAATGCTAAACCGACGACTTATTCGTATAGGTGACGATCTGTACGAATGATTCTGATAGTTTAACGTTCTGAAATAATGACTTAACGATAGAAAACAAGAATCAGAAAGCCAAACCATCGACGTGTTCGTTCGAATGACAATTACAACGAATACGCGCGATGGCGACGCGACCTGGCGAAACGATAACAAAAACGAATAACGATACGAACGATCATAAATTTAAAGAAATATAATATTTCTTATTTTACAATTTTGAAACTCATCATAAATAAATTTAAATTAAATTATTTTACAAATTCGCGAACAAATTAAATAACAAAAACGCGTAAAATATTCTAATTTGATAAATAAATAATTGTAACGATATTTGAAATATTTTTTTTTAAATAAATAACCTTAACGTGTTAAAAATTAACTCTTTTTTTACAAAATGCGCGTAACGTGCCGGATACGCGACAAAACTACGAACCGAGCAACCGAAACGAACCCGAAACCACCCGGGGTATATAAACCCCAAATGAACACCTTTAATTCATTTCTACTCTCATCTTTTTCTCTCTAGATCAAAATCCCGGTTTTCATCTTCACCACCAATCTCCAACCTTTGAAATCCCATATCTTGCTCAATTCTTAACGAAATCGAGTGCTTCTTTCGCCTAAATGACCATCTTGAAGCCTTTTACAAGGAAGTACAACTGATCTGGGAGTTTACCCGACTGATTTTGAGGTATGATCAAGAGAATATCGCGAATTTTAGGGTTTTCATCATCTTCTTTGTTGTTTGTTCGACCATCTCCCTACACATCGACCGTAGATCGTGGCTTTCAAACCCACAACCCTTCATATACGCCCCTAAGGTGGCTACAGTATGAGACATGTCGACCTAGGTGCTCGGAGTGAAGGGAGGAAGATGAAGCTCAAACAGGTTCGTGGGAGCTGGATGGGAACGAACCAATGCTGTTACACCCTCGGCCGAACCCTACACCACCAGGCGAACCCTTCACAGAGCCATGAACCGGTCTTCTCTTCGCGAACCTTACATGCATAGCCCATCACGAACCTTGGTGATCCCGAACCCTCACAAGCCGAACCTTGCATAGGCTACGAACCTCTCACCTGCGACCAAACCTTTCTGGAACGAACCTTCTATGCATGATGGATCTAACCGAACCATATGTTAAACTATTATCTGGCCGAACCCATTGATCACTAGCGAACCTAGACCCCATGAACCATGATGCTAGACGAACCCTAGGTGACCAACGTACGGGTTCGTGAGGTGATACTCAGGAGCCGAACCTTTGCATGAAAAACAAAAAGGTTCGCTGTGGAGATGACTTAGCCGGTTTTTTGCTTAGCCGGAAGATGGAACAGGCCCAATAACTTTAGACTTTCGGCCCAACATTGTTTGGCAATCGAACAACACTAGGCCCACATAGTTTCGGCCCACGACAATACACCAATCGGCCCAATTTCTCTGATTGCGGCCCAATTCGCTTAGCCGGCCCAAACCATTGTAGAACAAGCCAAATTCGTTAATCAATTGTCCTTCGGTTTAAACTAGATAAATCATTCTTTGATTGGACTAACTCAAATGTTAGGCTCACCTAGATCAGCCCACATTAACTAATTGACCCCAACAAAAGGCCCACAAGGGTTAAGTATCAATAGACATGAGAAAGGTTATAACATGTTAAAGATAATTTATAGTTAAACTAAAAACCTAAGTTTTTTTTTATACTTGAAATTATTTTATCACAATAAGGGTTCAGATGAAGTCTAAGAAGTATGAACAAAGTAAGATACTTTAAACCTTGTGGGGGAATTACTATCAAGGCAACAACAAATGACTTAGGGTCAAACAAAGATCACGAACTCATAGTGTTAGCCAACTTTAAGGCTAACACTAACACTTACTCGCACAACGAATTCTTACAAAACTTATACTAATAATTCAAAAACAACATTATGAAATCAATACAGGATCGTGAATATGAAAACAAGTGCAAACAAAGAGCGCGTGCATTCTTATTCTACATAGTCAATCACTTCGGACCTAAGGTGAGTTCATTTGTCCCTTTTCAAACTTATTTTTTTTACTTCGGGACTGAGAAGCTTGTTAAACATATTCATAAATTACTGAGATGTTACTTAACGCTTTAAGCATAAACATGATACTTATGTTGAAACTTATACTTTAAGCTTAATGTTTGAAATCATCTGTTGGATACTTATGAGACTTATGAGACTTGATACTTAAACATGGGGTTAGATGCTTGTGAAACGATAGGCTTAAACATGACACTTTATGCTTGTGAAAACAATATGCCTAAACATGATACTTGATACTTATGAGGCTATGTGCTTTACTTGAGACTTGATGCAAACATATGAATTACATGATGAATCAATGTGTGAACACTTGGAAGTTTATGCTTGGAAAATATTACTTGCGCATGGAACATTGTACATGTATCTAACCATAGTCTACGTAATTGCTAAACTTCTGGTATTCCAGAGCTTGTACCTATGGGGTGAGACACATGTAGAAACATAAACGTAACGATACTAGGCTATTACCTGGATATAAGGGACATGTAATTGCTAAACTTTTGGTATTCCAGAGCTTTTGTCTGCTTATATGAGGTATGTAAATGCTAAACATAAACGTAACGATACTAGGCTATTACCTCATTAATTGTTCTCACGGCTCGATGACATATTTCTTTCCATTTTTATCCCTCTTATTCCAAATGACCACTGATCTTTCTTTCCTTATTTATATCAGTAGTTGTCTTCTTTAACCCTTCCGTTCTTTCACAATCACTCAACGAAGCTACTTGATCTCTGATGATCAAGAACACTCTTCGTTTCCGGATGCTACTCATGGCAAAGGACAACTGCTTGTCAGGCATGTCGCCTGGCACGATGCATTTACTCCGTTTCCGTCTGAGCTTTAAGCTCATGATGATGGTGTAACGGCATCGGACCAGGCTTCATTCCTAACAAAGCTTTGTCTGTACTTCAGGGTGTGCATGAACGTACTTCTTTGCCATTTGGTCTTCTCTCTCCTGATCACAGGTTTGTCCGATGGGTAAAAACCCTAAGGTAAAGCTTTTGATATGTTATAAGTAGTGGCGGTTTTTATTTTTGAAACCGCCTTTGTGTGTGAACGGTTAGTCTTCCTCGTCTCTTTTCCTTTAAAAGAAAAGTTTGTACTCGCATTTTGCATTCATAACTGCTCGGTGTTCATCATCGAAAAAGAAAATGGCCTTGAAAATCAAGCCGATCCATAACCTCGGAGCTTACCTTGTCACATCTTCAGAGTATCCTCACTACAATGAAGCTATCGACACTCTAGTAAACTCTTTCGTTCATACTGCTCTCATTCTAAACCCTCCTATCTCTGAAATTTCTCTAAACCAGTTTTGGGCAAACTCCTCCATGGTGATGAAGGATGACTTTGTTGAAAGCATCGCTTCGGTGGTCACTGGTCTACAAGTCACCATCACCCCCACTAAAATAAGTGTTTCCCTAAATTTGAACGACACTGAGGCTCCCCCCACTGTTTCTCTAAAACTTCTTCGTAATACTTTTCTTTAGTGTGACTATCAGGGTGACCTGAAAAACAGGACTTTGTACAAAGCTTTCTTCTACCCTAAGTACAAGTTCATGTATCACACCATTCTACAGTGTTTGTCTCAGAAGTCGACAAGTTGGGGAGAAATGCCATATGACATGCAATATGTCATGTATGTAGTTCTTTCCAATGAAAAGGTCAACTTGTCTCAAATAATCTTCGACCATCTGGTACATCACCAGAAAAGTCCCAAGTTTCTGTTGTATCCTAGGTTTGTAATGGCCTGTCTCTTTGCTGACCTTAATAAGGGTTTGTCACATTGCTCTTCTTACCACTATCAAGGGGATTGACAAACAGGTGTTCACGAGATTGAACACCGATGCAAGACAAATGGATGACACTGAGGAAACACCCATCCTCGGTGAACCCACATCCACCTCCTCTTCCACACTTGTAAAGGTACCGGCCAAAAGAAAAGTTTTTGCCAAAGCCTCTAAACCTAAGAAGCCCAAAAGGACTGTTCAGGAAGATGAGATCCCTGAACATGTCTCTGCCCCCATTAGGCAGATGGATACATCTGGTCCATACTCACAGATGCATAAAGGATCTCCACCCCACCTAGCTCCTCATCAATCCTCTCAACAAGATGATGTTGTACTTCAAAGGGAACCTTCCCTAGCCACTGAAGTGTCACTTGACATTCAGATGGCAGTCCACTCTCCCACGGACATCTATGTTTCTTCAACACATATAGCCCTTAACTCTCCTATCCATGTTCTCCATGAGATTGATGTTGTGTTTGAGCAGCTTGGTTCTCCTCCCATTTCTCCAACAGAGGAGCTGCCCCATCAAACCTTTGCTCAAACTAATCAATCTCCTACCCATGGAGAAGAGGATGAGATCAGGATGTCTAGTCCATCTAGACATCTTGATCATATATCTAGAGCATCCATGTCACATGAGCATCCAATGGGCTCTCATTTGAATGGATAAGCAATAAGACTCCAGATATGGCAACAGCCCATGAAGTTCTTGAAACTGGTGCTGGAAATCCCCAGAACCAAGAAAAAGGGGTACATGACATTCCTGAGATGGACTCAGGTCATGATAAAACTGACTCTTTAGTCAGGGATTCGGATGATATCCTTAAAAGGATAGACGAATCAGATCTTAAAATAAAGGAATTGACGGATTCTGTTGCTCACATTCAGGCTGCTGTGACTATGCTCACAGAGCTTGTCTTAACAGTCTTGAGTAACCAAGCCCTACAACCCAAATCCATCCCCATGCAGGCACATTCACTTGAGGGTACTTCCACCACTTCCGCTACTTCCACTGCCTTCACCTTCTCACCTCAGGTTCTTTAAGAAGTGTTCAAACCACTTCTTACTGCCCAACTTACTACCTTGTTTCAATCCTTTGCCCATCAATTCCTTACCACTCAAAAGATCCAACTGGATCTGCTAAAAATTTCAGTAGATACCAAAGTTTCCTCCTTACAACATGAAATCACTAACCATACCAGATTTCTTAAGTCTCTTACTGGGATTGCTCGTCCTTCTCCCTGGTTCAAAGAACAGGCTGATGAAGCCAAAAAGAGGGAGAATGAAAGACTCATGTCTGCTGCCCAAGCTGCTAAAAGGGCAGAAGACATGACTGAGCAAAGGAGAATGAAGCAAATAAGGTTTCAGAACCAAGGGGCACTTCTCAAAGCAGTATTGGATCAACAGTTCCAAACTGAGGCTGCCAAGGCTAGCTCAGAGCAGAAGCAAAGGGAAGCCGAAGCTCAAATAAACACTGGGACATCTGGAGTATCCAGAAAACCCAGACGTTCTAAATCAGCTCCCACTAAGCAGACAAAGCTCATAACCACTGCCCCATCTTTCCTTGCCTCAACCACACAAACAAACAAAGAAAGCTCACCCACTCTTTCTCCAAACTCTTGTTCTCAAACCCTCCTTGAACTATCTTCCCTTCCTATCACCCTTAATGCCTCCAAAATTGGCCAAAAACCAACACCATTAATCACTCAGTCTTTCTCAAGAAGACAAAAGAGTGTGGTCAGAAAAACCAAAACACTCAATAACTTACCCCAGAAACCTCCAACCCCTACTCAAAAACCCACCTCAGACTTAAATGATGATCAGCCCATTGCCTCTCTTGTTTCAAGAAAGAGAAGGCTCATATTGGCTGATGATGAGGAGTCTGATCCTCCAAAAAACATCACAGCTCCCTCACCAATAAGATCAACAGATGCTGAGAAACCACAAACCTCTCCAATAAAGGAATCTTACTCACCTGTTAGGACCTTCCCTTCCGATGAAGACCTTCGGAAGATAAAGAATAAAGAAACGGAGAAGGAAAACCTGATTTTGGCTGGTCTAGATGCCACTGGTCTCTCAGGAGTTGAACTGGTAAAGACCTATCACAAACAAACAACCAGATTGTATCTGCAGCAAGATAAAGCCTACAGGCTTAGAGGGAGCAGCTGATCAAATACTTGTTGGATGAAGGGAAATATAAGGTTGAGAACTTCAGCAACTGGGATATCACGAGCCTCAGAAATGAAGCTGAAGTTTTGTCCAAAAGAATAAAAGCTGAAGTCAAAAAGAAAACGACCATTGAGCAGAGGAGAAGAATAAAGCACATCCTCATCCAAAATCAATGGGGACCAAAGAACACAATAACAAGATGGAGAGATGATGTTCTGTTTGATGAATGGTCAAAGTTCAAAAGAGAAAACAAAGACCACCTTGAGCTGTGGAAAGAAGTCACTCCTTCTTCTCCTTCTATAGTGACTCAGCTCAAGGATGCCAACCCTAGCACAATGCTTGATCATTTGCTAAATGTACCTATGGGAAGCCTAGGTGTTGGGTCTGTAGAATCTTTATCTGCTAGCAAATTCAGACCCTGGGTTGAGGTTAATAAGGAAATCCTTCCAGATTTTCTGATGAACTATGAGCCTCATCAGCATGTTGTGGTAAAGAAGGTACTTGATTCAAAAGATCAAGTAATAAGGAGAGAAATAATACATTGGCCAGCTGGAGCTCCTCTTCCTTTGGGTCTACCCTCTAAATCCCAGCCTCCTTAGATCAACAACTCAAGAATAAGAATAAAGAGATGGTTCTATGACTTTGTTTCCAAGAGTATGACCATTGAAAGATATAATGGCTCAAGAACCTTCCTCTCAAATTGGGATGAGATTCTCACCCTACCAACAAATGATCTGAAGGAAATGCAGCACAAGACTCTGGACAATGCTGATACAGAGTATGAAGTTCTGAACTATGTTCGAACTCTTAGGAATAAAATTGGTCTGGCTATAAAACAAAATAAGTAGGTTTTGGCTTCATCAGTCCAGAGGGAGATTGTTGGAAAATAAGGATTGATGAGCAAAACCACTGAAGCCAGACACTTAAATAAAATCGCGGATAGACAAGCCGTGGATGCTTCTCTTCCGATTGAAGAACTGCTTCAGTATCGGAAGACCATCAGCGGAAGCTTCGCCAAAAAGAGCTGTCGCTGAACCTTTCTACCTCAAAAGACACTAGCTGATCTTGACATCTTCGGAAGACAGCCATTGCATTGGAAGAAGTCAAATGACTCGGAAGACAATCTCCTCTTCTGTTGGACTAAAAGAACCAATGAGCCTGATCAGAAAAATCTCTAAGTCTCACAACACATACAACAACTGAAGAAGAACACAACAGCTGATATTCACTTTGCAGAAGTTACAAGATCTGAAGTTATTCACAACAGCTGAAGTGTTAGTCTTCAGATGTTGTGATGTTATTTTTGTCTTCAGTAGTTTTCTTTCAGTAATTGTAAAAGTCTGATGAGTATTTTACTCATCAGATGTTGTAGTTTTATTTCAGTAGTTTTAATACTTCAGTCGTTGTAAGAGGGTGTCTTCAGTAGTTGTAAACATCCTCAGTAGTTTTAGTTTTTCAGTTGTTATCTTTTGTCTGTTAGGTGTCAACATCATGTGACATCATCAGACGTCACTGTTTCTATATAAGGGCAGTTGACATTTTGTATCTTTAACGAAGTTAGTGCGAATTGAATGAATTATTCCTTTTGCAGAATTCTCTTTCTATAACAACTTGTGCTTTACTGTTCTATTAGATTAACTTTGTTCTTGCTAATTTTGAGCTAATTCATCTTTGAATTCCGCTGCTATAAACTAATATTGATCAAATGAGAACATCTGATCCTACAATTGGTATCAGAGCAGGTTAATCATTGATCGATTAAACAATTGATCTCTGAAACTGCTCATTTGAGTTCTCTGGTTGATCGAATTAGCCGATTAGTAAGAATTTGTTATAGATTGAAGATTTTTGTTAACTTCTGTTGATTTGTTTTTCAATATCAATCTGTTTTGAATCAATTAGTTGGAATTTGCATTAATTCATTTGAATTCAGTTGATATTGTTTGAATCTGAGATCATGACAACTCCAAACAATGATCCGCACAATACAGGCTCCGCAACCAAGCCTCCAATGCTGGTTCGGAGTGAGTACAACATTTGGCAACATTGAATGCTACATCACTTGTCAATTAACAGTGCAGGATGTTGGAAATCTGTAGTGCATGGTCCGTATAAACCCATGATAACTGATCCTGAAACTAAAATTATGATTCCGAAACCTTCGGATATGTATTCGGATGAGGATATTAAACTGTTTGAAATTGATGCGAAAGCTCATGGTATTCTGGCCATGGCTTTGCCGAATGAGATTTACTCAGGCTTGATGCATCATGATACTGCTCATGATCTCTGGGTTGCACTGAAAGAACAATTCGGTTGAACCGATGAGGTTTTAGCAAATACTAGAGAAATCCTTGCTCAGCAGTATGAGACTTTTTCTCATAGAAAGGGTGAGTCATTGACTCAACAATTTGAGCGGTTCTCATGTTTGATTTCTGAGTTGAAAATGGTTAAGCAGGAATATACAAAAAGTCAGATGAACAACAGGTTTCTCAGATCACTGCCTGAGAGATGGGACACATATACAATTGTCCTACGCTCTAATGCAAATCTAGAGAATCTATCTCTCACCCAACTCCATGGGAAACTCTTAACTTTTGAGAAAGAGGTAGAACAGAAGAGAAAACTGTCTTCATCTGGAAAACTCGCTGATGATTTTGTTCCTGGTAACACTGCTTTGATAGGTCAAGAGTCAGAGTTTAATAGGTCTGAATGTTCTTATGATGAACATATTGATTTTTCTACTAACAATGCTGAACATGCTTTTGTGGGAGTTGATGGTAATGCAGGAAATTATGGTGATAATCTGTGTTTTGTGATGGATGACTTGAAAGGAATTCCAGATGATGATCTGGAGGAAATGGATATTTTGAGTCAAATGGCATTAATCAACATAAGATCCAAAAAATTCTACAAAAGAACTGGAAGGAAGTTTCCTGGATTAACTGGCAAAACCAAAGTTGGTTTTGACAAAGGGAAGTTGAGATGCCACAAGTGTCACAGGCTTGGTCATTTTGCTAGAGAGTGCAAATCCATTGGACCTAGTTCTTCTGCACCTTTTGTGACTTTTCCAAGCAACAACACACCAAACAAAGGACAACAATCTTCTGGAACTAGTCAACAACAACAATTTTATCCAGCCCACTTTGTTCCACAAAGTCCTATGCCATATCCATATCCTTGCTTTTACATGCCTCAACCTACTCACACTCCAGCATTAATTCCTTCACAATCACCTGCTCTTCCTGACCCCAACAAATCTCAAACCAATCAACAGCCTCAACAACAACAACATCAGAGTTTCTTCACCCCTGGAGTAGCTGATTGGAGTAGTCTACCTGATGACTTATCTGAATTCAATATGCAGATGTACTCTGAAGCTGGTCCACATGGTGGAGACAATCCATTTGGAAATCTTGCCTTGATGGCAATTGATTCAACTGACAATTCATGTCCAACTTCTTCAACATCACAGGTATCTTCTGAATCAAAAGCCAAGTTATGTTCAGAGTCATGTATTTCAGCATTTGCTTCCATTAGGGAAATAAATGTGGAATTAATAAATGAGAAATTTGAATTAGAAAAGGCTGTGGCTAAAAACAAAACTGAATTTGAAAAAGTTTTAAATGAAAAAGAGTCTGAAATTTATAAGCTCAAATGTTTGTTATCTGATGAAAAAGCTAGAGTGGAAGTCATGCTTGTGAAGCATAATGATCTGAAGCAAACACTTGCAGCAACCCAAGTCAATTGTGAAAAATGGGTTGAGTCCTGTAAGGGGTTTGAGATGTTGTTAAACAAACAATCAGCTTCAAATGTTAAGTTTGGAATTGGTTACAATCACACTGCCCCCCCTGCTGATTATAAACCAAAATGTTATGACTTTGAGTCTGATGGGGACAGTGTATATCAATCCACCAAATCTTCAGAAATGTCTGATGCTGTAGACATATCTGAAGGAGAGTCAAATGTTGCAAAATTGAGTCTGAAACTGTTGAGATTGAGACATATTCTTATTCAATTGGGTGTACAAATGTCATTCAGGATGACACATGTCAGGATAGTGTCTTAATTGAGATTGATCCTGATGAAAAAGTTTCAAATGTCTTAAATTTAAACCTGATTGAGTCAGATGGGGAATGGGATTGGAGAAAATGATGCACGGCTTCTGATAAGCCAGAGTCACTCATCAGCAGTTGTAGAAAAAGCTGATAATGTTACAACTGATGATGAGAAATGTGTTGATAGCCAAGTGCTGAAGAATAACTCTTCAGAGGTTGTCAACACATCAGCTGTTGTCAAATTGTCTACAAATACTGATGATCTAAATGTTCTGATGAACAAAAAGTCAGTATCTAAGTCTTCAGTACTTGTAGACACTCACAAGGAAAAGCAAAAGAGGGTGCCTTGTGAAATTTGTAGGTTGTTTAATCATTCCTCTGATGAATGCTGGTACAGAAAAGGTTCTAAATTCAACAAAATAAAGCATAAAAACAAGAACATACTCAAAATGAAAACTGAATTTAGTTCCAAGTTTGTACCAGAATCATCAGTAGTTTCAAAATCTGGAAAAACCTCAAGTAACTCCAAGAAAGGTAAAGGGGTTGTTCCAGATTCAAAGAAACAACACTTGAAGGATTCTTCATCAATTAAAGAAACTAAGATGACAAAACACAAAAATCAAAAGTCAGGTCCTGATGTGTCTGATGAAATCAAAATCTTAACTCAAAACCATAATCAATTGATGTTAATGATGCAACAACTGCTAGGAAGAGTTAATCTAGCAGAGGCATCTGTTGCTTCATTTCAGAAGAAGAAACCAAAATCAAAAGTCAAGGCTAAATTTTCTGATAAAAATGATTCAAGTGTTGCTTCAACTGAAAATGCTAATTCTGTCTCTTCATGTGTTAACAGACCCAAAACCAAAATGGTTTGGGTCCAAAAGTCTAACTAAGTGTGATGTTGTATGCAGGGTCCTTCAGCATGCCAAAATAGCATCTGGTATGTTGACAGTGGAGGATCCATGCATATGACTGGGAGCAGATCTCTTCTTAATGACTATTTTATAGGAAGGAAGGGATTTGTGTCTTTTGGAAATGATGCTAAGGGTTATATTATAGGGAAAGGTTATGTGACAAATGGTGAGATAAGTTTTGATGATGTGAATCATGTAGAGAATCTTAAGTATAATCTTTTGAGTGTCAGTCAGATGTGTGATAAGGGTCACATTTCTCTTTTCACCAAGCAAGACTGTAGGATATTGTCTTCTGAAGTATTGCCTTTGATTGGCAAAGTCCTAGACGAGTATACACTCCTTAAAGCTAACAGAGTGGGAAAGGTTTATGCCTTTGATTTATCAAAGACAATCTCTGTTAAGGGTCATCCTTGTTTATTCTCTAAGGCTTCTTTCAAGGAATCAAATCTGTGGCATAGAAGATTAGGTCATGTGAATCTCAAAAACATGAATCAACCGGTGAAACATGGATTGGTTAGAGGTCTTCCATTAAAGGATTTTAGTTGTGATGAGAATTGCACTGCTTGCTTAAAAGGAAAGCAACACAAAGTTTCTTTTCCTCCAATTGGTGATCCCAAATCCACTGGTTGTTTGCAAATGTTGCACATGGATTTGTTTGGGCCAGTGAAGGTCATGTCTATGGCAAAGAAGAAGTATTGTTTAGTTATTGTTGATTATTACTCAAGGTTTGTCTGGACCTTCTTCTTGCACTCAAAAGGTGAGGTTGCCAAGTCTTTTATAAACTTTGTGTTGTATGTTGAGAAGCAATATTCTATTCCCGTCAAGTGTGTAAGGAGTGATAATGGCACAGAATTTAGAAATCATATTTTGGATGAATTCTATCTGGCAAAGGGAATTAAGAGGCAGTACAGCATCCCCAGAACTCCTGAACAAAATGGAGTTGTTGAAAGGAAAAATAGAACTTTGATTGAAGCTGCCAGAACAATGCTTGCTGATTCTGGTTTGCCACTGACTTTCTGGGCAGAAGCTGTCAATACAGCTTGCTATGTGCAAAACAGGGTTTTAGTAAATCAAAGATGGTTGAAAACTCCTTATGAAATGCTTCATACTTTAACCCCATTGATTTCCTTCTTCAGAGCTTTTGGATGTCCATGTTATATCCTCAACACCAAAGATCAACTTACAAAATTTGACTCCAAAGTTGATGCAGGATATTTTGTTGGCTATTCTTCAACTTGCAAGGCTTACAGAGTGTTCAACTGCAGAACAAAGATGGTTGAAGAAACTCTTCATGTAAAATTCAATGAATGTCCAAAAGATTCTATTCCACAAAATCCTGTTGAGATGTTTGATCTAGACATTTTGCAACATGAATCCTATCCATTCCCAGTTGAGCCTATTGGTGTGGAAGATGATGCACCTAAAGCAGTTCCACCAACAGCTTCTACAGAAACCACACTAGGAAGTTATGATGATGATGATGAAAGTACTCATTTGTTCAGATTTAGTGATCCTCTGCCTATGTCTGCTAAATCTGATGCTCCTCCTGCTCCAGTTGTTTTTCCCAATACAAATGCTGATGAAATTCTAGCATCCTCTCAATCATTTGAAATTCCTGCTGAATTGTTCCATGGATCTTCATCAACATCTGCAACAACTGGACCCCTAGCAAACACTTGCACTGATCTTATTCCATATCAAGAACTGAAGGATCATCCATTATCTCAAGTTCTGGGTGACATCTCTGCTGGTGTTTCAACAAGAAGTCAATTGTCAAAGTTTTGTCTCTATGCTTTATTTGTCAGTCAACAAGAGCCAAAGAACTATCACACAGCACTTAGAGACAATGCCTGGGTGGAGGCTATGCAGTTGGAGCTGTTGCAGTTCAAGAAACAACAAGTCTGGGAGCTAGTTCCTCTACCTCCAGGTAAGTGTGCAATAGGCACAAAATGGGTGTTTAGGAATAAAACAGATGAAAATGGTCAAATAATTAAAAACAATGCTAGACTGGTTGTACAGGGGTTTCTCAGGAAGAAGGTATTGATTATGATGAAACTTTTGCCCCTGTAGCCAGACTAGAAGCAATTAGGTTGTTTTTAGCATATGCTGCCTTACACAAACTTAAAGTTTTTCAAATGGATGTCAAAAGTGCTTTCTTATATGGTAAAATAAAAGAGGAAGTGTATGTGTGTCAACCACCAGGCTTTGAGGACAATAAACATCCTGATTGGGTGTACAAGCTTGATAAAGCTCTTTATGGGCTGAAACAAGCACCTAGAGCCTGGTATGACACTCTATCTAATTTTCTTCTTAAAAATACTTTCACTAGAGGCTCCATTGATAAAACTTTGTTCATAAAGAAAGTAGGACAGCATAAGCTCCTTGTTCAAATTTATGTTGATGACATAATTTTTGCTTCATCTGATCAAATGTTGTGTGCTGATTTTACTGAGTTAATGACCAAGAATTTTGAAATGAGTGCCATGGGGGAATTACAGTTTTTCTTAGGTCTTCAAATCAAACAAAGTCCTGATGGCATTTTCATTCATCAATCCAAATACACAAAAGAGTTGTTAAAGAAATTTGATTTACAAAATTGTAAACAATGTTCTAACCCCATGAGCAGCACCACACAACTTGATGCAGATTTGAAAGATAAATCAGTTGATGAAACACTTTATAGATGTATGATTGGTTCCTTGATGTATCTCACAGCATCTAGGCCAGACATTATGTTTGCTACATGTGTTTGTGCTAGATTTCAGGATGCACCTAAAGAATCTCATTTGATTGCTGTTAAAAGAATTTTCAGATACTTGCAGGGCACTCAATCTCTGGGAATTTGGTATCCCACTGGGCATTCCTGCAAACTGGTTGCTTTCTCTGATAGTGACTATGTAGGATGCAAACTTACAAGAAAATCAACATCTGGTGGTTGTCAGTTTCTAGGAAACTGTTTGGTTTCTTGGCAGAGTAAGAAACAAACATTTGTGGCCACTTCAACAGCTGAAGCCGAGTACATTGCTGCTGCAAGTTGTACTTCACAAATTCTCTGGCTTCAGACTCAACTTTTGGATTATGGCATCAAAGAGTCTAAGACACCATTGTTAATGGATAGTGCCTCAGCTCTTTGTATTGTCAAGAATCCAGTTCAGCACTCTAGGACCAAACATATTGAAATCAGACATCATTTTATAAGGGATTGCTTTGAAAAGGGTCTGATTGATCCAAAGTTTGTTCCTAGTGCTGATGAACTTGCAGATATCTTTACTAAGCCTTTAGACACTTCAACTTTTCAAAATTTAGTTCTAAGGCTTGGTATGCTGCAACTTGAATAAATTGGTTTTCATACTAATAAAATTTTCTTTCACCAGTTAAAATTTTCAAAAATACAAAAATATTCAACTTTGTCAAAAACAAAAATTTTGTATCACCTTGCCACTTCTGATATTTTTTAGTAAATACTGATAAGTATCAGAAGTATTGATTCAAGGAAACATCTGACATGTACCAATATTATCAGTTAAAAGTACTGATGAGTTTTGGTGGACAAAGTACTGAAGGTCAAACATTTTTCACAAATCCTGATGAACAAATTTTGTTCACAAGTTCTGATGACCAAATTTTTCACAAAATCTGTTGATTCACAACTTCTGATGAGCAACTGATGAAAACAGCTGATGAACAAAAACTGCTGACAACACCTGATGAGTAAATTTACTCTTCAGATGTTTCAACCACTGCTGTTTTCTCTTTATAACATCTGAAGAACAACTTTCATTTCTCTATTTAACTCAAACTTTCTTCAGTTGTTTCATTATCATTTCATCAGAACTTTCCATCTTTTTCAAAAACCTATCTTCCCTCTCAAGTCTCTGCTTCCATGGCGACAATGAACCTTAAACCGCGTCATAACTCTGTTGCATATCTCACTAAATCCTCTTTCTGGTCCAAATTCGATGAAGCAGTTGATCTCATGAATGCATCGCAATTCCAAACAGCATTTCTTATAAATCCCACACTTCATATTGAATCCATTCATCAATTCTGGATGAATATCGAGCTCATCAATGTCGGCACTGGTGTTATATCTCTTCGCTCGACAGTCAATGGACACAATGTGCACATCAGTCCAGCTGAACTGAGGGAGGTTCTTCATCTTGATGATGCGAACTTAGTCACTCAATTCCCAAAGAACCTAACTGACCTCTGCTTCACAAGTCATGAATACCAGGGTGACTTGAGTGATTCCACTCTATACAAGAAGAATTTCAATGATCCTGAGCGTCTTATCTTTCACATGATAAACATCTGCTTGGCTCCAAAATCATCCTCATGGGACCAGATGTCATCAAGGTGGCAGCATGTATTGTACTCAATTCTGGAATCTCAAAAACTAAATTTTTCACAAATCCTATTTTCAGAATTAACTGAACATGCTGCTAAACCTGTTTCATCTAGATGGCTACTTTACCCGCGTTTTATCATGGCCATCATCGAAAAACAGTTACAGCAAAATGGCCTTGTTGGTCAGGGGATCTCTGCTCCAGCAGTTCTGCTGGAGGTATATTCCCGACACAACACTAACCTCACTCTCAAAGAGGCTGCCCGAAAGCTAAAACCCAAGCATAGGGAACCCACAGTCTCCACTTCCAAATCAAAATCCAAAGTCCCCACTAAACCACATACCAAAAAGCCCAAAAAGGCTGCTCAGGGAAATGAGTCCCCTGAGTCTGCCCATGCCTCATCAAGGCATGATATGGCCACTGGAAGTAGTCAGCCAGTGGTACATCAGACTCCACCAGCTGAAACCGCCCAAGATTCCTCTCAACAGGAACTTGGTGCAACCATAGAAGGGGTAGATACACATCTAGAGCCTCTTTCATTTGAAAAGGTTTCTATTGAACAGCACCACTCTCCCCAGGTGCACTCTGCTTCACAGCCAACTCCTATTGAAACCACCCAACAAAGCCCAACTTTGGTGATTGAACAAATTCTGGATCAGTTGAACACTCCTATCCCTACCCAGACACCTATTACAACTGGGATAAGCTCCAACATTGAGGGGGAGGATCAAAGTGTTTCTGATAACCCATAGGATTTTGACTACCAAATCAGATCTCCTAGTGTGGAAAGAGAGATTCTGATTTCTGACAGGGCTGCTACTTCATCACCTCCATCATTTGGAGTGATTGATAGTAGTAACATAGATAAGACCCTGCCAGAGGCAACAACTGATGAAGGGATTATCCCTGAGGTTGGAAGTCCCCAGTTCCAAGACAAAGGGGCACCTGATCATGTTGAGCCACACTCAACTCAGGTACATCCTGATACTATCAGGAGGTTAGATGATTTAGCCAAGGCTAATGATGACCAAAGGACCCTAGCTGATGTTCTACACCAGAACAAACTTCTTGAGGCTGAGGTCTGCAGGCTCAATGAGCTGCTCACCAAGATGTCCAAGGACAAAAGTCCATCTTCCCCTATTACCCAACAGATGGCACCTTCCAATCTTGAAGGTCACACAAACACTTCCACATCTACTCCACAATATGATAAACCACCAGCCTCTGCTTCAGGCACTAATCCTTTGGGTTCAAGCCCCCCAGAGACATTAGCTGCTGCCTTTCTCACAGTCCTACCTCTCATCACTCCATTATTAAAGAACATCATAACCCAAGCCCTTGATGAGAGGCTTCTCTCCCAAACTCAAATCCAGCAAATGGTAGATGATGTAGTGACTGCCAAACTTTCTACTCTTCACACTCCTTCTTCCCCTGCAGCCAAAAAGGGGGAGTTAGGAAAAGATTCAGACACAGTATCTAAACAGCCAAGAAATGCTGAAGAATAAAATGCTTCTGAAAAGTCTCCAGTCATTCAAGTTACATATAAGAGACAAAAGAAGACAAAATCTGCTGATGTTGCTACCATTGCTGAGGAGGAGGTTGAGCAAGTAACTGAAGAGGATGTTGAAAAAGAGGATGAGGTAAATGTTGAGAAAGTAACTGAAGAAGAGGTTACAACCACAGAATCTGAAACTCAAAAGGGTGAAACAGAGGAAGTGCAAGCAAAGGAAGATCAAGTTCAGATGAGTGGAGCTGAGAAAGAGAAAGAAACTGGTGTAACTAATGTTCAAAAGCAGCAAGTCATTCCCTCTACCAAATATGTTCCAATTATTGATGATGATGCACCTCCCAAGAAGAGGAGATTCTTGAGGATTCAAGAAGAAGAAGAAACTGATGAAGAAGACAGGCTTCCCATTTCCACTGTGATGAAAACAAAAGTTCAAAAGCCTGAATCTTCAAAAACTGGTTCAGAATTGGTTGTTCAGAAGAAGGTAGTAAAATTACCTGCCAACTATGTGCCAGAATAGCCATTGGTGTTTGGACAACATCCAAAGATTACACCAGAATCTCAAAGGTTAGCAGTAAAAGTTAAACTTGAAGAGGAAGAGAATCAGAAGAAGCATGATGAGAACATCCTAAGACTGGTTGACAAGGAATACCCTCAGACATCAACCATTATAGCAATGAAGAAAGAAGCACAAAGGTTGTATGCTCTGAGGTTTACATATCAGTACAGGAAAGAACAAATCAGGATGTGGCCTGATCCAAGAGTAATTGACAGGATCCACAGGAGAGAGGCTCCAGCTGCTTATGCAAGAAGGATCAGAAAGGTAATAAGTGCTGACATTATGTTAGGATCAGTACTTGACCCTTGGGAGATTATTGGAGATTTTAAAAGTGTGTACAATTCTGGTTTGAAAGCTCCAAAGTTTCTGGAAAATAAGATGATCAAGAAAGGGTTGGTGTACAGAAAACTTGAAGGGGTTAAACAGAATGAAGTTTCATTATTTCTGGAAGGGAAGCATCTAGATGAATTTGTGTACAGAGAGATAACAAGGGTGGAAATACATAATGGGACAACGGCCAGGTACTTATCTGAGTACTATGGACCTGAGTCATTTTTTGAAGGTGAACCTGAAAGGCTAACTCCTGAAGAGAAAGTAATTTTGCTGGAAGCCTATGTCAGGGAGTCATTCAGGCTTATATATGATCAATAGCTTCAATGAGAGGGGTTAATGCTCATAGTCCATTTCCCCAATGGAGTTCCCTCTCATACTTTGATTGTCAGATTTTCAGAAGCTGTTGATTGCCAGGCATGCACTTAAATTGGTCATTTTGATACTGATCTCAAAGAGAAAGACAGATCTTTCAGCCTGGGATTCAAATAAGTGAGACTGTCAATAATTAGAGGTTTTTGGCTAAATTGGTTCAGGGGGAGTTTGTTGGACTAAAAGAACCAATGAGCCTGATCAGAAAAATCTCTAAGTCTCACAACACATACAACAACTGAAGAAGAACACAACTGCTGATATTCACTTTGCAGAAGTTACAAGATCTGAAGTTATTCACAACAGCTGAAGTGTTAGTCTTCAGATGTTGTGATGTTATTTTTGTCTTCAGTAGTTTTCTTTCAGTAATTGTAAAAGTCTGATGAGTATTTTACTCATCAGATGTTGTAGTTTTATTTCAGTAGTTTTAATACTTCAGTCGTTGTAAAAGGGTGTCTTCAGTAGTTGTAAACATCCTCAGTAGTTTTAGTTTTTCAGTTGTTATCTTTTGTCTGTTAGGTGTCAACATCATGTGACATCATCAGACGTCACTGTTTCTATATAAGGGCAGTTGACATTTTATATCTTTAACGAAGTTAGTGCGAATTGAATGAATTATTCCTTTTGCAGAATTCTCTTTCTATAACAACTTGTGCTTTACTGTTCTATTAGATTAACTTTGTTCTTGCTAATTTTGAGCTAATTCATCTTTGAATTCCGCTGCTATAAACTAATATTGATCAAATGAGAACATCTGATCCTACACTTCCCAAATAACTGATTACTTAATTAATCAGCTTCCGATAAACATCTTCCGAAAGAATAAACCACTGAACTCCAGTACAACTGCTTCAACCTCGAAAGACCTAAAGACTCCTGAAGACTCTTGTTTCCGTTGTTGTTGACTTTGTATTTGTACTAGTCTGTTGTATCAGTGTCTGTAACAATGTCAGCTATTTGTCTTATTATTTCTTGTCTTGTATCTCAGAATGTTTGGGTATTTATATCCCAACATTCTCAGAATAAAATTAATTACTTCCCCCAAAATTCCTTGTGCTTTCTATCTGTTATCTTCTCTCTTTCTAAGCAAGAAAACTAAAGCAACTAAAATAACCTTGAGCAAAACTCTAGAGGGAGCTAAAACCAAAGCTTTGACTAAGTGTCTAAAACCTTGTTCCTGGTGAAATAGCTAGTCCTTGAGGTTTCTGCAGTTCAACACTGGTGATCCACTTATGGTGCTGAAAGACCTAAGTTAGCTGAAGTGGCGAAAAAGATCTTGTCGCAACCAATAAGTAGTTCTTCAGCCGAAAGAAACTCCTACATTCATAGTTTAAAGAGGAATCGACTTAACTCTAAAAGGGCAGACAAGCTTTTTATGTTCAATCTAATATTCGCATGAGTTCAAGGTTTTTTGAAGCGTACAAAGAAGGGCCACACAAGAAGTGGGATATGGATGCTGAATCTACAAACTTGGAAAGCTAAAGGCTAGAAGACACAATATGGGAAGATTTGGAGAAGAATCAAGACAACTATATTGGCAAAGGAAAAAAAACAAGGGTGGACTACTTCCTGAGTTTTATCATTTCCATTTTTGAGTACTTAAAAGTTGTATCATTTGTCTTTTGAAGATTTAAGTTATGTAATATGTTTTGAATTTAAGTTATGTAATATGTTTTAATGGGTAAATCGTATTATATTATTTGGAACACCGTACCAGAGCGAACCGAGATGAGCCTACCCCTAGCGTACCGAATTTTAGGGACCTAGCAAACTGCGATCCCGTACCACATTCCCGTACCAGACCTTACCGCGATCCTAGTGACTGTGCGAATTACGCTACCTTCATCATTTATAATGCATATTGGGTTATTTTTGTATTAGTTTTATTAGTTTTTGTTTTAAATTAGGCTTAATTATGGTCGTCGAAGTTCAATTTTATGGGAGTTGATCGAGATTAAATCATACATATAGCGAAAAAATTCATTGGTGTTGGCCAATCCTCATGATTTTTTTTGTGTCATGATGCTCATTTTTTGCTATACTCAATGTGGTCCACTCAAGGATTTCAGTTGCATCTTGTCTAGTAACCACCTAGTCGTCAGTTTACTTTGGTTTTCTGTCTTCCTCATCAACAACTTGGTAACTTAGTGTCTATGTCCTTCTAATGTCACCATGTTATCTCTCATTGAAATTGAATATGAAGGTGTCATCAATGTTGTTGATGAAGTAGCATGGTTTTGTTACCTTCTAAAATAAATATTATTATTTGTCTTGTGTGACTCTTGTGTTTTGTGACAAGGTTAGTGTCATGTATTTAGTGCATAACCATGTTTAGCATTAAAGAACCAAACACATGGAAATAAATTTACATTTTGTAAGGGAAATTGCTGCCGTTGGATAGGTTCTTTGTTACATGTTCCCTCAATTAACGAGTTTATAGTGATCCTAAAATCGTATCATGTGTATAACATATGTTTAATATTAAGTATTTATATATGACAATTTATAAATTGTAGATTATTTTCTTAATAAAATAAATTAATTACGTATTTGTAAGTACTTTAAGTAATAAAACAATGACTAAAAATTTTAATAACTTCAAAAATAATACCTTGAGTATTATAAGAATCAAATATAAAATTCAAAATAGTAAGTTTTCTGTCAAAAACTAACGTTGTAAATCTGAATGGCTGCATTAGCTGAAGTTGTATAACGTCTAATGCAACATTTTGTTACATAATGAAACTTTTTTTTTCAAATGCAACTTATTTAAATGTAACTCTTTAAAAACAGTTGTATTATGTAATAAAAATGTTGCGTTAGACTAATGCAACTTAAACTAACGCAACAAGTTTGCAACCTTTTGTAACAAAAAAAGTTGCATTATGCTTGTTTTTTTTGGTAGTTATTATTTCTTCAATTATTAAAGATAAATTGTCCAATTTTAAAATATGTTTAGTGTCGCACCTCAGGATTTCCGTCCCTCGTGGGCGTGACCATGATTGGCGCAAGATCGCTATCTCCGGTTACACTGGAGAGACTTACATGTCCGTTTATATACCTACATCCAATATCTTGGATAAAATAGTTTAGTAAATCAGAGTTGCGGAAGCTTGAATAAAAATGATTCATCAAAACATAACACAAGTGAGGAAGTGTTTTAAGTTGTTAAGTTATTACATATAAAAACATAATTAATGAAGTGTTTTCAAATCATCAAGACACAGAGTATCTGCATGTGACCCCGTCCTAGCATCCTATTCCTGAGTGAGTGCCTTAGTTACCTGAGAAAACATGCGAGCAACGTCAACACATTGGTTGGTGAGAGCACAAGTTTTATAACAGTAAACAGTAAAAGTTTGCAGATAAATGTTGTAGGACTACAAATCATTACAATGCAATATCCATTGATACCTAGTCAATATGTATTTAAACTATATGTGGGTTCGCAACCGAAGCTGACTTGCTGCCTCCTGCCATGTCTATCAAACAAGACAATGGCAAGTTTTGTTTGGTCAATTTTGTTCTGTTCCGACCTCCAATCGGGGTGGCCATACGGCACGCAACAGAGGGGCTTGTCAGTTCCATATAGTACTGTCCACAATTAACATGTTGAGCGACTCGTGCTATTAACGGTCCGAGGTGTGTTTTTGAGGACTTTGTTGTGATGTGTGACACACACACATACATATATATAAGCGATAAATGCACATAATATGTATCCAAAAATTATTTGTTGTATCAAAACAATTCGTATGCATGTTTTCTCCCCCAAGGGTCAAAAAGAGTGAAAAGGGGTCATGAACTGACCTAATAGTGCAGTTCCTGTTTGCATGTTTGCATTTACGAATTGTGTGTGCTAGCACCTGCTAGTGGTCACCTATAATCAAAGAGATATATGAGAATGTGTTTTGTGGTTTGTTGTATCCCATACACCTGTAAGTGTTTGTGTGTTCAACTGAGTGTTTGTGTTGACTCGACGAATCGTTGGTGACACGTTTATTGTGTTATAGTTTGTTTTTGTGTCGTATTTATCTTAACGTGAAAGTTGGACATTATCATACTTCCTAAGATTCTCCTCAAAACAATCGTTCATGTATGTCACGTAAGTTTCTATTTTTGGAAGGTTTCTATTTTTGAAAAGTTTCTATTTTTGGAAAGTTTCTATTTTTAGAAACTTCCTATTTTTGGAAAGCTTAACCACGAAATCCAAATTTCTTTAAATTAATATGTCACATCCCCACCTCTCGTCACCTGATGATGATGTCACTGATCACTCTGAAAAGGTTGCGGAAGCACAGTGGTGATGTCTCGGAGATGGGGTGCAACTTTACTTGATCCGGTATCACAGCACAAAAGATTAACTTAAAAACAATATATTACAAAGATAATGTTACTATTACAAACCGCCGGTTATTGTTCACAACTTAAACACACTAAACATTCTAGGTTACTTAGTTACAAGTTCCTAATAGTGTAGTTTCTCACATGTCATCACTGTCTACCTCCAAAAATTTTGTAAGTTTGAAAAGTCAGCACAAAGCTGGTGAGTTCATTCACAAGACTCGATGCAATATGATATGTTAAGTGTAGTCAATGACACACAATGAATAATTGGAATAATCATGTGACCCATATCTAGTTCCTTTCTGACTGGATGATATGACAATACCCATCGATAATCATATGTGCCTCATTGTAAAGTATACACGTTGATGTTGATCTTGGAAACGGTAACAAACACTCACACTAGGAGAGGTGCAATCCTCCCAGCAAATGGGGTCGTCAGCCCGATAGTACTACAATTGTTTACTCGTTCGCCCCCACATGATTGCACTAGATACAGTTCTAAAGAATGAGGACTTTTTGATATGTCACTTTGATACCTACGGCTATCCCATGATATCCAAATCCGACACACAGTTATATAAGCATATCATAAGTTTAAGAAATATTTCATAAAGATACTGTGAAAACCGGTATCCGAGCTACCATTAGTCTGAAATCCAAGGTTATACACGACAACAGTGTAGAAGACTGTGTTACGAGAGTGACGATAACAAAAATAAACAATAAATCAAATACAAGGATAATTCCTAAGACAGTTGTGAAAATCCATCGAATCATACAAACATGAATCAGAAGAAAAGACAAACACCTTGTGAGGGAAAACAATGAACAAAACCTAAATGGATAACATTTAGAGTATCAATCCAACGAGATATCGGCATTGGTGATGATCCATGTGGATATGTTGTTAGATTTGATACACTAAATGATGTCTTTACAGTACAAAACAATGTCAGCTGTTAAATTCAACGCGACTTTTGTATGGGTGACGATTCATACAACTGTCAACGTGAGTCTCGTAACGCTAATTCAAAATAATTACGATTTTAATAAAATTCTCACCACAATAATTTAATAAACAATCAAAATTTTAATACACACAGCCATTCGTATGAATGGACACTTATTCGTACGAATAGGTTTGTTCGGTGAAGCTTTACAGCCACAGAGTCATTCGGCCGAATGGGAGTCATTCGTACGAATGACTCATTCGTGCGATAACACATCTATAAAAGGAAACACTTCCGTTTTTAAACCCATTTTTCACCCAACTCTCTCAACCGAAACCCTCTTTCGCCCTCTCGATTTTTCGGCATTTCCACACGAAATATGACCTTTTCAACGTCCAAAACACGTGTATTTTAACCCCAACACCTCCATTGCAAGATCTCAACCATTTTCAGCCCATTCTGGTCGAATATGCGCTCAACAGTGAGTATTAGCACCGATCATTTGCACCAAAACGTTTTACCATCAATTTTGACAGTAAAAACACCGCAAACAACGACCGATTTAAAAAATGGCGTTCTCGGTGAATCTGCATGCGAATGAGTCATACGAAGGGCTCATTCGTCCGGATGAGATACATCATTCGCTGAGAAAAGCCACCATAATGAACCTATGGACGAATAAGCAACCCCACGAATGAAATGGACTCATTCGCATGGAACAACCATACGAATGGAGACCCATTCGCAAGAATGGATCACTAGAATGAGAGTATGCATTCGCATCATTGCATTCGTGTGAATGACGGTCATTCTCACGAAGAGGCCATTCGCACCAAGAGGAGCCCAAAAAAGGCTAAGTGTTGAATGTCCTATCGCTCACCATTCGTATCGATAGAACCGAACCTTAGACCAGATTTTAAATCTAATCAAAATAAAACAAATGAAAACAAATTTTCCAAAATCACGTCATGATACAGAACACACAATCATCTAACACTTAGATATCTCAACGACTCGACATCAGAAGCACGAAACCCATTCTAACCGAACTCACGGTAGGAGATCAACGTTAATTCCACATGGTGGGGTGGAATCATCCTCTATGTGTGCCGTCCAACTCAACCACATATGGAAGAACACTGTGATCAAATCAGGGAGAATTATCCGATGAGTACGACAAGGTTGCAAGAGAAACATCTCAGGATAGTTCTGAGAGAACTTTGCTGCCAGATTTTGGCAAGACCACAAGTGCTCTATCTGCACACGACCATCGCGAAGGACGTGGAAAGTGTCAGAGATCAGTGTGTAGAATCCCCCAAAACTTTGCCAAGAACAACCCCTAATCAAATACGCCGAACCAGATTACGAAACTAAACTTCGGTGTAGTTACAACTGGAAGATGAGGGACCGTCCATACAACTCCAACATCTATTCGTGAGCCTAGAATTCAAGGAAAGAAACCACACACGTACACACCAGGAACAACGCAAGAATCGTACGATTCAAAGGATACGATTCAATATGCTCCATCACAAAGGATGAGTATAGTGAGGAAGTGAACTGTTGGAAAATAAGGACTGATAAGAAAAACCACTGAAGCCAGACACTTGAATAAAACCGTGGAATGACAACCCGCGGATGCTTATCTTTCGATTGAAAAAATGCTTCAGTATCGGAAGACCATGAGAGGAAGACACTAGTGGATCTTGACATCTTCGGAAGACAACCATTGCATCGGAAGAAGTCAAATGACTCGGAAGACAATCTCCTCTTGCCAAATAACTGATTAATTAATCGGCTTCCGATGAATATCTTCCGAAAGAATAACCACTGAACTCCAATACAACTACTTCAACCTCGGAAGACCTGAAGACTCCTGAAGATTCTTGTTTCCATTGTTGTTGACTTTGTATTTGTACTAGCCTGTTGTTTCAGTGTCTGTAACAATGTCAGCTATTTGTCTTATTATTTCTTGTCTTGTATCTCATAATGTTTGGGTATTTAAGTCCCAAAATTCTCTGAATGAAATGGATTACTTCCCCCAAAATTCCTTCCGCTTTCTATCTGTTCTCTTCTCTCTTTCTAGGCAAGAAAAATAAACGAAAAATAACCTTGTGCAAAACTTTAGAGGGAGCTAAAACCAAAGCTTTGACTAAGTGTCTAAAGCCTTATTCCTGGTGAAACATCTACTCCTCGAGGTTTCGGTAGTTCAACAATTGGTATCAGAGCCTTGCCCTTAGTCTTGGTTTAACCATCAAGACTAAAACTCAAAGCTCTCACAGATATCTTGTTGTTTTAGTTTTCTGCATTCTGTCTTTTCTGTCTTTTGATTTTGTTTGAATATGTAGGAGTTTGGTTTTTGAACTAAACTGTGTTCAAAAATCATTCTGACAAATCACTTTGAGAACTTATCACTCGTTGATTTGCTCATAACTGTTTGTGAACCAATGGCAGAGAAATTCACCCTAGACCCTCATAACACCGGTTCTGCCACGAAGCCACCAATCTTGGTTAGGCACCAATCTTGGAAGTCTGTCATGTTCGGACCGCAGAAACCAACGATCCTGAACACGGAGACTGGAGACAATGTCCCGAAAGATCCTCGGAATTATACCAAAGAAGATTACCAAAAGTTGGAGCTTGATTCAAAGGCACATGCTCAATTGGCTATGGCCCTTCCTAATGAAATATACTCTGGTCTGCATCACCATGAGTCTGCTAAAGACTTGTGGGATGCTCTAAAAGAGCAATTCGGTGGCACCGAAGATATTGTGGCTAATACCAGGGAGATATTAGCTCAACAATACGAGACATTCTCCCAACTAAATAATGAGTCACTGACTCAGTAGTTTGAACGATTCACTTCTCTCTTAAGTGAATTAAAACTAGCTGGTCAAGTGTACCCCTTGTATCTATTATGAATCGCTTATTGAGATCTCTACCTGAAAAATGGGAAACTTATTCCATTGTCATGAGATCCTCTCCAGAATTTGGCAAACTCTCGCTGACCCAACTTCATGGTAAGTTGCTCACCTTTGAGCGAGATATTGAACAGAAAAGAAAACTAATAAAGTCTGGTAAATCAACTGAAGAGTATGTTCAAGGAAACACAGCTCTTCTGAGTCATAACTCTCAGACAAATGATCAGAGTTATGATGAATACACAGACATAACCACTGGCATCACTTCTTATTCTTCCTGTGATGACCACTCTCCTATTTCTAATCATATGTGCTTTATCATGGATGATATCCATCAAGTTCCAAGTGATGACTTGGAAGAGATGGACATCCTTCACCAACTGGCCCTCTTGAGTATAAGAACGAATAAGTTCTACAAGAGGACCGGAAGGAAATTTCCTAGTATTCATGGGAAAACCAAGTTCAGCCTAAATAAGGCTAAGGTTCAATGCTATAGATGTCATGGCACTGCACACTTTGCCAGGGATTGCAAAAATGCTCCCAACTCAAATTCTTCACCGTATGTGACTTTCCCTAACTCACAATCACATACTTCTTTTGCACCGTTTTCTTCTTCTTCTTCTTCCTCATCTTTTAGAAGGAACAACAATTCTCATGAGTCAGCACACATTGTATAGACCCCTCCTTCTACCAATGTACAACTTGTACAAGCTACCAATGGTTGCATGTATCAACTTACTCCTACACCTCTTCAAATTGTTGCTCCATCCCCTTCTCATATAAATATACCAGGCCCTGCTGTCCAGTCCCCTTCTTCTGGTCAACCGGCTCTGTTCACCAAAGAGTACATCGACAGGAGCAGCCTGCCTGAAGATGTCCGCTATGCCCTCATCACCACTGAACCAACATATTTCGCTCTCATGGCTGTTGGTGACGACTCTTCTTCTTCTGAACAACCTGATGTAGACACTGCTGATGCGCAGGTATCTTCTTATACTCTAGAAAAACTATGTACCGATGCGTGCATAGAGGCTTTTGCAAAAATAAAGGAAGCCAACATGTTGCTTCAACAACAAAATTAGGAGTTGGAGCAACGGCTAGATAATAAAAATTCTGAAATAGAAAAATTAATAAAGAATAAACACAGTCAAATCTCTATCTTAATGACTGAAAAATCCAACCTACAAGCTCTATTTTATTTGCAAAATAAAGATATGTAGCTTGTAGAGATGAACCGTCTCAGACCAAGGTCAGCTGTGACAAGTGGGTTGAATCTTACAAAGGGTTCAAAATGCTTTTTAGTAAGCAAGTACACAGCAAGGTCAAATTTGGAATCGGGTATAATCATACTAGTCCTCCAAAGGACTACACCCTGATTGACAATGAAATAAAAGAGACTGATTCTAAGCCCATCTCCCCCACCTTTCCTCCGGATGAAATTCCATCCATAACAATCACACCTCCAAGATTGCACCAACCTCAGCAGTTTCCTACGTTTGTCTATCCCACTGAAACTAACGTTGAGAAACTGGAGGAAACACCCTTGGAAAGAGATCAAATAATAATGCTTCTGAACAAACTGAAATTGCTCCAACCATGAGCTCTACTCAAAGTTCGGAAGGTACAAGTCTTCTTAAAACCTTTGATAATCATGCTGCCCGCCTTGACAAAGGAAAGAGGCCCATGATTGACATCAGATTTCCTCCTTCTCATCCTCATCCAGCCAATCCAATAATAAAGGCAAATAAGCCTTTCATCCCCAACTAATCCTCTCTATCTCCTGCTTGTCTAAAGTGTTTTAAGTATAATCACACTACTGAAAACTGTTGGACAAAAACTCCCTTAAAGAAAGCGAGAGAAAAATTGAATGCTGAAAGATTGAAAGCCGAACAAGGTTCCTCATCTAAAAGGAACAACCCCAATAAGATGAAGAAATCAAAGAAGGCTAATAGATCTTCAGCAAACAGTTCAATAAGATCTAACTCCCATCCATCTCTTCGCTTTTCTTCTCCTTCATCTGTTTCACCCGGGCCATCCATCCTTGGAACACCACCTTCTTATCCCATGGTGACTCCTGCTGCCCATTCTCCTGCTGATGTGAACCCTTCGTCCGTGGATTCACAAATCAATATCTTGCATCAAAATCAGCAACAGCTGATACTGATGATGCAGAAATTAATGAATAACACTCAGCAAAACAAATAAACATCTTTTCTTTCTTCTAAAAATAAAATAAGACCCATATCTAACCTATTGCAGTTAATTCTCATGTGTAGAGACCTTCTTCAAACCAAAATCATCTATGGTATGTGGACAGTGGAGGCTCTAGGCACATGACAGGATGCAGATCCATTTTAAATAACTTCATTCCAAAGAATGGAGGATCTGTTTCCTTTGGAAATAATGCAAAAGGTTGGATAGTAGGGTCTGGTTCTGTCCTGAGTGGAAAACTGCACTTCATAGATGTAAGCTTAGTTGAAAATCTCAAGTTTAATCTCTTGAGCGTTTCTCAACTAGCTAACAAAAACTTTAGTTCATTTTTCACCAAGAACAATTTCAAAATTCTTTCTCCTGAAATAAATTCAAAAATAAAGATCTTAATTGATCAACACACCTTGCTAATGGCTAAAATAAGGAAAATGTCTACGTTGTAGATATGACCACTGATTCTCAAACATCCTCTCCTACTTGTTTGATAGCCAAAGCATCATCTTCTGAAACTGCCCTCTGGCACAGAAGATTCGGTCACCTTAACCACCAATCTCTTCATAATCTTTCTACCCTTTCTTTAGTAAGAGGATTACCTTCCAAAGAATTTCACTTTGAAGGTCAATGTGAATCTTGCTTAAAGAGAAAGCAACATAAAACATCATATAAGTCTATTGAGGTGTCCAAAACAACTAACTGTCTCAATCTACTTCATATAGATCTTTTTGGTCCAGTGAAGGTAGCCAGTTCGGCAAGAAAGAGATATTGTTTAGTTGTTGTGGATGACTACTCAAGATTTTGCTGGACCTTATTTCTTTTCAGCAAAGATGAGACTTCTGATAAAATAATTGCCCTTATGAACCAACTTGAAAGACAATCTGGTCATCCAGTCAAAAAAATAAGGAGTGATAATGGGACTGAATTCAAGAACCAGGTTCTTGATAAGTTCTGCATCTCTAGAGGAATCCTCAGACAATATAGTGTTCCTAGAACTCCCGCTCAAAATGGAGTTGTGGAAAGAAAGAATAGGACACTTATTGAAGGTGCAAGAACTATGTTTGTAGATTCCGGATTACCTTTATCCTTCTGGGCTGAGGCAGTGAACACTGCTTGCTATGTCTTAAACAAAGTTCACATTATGAAAAGACATAACAAGACTGCCTATGAAGTCCTTCACAACAAAAAGCCTCTCATTTCCTTCTTTAAAGTCTTTGGGTGTCCGTGTTTCATTTTGAACACAAAAAACTCTTTATCCAAGTTTGTTGCTAAAGTTGACTCTAGATATTTTGTTGGATATTCTCAGACATCTAAGGCTTACTGAGCTTTCAATCTCAGGACCAAATTTGTTGAGGAAACTATTGATGTCAAATTCAATGAGTCTGCATCAACCTCATATTTCCCTTCTGCTCCTGATGACCTCTTCGATCTTGAAAGCCTTACCTACATCTCTTCTACCCCTTCTTCTTCTTCTTCTTCTTCAGAATCTTGTCAAACTTTTGAAGATCTATCCTCTCTTGAGTGTTTTGTCTCTAAATTTTTTACCTCACTTCCTTCTCATCAAATAAATTCTCCAGACCCAGATGAAGAAATATCTACTCCTTTATCCCCAGCCTTGGATAATATACCTGTAGATGTTCCTGAACATGGTCATGTTTCCCCTCTAGAAAATTCTCCTGGCCCCATTGAAAACTCACCTATGGATACAAGTCCAGAAATAAGTCCAGACGAAATTGGTGAGCGTGTAGATCAAACCCTCTACTTGTGCAAGATTGGATCTTTGATGTATCTTTCTGCATCCAGGCCAGACATCATGTATGCAACATGTGTCTTTGCAAGATACCAATCAGCCCCTAAATAATCACATTTGTCATTTGTGAAGAGGATACTCAGATATCTTAAAGTCACTCATGTGCTAGGTATCTGGTATCTTGCTAACCAAACTTGTAAGCTTGTTGGTTTTTCAGACAGTGATTATGTTGGATGCTTGCTCACAAGAAAGTTTACTTCGGGAGGATGTCAGTTCATTGCAAATTACTTAGTGTCATGGCAAAGCAAAAAGCAAACATCGGTGTCAAATTCAACTGCTGAAGCTGAGTACATTGCAGCAGCCCATTGCACTGCCCAAATCCTTTGGTTACAATACCAACTGCCGGATTTTGGAATAACTGAACTAAAAACACCTCTCCTAATAGACAGCGAAGCTGCCAAAAATATACTAATGAATCCTGTCTACCATTCAAAAACCAAACACATAGAAATAAGGCATCACTTCATTAGAGACTGTTTTGAAAAGGAACTAATTATCCCAGAACATGTCTTTACAAGTGACCAAATAGCATATATATTTACCAAACCCTTGGACTCTTCAACTTTTTCTAAGTTTGTGGCCAAATTGGGAATGATAAATATGAGCTAATAAACATGGTTAAGAATGTGTTTCTTAAACCTTTAAATAAATACATAAAAGGATAATCTTCAATGATTATCCTAACAACAGATATTTGATAAACCACTGATGAAGAAACCTTGGTCTCTCTCAGTGGTTATCCCATAACGCGGATAGGTTCAGCGGTTGTTACTACCACTGTTTCATATCTATCAGCGGTTAAAACTTCCGTTGTTACACTTTAAACCTTCCGTGGTTTATTTCACTTCCGATGTCTCTATTCCTTCCGAGACTTCTAACCTTATAATTTATCCATGGTTAAACCTCTTCCGAAGATAAGACTCTTCCGAGGTTAAATAATCTTTCATGGTTAAATCTTCCTTCTCTGAGTGGCTATGAAATCTCTTGATAATTACGCCTGATTCAGCCTTCATTAATTACTCTGCAAGATTAGACCCCTCATAGTTAATTGAATTGACACTCATTAATTGTTCTCACGGCTCGATGATATCTTTCCTTCTATTTTTATCCCTCTTACCTCAAATGACCACTAATCTTTCTTTCCTTATTTATATCAGTGGTTATCTTCTTTAATTCTTCAGTTCTTTCACAATAGCTCAACAAAGTTACTTGATCTTCCTTTGATCAAGAACACCCTCCGTTCAAACTTGAATCTTCCGAATGCTACTCATGGCGAAGGAAAACTGCTTGGCAGGCATGTCGCCTGGCACGACGCAATTACACTGATTCCATCTGAGCTTTATGCTCATGATGATGGTGTAACGGCATTGGACCGGGCTTCATTCTAGACAAAGCTTTGTCTGTACTTCAGGGTGTGCATGAATGTACTTCTTTGTCGTTTGTTCTTCTCTCATGATCGCAGGTTTGTCCAATGGGTAAAATCCCTAAGGTAAAGCTTTTGATATGTTATAAGTAGTGGCAGTTTTTTATTTTTGAAACCGCCTGTGTGTGAACGGTTAAGCTTCCTCCTCTCTCCTTCTCTAAAGCAAAGTTTGTACTCACACTTTGCGTTAATAACTGCTCGTGTTCTCTGTTGCAAAGGAAAAATGGCCTTGAAAATCAAGCCGATCCATAACCTCGGATCTTACCTTGTCAAATCTTCTGAGTACCCTCACTACAACGAAGCAATCGACACTCTGGTAAACTCATTCGTTCATATTGCTCTCATTGTAAACCCTCCTATTTCGAAAGTTGCTCTAAACCAGTTTTGGGCAAACTCATCCTTGGTGATAAAGGATGACTCTGTTGAAAGCATCGCTTCGGTAGTCGCTGGTCAACAAGTCACCATCACCCCAACAAAAATAAGAGTTGCTCTAAATCTGAATGACACTGAGGCTCCCACCTCTGTTTCTTTAAAAATTCTCCATAATGCTTTTGTTCAGTGTGATTATCAGGGTAACCTGAAAAACAGGACCTTGTACAAAGCTTTCTTTTACCCTAAGTACAAGTTCCTGTATCACACCATTCTACAGTGTTTGTCTCAAAAGTCAACGAGTTGGGGAGAAATGCCATATGACATACAATATGTCATGTATGCAGTTCTATACAACAAAAAGGTCAACCAGTCTCAAATAATTTTTGACCATCTGGTACATCACCAGAAAAGTCCCAAGTTTCTGTTGTATCCTAGGTTGGTAATGGCCTGTCTATTTGCTGACCTTAATAAGGTTTGTCACATTGCTCCTCTTACCACTATCAAGGGCATTGACAAACAGGTGTTCACCAGAATGAACACCGATGCTAGACAAATGGTTGACACTGAGCAAACACCCATCCTCGATGAACCCACATCCACCTCCTCTTCCACACATGTACAGGTACCGACCAAAAGAAAAGCTTCTACCAAAGCCTCTAAACCTAAGAATCCCAAAAAGACTGTTCAGGAAGATGATATCCCTGAAATGTCTCTGCCCCCACTAGGCAATTGGATATATGTGTTCCATCCTCTCAGATGAATCAAGCATTTCCACCCCACCTAGCTCCTCATCACTGAAAGGGAACCTTCTCTAACCACTGAAATGTCACTGACATTCATATGGCAGTCCACTCTCCCAATGACATCTCTGTTTCTTCCCCACATATAGCCCTTAACTCACCTTCCCGTGTTCTCCATGAGATTGATTCTGTGTTTGAGCAGCTTGGTTCTCCTCCTCCATCTCCAATAAAGGAACAACCACATCAAACCTTTGCTCAAACTCATCAATCTCCTACCCATGGAGAAGAGGATGAGATCAGGATGTCCAGTCCATCTAGACATCTTGATCATATATCTGGAGCATCCATTTCACATAAGAATCCAATGGGCTCTCATTTGAATGGATTAGGCAATAAGACTCCAGGTATGGCAACAGCCCGTGAAGTTCTTGAAACTGAGGCTGGAAATCCCAGGAACCAAGACAAAGGGGTCCATGACATTCCTGAGATGGACTCAGGTCATGATAAAACTGATTCATTAGTCAGGGATTCGGATGATATCCTTAAAAGGATGGACGAATCAGATCTTAAAATAAAGGAATTGACGGATTCTGTTGCTCACATTAAGGCAGATGTGACTAAGCTCACTGAGCTTGTCTCAACTGTCTTGAGTAACCAAGCCCTGCAACCCAAATCCATCCCCATGCAGGCACCTTCACTTGAAGGTACTTCCAACAATCCACCTACTTCCACTGCCCCCACCTTCTCACCTCAGGTTCTTCAAGAAGTGTTAAACCCACTTCTTACTGCCCAACTTACTACCCTGCTTCAATCTTTTACCCGCCAATTCCTCACCACTCAAAATATCCAACGGGATCTGCTGAAAATTTCAGTAGATACCAAGGTCTCCTCCTTACAACATGAAGTCTCTAACCATACCAGATTTCTTGAGTCCCTTACTGGGATTGCTCATCCTTCTCCCTAGTGTAAAGAACAGGCTGATAAAGCCAAAAAGAGGGAGAATGAACGGCTCTTGTTTGCTGCCCAAGCTGCTAAAAGAGCAGAAGACAAGACTGAGCAAAGGAGGATGAAGCAAATAAAGCTGCAAAATTAAGAGGCACTCCTCAAAGCAGCATTGGATCAACAGTTCCAAACTGAAGCTGCTAAGGCAAGCTCAAAGAAAAGCAAAGCGAAGCCGAAGCTCTAATAAACACTGGAACATCTGGAGTATCCTGAAAACCCAGACCTTCTAAATCAGCTCCCACTGAGCAAATAAAGCCCACAACCACCGCCCCATCTTCTTTTGCCTCAACCACTCAGGACATACCAATTCCAACTGGTTCTGTCCAATCTGAGCACAACCCCATCATTTCTAAACATGTTTCTCCCACTATATATATCCCCTCTTCACCCATACACACAAATAAAGAAAACTCACACACTTTTTCTCCAAACTCCGCCTCTCAAACCTTCTTAGAAATATCTTCTCTTCCTATCACTCTAAATGCCTCCAAAATTGGTCAAAAACCAACACCAATAATCACTCATTCTTTCTCAAGAAGGCAAAAGAATGTGGTCAGAAAAACTAGATCACTCAATAACCTATCACATAAACCTCCAACCCCTGCTCAAGAACCCACCTCAGACTTAAATGATGATCAGCCCATTGCCTCCCTTGTTTCAAGAAAGAGAATGCTCATATTGGCTGATAATGATGAGTTTGATCCTCCAAACACCACTAAAGCTCCCTCACCAATAAGATCAGCAGATGCTGAGAAACCACAAACCACTACTATAAAGGAATCCGACTCACCTGTTAGGACCTTCCCTTCCGATGAAGACCTTCGGAAGATAAAGAATAAAGAAACAGAGAAGGAAAACCTGATTCTGGCAGGTCTAGAAGCCACTGGTCTCTTAGGAGATGAACTGGTAAGGACCTATCAAGAACAAATAGCCAGATTGGATCAGCAGCAGGATAAAGCCTATCAGGCTGAGAGGAAGCAGCTGATCAAGTACTTATTGGATGAAGGGAAATACAAGGTTGAAAACTTCAGCAACTGGGATATCACTAGCCTCAGAAATGAAGCTGAAGTTTTATCCAATAGAATAAAAGCTGAAGTCAAGAAGAAAAAGACCATTGAGCAGAGGAAAAGAATAAAGCACATCCTCATCCAAAATTAATAGGGACCAAAGAACACAATAACAAGATGGAGAGATGATATTCTGTTTGATGAATGGTCAAATTTCAAAAGAGAGAACAAAGACCACCCTAAGCTTTGGAAAGAAGTCACTTCTCCTTCTCTTTCTATATTGACTCAGCTCAAGGATGCCAACCCAAGTACAATGCTTGATCATTTGCTAAATGCACCTATGGGAAGCCTAGGTGTTGGGTCTGCGAAATCTCCATCTGCTGTCAAATTTAGACCCTGGGTTGATGTTCATAAGGAAATCCTTTCGGGTCTTCTGATGAACTATGAGCCCCATCAGCATGCTGTAGTAAAAAAGGTACTTTATTCAAAAAATCAAGTGATAAGGAGAGAAATAATACATTGGCCAGCTGGAGCTCCTCTTCCTTTAGGTCTACCTTCTAAATCCCAACCTCCTTAGATGAACAACCCAAGAATAAAAATAAAAATATGGTTCTATGACACTGTCTCCAAGAGTATGGCCATTGAAAGATATAATGGCTCAAGAACTTTCTTCTCAAATTGGGATGAGATTCTCACCCTACCAACTGATGATCTGAAGGAACTACAGCACAAGACTCTGGACAATGCTGATACAGAGTATGAAGTTTTGAACTATGTTCTAACTCTTAGGAATAAAATTGGTCTAGCATTAAAACAAAATAAATAGGTTTTGGCTTCATCAGTCCAAAGGGATTTTGTTGGAAAATAAGGACTGATGAGCAAAACCACTGAAGCCAGACACTTGAATAAAACCGTGGAATGACAAGCCGCGGATGCTTCTCTTCCGATTGAAGAACTACTTCTGTATCGGAAGACCATCAGCGGAAGCTTCGCCAAAAAGAACTGCCGCTGAACTTATCTACCTGAGAAGACACTAGCTGATCTTGACATCTTATGAAGACACCCATTGCATCGGAAGAAGTCAAATGACTCGGAAGAAAATCTTCTCTTGCCAAATAACTGATTATTTAATCAGCTTCCGATGAACATCTTCCGAAAGAATAACCACTGAGCTCCAGTTAACTACTTCAACCTTGGAAGACCTGAAGACTCCTGAAGATTCTTGTTTCTGTTGTTGTTGACTTTGTATTTGTACTAGTCTGTTGTTTCAGTGTCTGTAACAATGTCAGCTATTTGTCTTATTATTTCTTGTCTTGTATCTCAGAATGTTTGGGTATTTAAGTCCCAACATTCTATGAATAAAATGGATTACTTCCCCTAAAATTCCTTGTGCTTTCTATCTGTTCTCTTCTCTCTTTCTATGCAAGAAAACTAAACAAAGAAAAATAACCTTGTGCAAAACTTTAGAGGGAGCTAAAACCAAAGCTTTGACTAAGTGTCTAAAGCCTTGTTCCTGATGAAACAACTACTTCTAGAGGTTTCTGTAGTTCAACATGAACGTTCTTGGAAATGCAAAGTAGAAACACAGCTTCAGTGGGAAGTCTAAACGAATTAGATTAACTCACTAAGCAAACCCCAAAATCTATATGAACAAGGTTCGTAAAACTACCTCAATCGAGAAGCATAGTACCAACATCCAATATACGACTCGAAGTAGGTGTTAAAATGGAAAGTCAATCGATTGACAACAGATAACCCCCAAGGGTTATCAAGAGTAACCGATCGAATTCATACATCTGCTTCTATCCAAACTAAAACCATCAACTTAATCAAGGAATGACACAGGGACATAGATGGTATCGTAACATCATTTATGTACTGACCGCATGTGTAAGACCGAGTTGACTAAATTATGTCATCATGAACCGAGGGAATTTATGCATTCACTCGATTCAACCTTACCAAATCACAAGTCGACGATCATAGTCGGCGAATCACAGGACTAGAATGAACTGAATACCAGTGGATATGAGACAATAACAACATTTTTCCAACATACGTCTCAGCACTGCATGGAAACAACAAGGATCAAATCATACATGTTATCTCCTATAGCATTCAAAAGGAAAATGAGGTCCTGATGATACATTTCAAATTTCAGGACGAAATTCCTTCAACAGGGGGAGACTGTGACAACCGGTATCTGAGCTACCGTTAGTCTAAAATCCAAGGGTGTACACCACAACAGCATAGAAGACTGTGTTCTGAGAGTGACGATAACAATAATAAACAATAAATCAAATACAAGGATAATTCCTAAGACAGTTTGAAAAATCCATTGAATCACACAAACATGAATCAGAAGAAAAGACAAACACCCTACAGGAAAAACAATGAACAAAACCTGTTCAAAGTATCTCGCCAGACCCGTCGCGTACCACGAAGAGTTTCGCCGGGTGCCGTGGCATACCGCGAAAGATTTGGGTACAAGATTCCCATTTTCGTTTGTTCAGTGTTTCTCATTTTCGCTTCATATTGTTTATTTGTTCATCCTTTTCTTTCGTGATAACACATAAGCACGTATAAGACACATTTGTTTGTTCGATTTGTTGTTTTGTTGTTCACCAACATTCGTGTAATCACACACGTGTGTGATTCAGTAATTCATCGAATTACCGATTCATGATTGTTTGTGCTCGACTTTGTGAAACGTTTGACACACTTGATTAATCATAATCAATGTGCAATGTATGATCCGATAATTCACCAAACTATCGTTTCGCAGTTGTGTTTGTGTTCGATAAAGTTGATTAAATTAATCACTGTGTAATGTACGATTCGATAATTCCCCGAACTATCGTTTCGGAATTGTTTGTGTTTGACTCCCTTAATTAATCCTAATCAAGTGCAATACAAGAAACATGAATATGCATAAAGTAGTTTGTAAGCATTGTAATTTACCTGAAACTGCTAGGTGTCACAATATAAATTGTATGTTATCTTCTTGATTTGTAGCAATTAGTTTTTGACAGAAAAATAAATGAATTTTTAACATCAATTAGTGTAAGAATCTTTGTTCTTACAAAACAAGTAGGTCACGTATTATTTCTTTATTTATTGAAAATTTTAATTATTATTTCATTAATTAAAAGAATCATTTATATGTAATTTAATTAATTTATAACAAAATATTGTATAATTTTAAATTTTTGTTAATAATTATTTAATATTTTATATTTAATCCGTATAATACACGGGGTAATAATTTAATTTACATATATGCTTATGAGACAAACGTTAATAATTTATCATGATGATTAATTTTCTTGGGTATTTAACTTACTTCAACAAAATAATGTTTTAGTTTTTTTAAATCTATTAAATAATTTAGTGTTATGCATGTATTTATAATTTTAGATTTCAAGATTGTATTCGTAAGGATAAACAAAATTATTTTAAATAAAAATATTTTCTTATGAAATTCTATAGTTACAAATGTTGATGATGAAAATACAAATGCCCAACTTAAGCTTATGCAAAACTACAAGATAAAAAGCCAATTCATATGATTAGACTAAAATATCTTTGTATTTTCTTAAAAAAAGGTTATCTCCTGATTTGAATTAATTTTTATTCTAATATCATCTAATCACTCAATTCACATTTGCGGAATAGCAGCTGCAATGACAACAGTAACAAAAAAGAAATAGTAGTAGTAATAGTATTAACAACAATACTAATAATACTAATAATACTAGTATTATAAGTAATATGCTAATAATAATAACAATAACAATAACAATAACAATAACAATAACAATAACAATAAAAATAACAATAACAATAACAATAACAATAACAATAACAATAACAATAACAATAACAATAACAATAACAATAACAATAACAATAATAATAATAATAATCAAACAATTTTGCCTTTGTATTATTTACGAATTAGGCGTAACAAAAATTAAGCATACTTACCTTTTATGAGAAAGAAAAACCCAAATCAAAATCATTAAAAAAGATTTATTTTGATTAGTTAATCCGTTAATATCGCACGTGTAGACATCAATAGTTGTCTTTAATTTGTGAAACATAGTCTGACTTGTATAATGCCATATAGTTTAAGATAACAACATACTGAGGTCATGGGTTAAGAAAAAAAATTAAAGCCAAAAATCTATGTGATGTCATAGGTTCAAATCTTGGTCAAAATAGTCAATAAAAGATTTTACTGTATAACAATTATCTGCTGAGAGGCGGATGAATTTGCTTGGTACAACACTCGCCACCACCTTAGCATTGGATGTCGCACCCCGAGAAATCCCGTCCCTGTCAGGATCGCGACGGGATCGGCCAGGATCGCAGTCTCCGGTCATACAGTTGCGAGACCTATATGTCTGGTTGCATGCGTACGTCCAATAACTTGGATAAAACAGTTTTGCTAAAATCAGAGTTGCGGAAGTAAAAGTTTAAAACAATTTTCAAATCATAATGAGTAATAGTGCGGAAGCGATTTAAGTAATCATCATTACATAACAAGTCAAATGTTTAAATGTTCTCAAATGACCTAAGACACTAAACTGATGCATGGACTCCATCCTAGCATCCTAATCTTCGTGCGCGTGCCTTAGTTACCTGAGAAAACATGCGAGTAAAAGGGTCAACACAAAGGTTGGTGAGAGCACAGGTTTTTCATAAGCAGTAAACATCAACATGTTTAAAGTAAGTGATTCTGAATTACATATCATTACAATGCAGTATCGATTGATAGCTAGTCAATACGATTATATTATATGCGGGTCCGTACCGAAGCTGACAGTTGTGCCTCCCGCCATGTCCATCACAAGAAAATGGCAAAGTGTATTGGTCAATATTGCACCCAATCCGACCTCCAGTCAGGTTGGCCTCCCAGGCGCGATGGGTATGGCTTGTCAGGCCCAAATAGTACTATTCAAGATTACCACGATAGGCGCTCCGCGCTACTAACGGTCCGTGGAGTATCGCGATGACTTTGAGTTGCAATGTGTGCCACACATATACAATTGTAATTAAAATGAGTTGTTGTTCAAAACAGTTGTAATGAAATGTTTTCTCCTCCAAAGGTAGAAAATGTAAAAAGGGGTCGTGATCTCACCTGGTAAAGCAATTCCGGTTTATGTGTGTTCGCTACCTGCGAGTGCTAGCAATCCTGCAAGTGAGCACCTATAACCATATAGGTGTGAGTATGTGTTTCGTGGTGTGTTGTATCCCATACAACTCCAAGTGTCGGTGTGCTCAACCGAGTGTATGTATTGACTTGTGTCGACTCAACGAATCGTTGGTGACACGTTTGTTTTGTTAAGTCCGTTTAATGTGTCATAAATACAAGTGGGACACCTAGATGCATCCTATGACTCTAATTGTACAACGTTCACTTAAGTGACGTGTAAGAATCGTAAAAGTTACCATTTTTGGAAAGTTTCCATTATAGGAAGGTGTAGTTATGAAATTCCATTTCATAAAGCTAATACCTTTAATATGCTTATAAAACAGTTTAAACACTTAAAGTACATTGTTTGCGCATAAATCGTCATTTATGCCGTTTTGCCCAAATAAAGTTTCCTAAAATAGTAGGTACTCGTTTTCACAAATCAAAGTTTCCAAATATGTTAGAAATCCTTTTTAAACATATTCCAATTATCGAAGTTCAACAAAACATCTTAAAACGTCAAAAGCCCTCTTTTGATTTTCCAAAAGTTTCCTTTTATTGCAAGTTTCTTCAAAACCATGTTTTTGACAAATTCAAATACCCAAATGGGTTTCTAAACACTTCAATATGCATTTGACAACATCTATACATGTCTAACATGTCTAGATCATCACAAATCTACTACATGCAACATAAAAGTTTCCTTTTATGGCAAGTTTACCAAAATCGACACAATAATCTATCAAAACTCAAATCCAATCAATCATATATTATAAAATCAGTAGATTCATATCAATATCACACAAAATCACCAATAAATTAATGCACAATAGCCACATGGAGTTACATGTGGGTGGATGTTCATGCATGTGGGTTTTTACCCATTGCATGTTAGATCTATCACTAGATAAGCATATAAAACTACCTTAGATGCTCTAAAACACCGAGATGAAGCTGGAACAGGTGTTTAGCAGCTCTAAAACCTTCTGGGAATGGTCTCCTAGGAGGTTCACGTGATGATGTTGACGAGGTCAAGCTTCCAAGCTTCACTTCCAAGCTTCAAACCTTCCAAGAGCTCCAACAATGGCTTCTAATGGAGTTTCTTGAGCTTAACCAGCTGTGGGAGATGAACCAGAGGTGAAATATTCGAGTAGAGGGCATCTAGAGCCGGTTATGATTATTATATTAGGCTAGGAATGATGTATGTGGTATCCAAGAAGATTTTTCAGCGATTTTGCTGTCAGGCGCATCGCCAGGCGGGAGGTGTCGGCACCAGGCGTAGCGCGCGGAACCACATTGGTCCGGCTGGTTTCTTCGTCTCGTGTGCATCGCCAGGAATGGGGTGTTGGGTCTGGGCGTAGCGCCTGGGCCTCCGGACAAGCCCATTAGGCCCAATGTCCTAGGTGAATTCGTTTTCGCTCGTTTTTCAATTATTTCATGCTTATAACTCATCGCTTATCATCATTTGGACTTTAATTACTATTCAATTGTTTGTTCACCAACGTTTGTGAGACTCGTGTGTGTTTCGATAATTCCTCGAATTATCGGTGATCGTTTGAGTTCGTTTTACGAAATGTTTGCACGCTTGATTAATCCTAATCAACGTGTAATGCACAATTCAATAATTCCCCGAATTATTGTTTTGCGTTAGTGTTTGTGTTTGCCACACTTGGTTTCCAAAACCAATGTACGATTTGATAGTTCCTCGAACTATCGTTTCGCAGTTGTTTGTGTTTAGCTCATCTAATTAAACATAATTAAATGAAATGTAACAAGTACGAATATGAAATACATAGAGTGTAAGAGTTGCAATTTACCTGAAATTGTCGGGTGTCACATTGGACAACATGGAGATGGTAACGTTATCGTAGCACTTGGTTATTGGGTCTGAATGATGTTATGAGGAGGAATACAACTAAGTCTAGTTTGTAGCTCAAAAAAACCAATTAAATGTACCATGTATATTCAGGTCCACGTTGAGAGTTACATATAACTTTAACAATTGGAATGCGAGTTCGCTGCAGTACTTTGACATCTCCATCCATTACTTCCACTGATTTTTCGGTAAACTAAAGTTTCTCATCAATTTGAATTTTTTCAAGAGGCACAATCAACGATTCATCCCACTGGTAGAAAATAGATCTAATGCAACTTTTTAGAAACAACATTTTTTAAAGTAGTTGCATTTGATTCTAATGCAACTTTATTATACATAAAGGTTGCAATGAAAGATCTAATGCAACTTTTTCTATAAAAAGTTGCAACATTTTATTTAATGTGCAACTTTTTGTATTTAAACGTTGCTAATTTTCTAAAAATGCAACTTTTATCTTCAAAAGTTGCAATGTGAAAATTTTAAACACAACTTTTATTATAAAAGGTTGCATTGTTAAAAATTAAATGCAACATTTAGTTTTAAATGTTGCAACCAAGTGTACAAGATTCAATGTCAAAATGTAATTAACAACCTGTTTTAATTTATTTACGAATAAATCTTTTATGTCAAAATTTTTATTCTAAAGATTATTTAACTATATGATATTTGATTAGTGGGATACATAGTAAATAATTAACTAGTTAATAAATCAAGTTAAGTTGTCATAGAATAGTAGAAGGGTTAAATTGTCAAGTTGAAAAACTATTTTTTAAAGAGTATTGGTTTATTGACTTTGTTCAAAATACTCAATTTTGGTCTTGTACATACTCACGTGAACAAGAGAGAAAACATCAAGTTTGGATTTGGAGCTTAATCGTCATCAAATCAAACCTTGATCTTGAATACAACAATAAATTGTAGTTCTCCTTGTGTTCCTCTACATCTAGGTGAGTGATTTATTGTATTTTAGTATAGAATTCCGTGGGTTATGGATGGGTTGGCTAAAAACCCGAAAATTGTTTCTTGATGGTATTAAATGTTAACGGGTTTAATGTAGATCATGTGCACTAACTTGAAATCACCCACTTTGAAATTGTATGATGATGAATGATGGTTAATTAGTAGATTTTCGGTGAATACATCATGTTTTAGAAGTCATATGCACACCAAGTGTTTGTTAAAAAACTTGAATGAAAAGTTAAACTCAGTGCTGATTGGAATTATTTCAATTGTTGCATTGTTTTTGAAAAATCATATAAAATCAAAGATAATCGGTTTGAGACGTGTAATATGTCGTTGGAAAGCTTATTAAGTATACTTTATACAGATATTTCGAAATAGAAAAGATAAAGATGTTAGGTGCACGAAAATTACATTTCAATACAGCTTCTCATGTTGTGTAAAACCTGAATTTTTGGTAAAATGAGGAATATGTCCTGTTCTTTGAAAAATCATATAAAATCATACAAAAATCTGGAGAAAATGTGTCTTATATGGTTGGAAAGCTCTTGGAGTCTACTACAATCCATATAGAACATCAAAGGTTGAATAAAATTTTAAAGTGGTCAAATTAGACAATTATAGCAGCAACTCATAATTTTTTTGCCCGGAATTGAAACTTTTTAGAAAGTTATAAATATGTATTTTTATGACATTATTTAATATTATTTTCAGAATACAAGAGACATAGGTAATGTTAGAGAGTGGATGTATTTACCTAGATGGTTACATGAATTTGAAGTCGGAGTAATTGAATTTCTTAACGCTTCGTTTGGTAAGGCGGCGAAAGGATCTCAAATATGTTGTCCTTGCACGATGTAAGAACCGTTACTGGCATCGAAGTGATGAAGTATTTGATCATTTAAAAGGACATGGATTCGTAGATGACTACTATGTGTGGATCTTTCATGGAGAAACCTCCTTGCAAACAAGACATAACAGAGATGATATGCATGACTTTTAATGTTAGACTTCTTCTCTATAAGAACCTTCATGGGCTAAGTAATGTGGCGTATATCTTCTACTACTTTTAAAAGAGATGATTCCAGAGGAAAAACTTCCAAGTAGTTTTACTCAAGACAGGAAAATCGTAAGAGATTTAGGCCTTGATTATAAGAAGATTCCTGCATGTCCAAATGATTGCATGCTTTACTAGAAAGAGGATGAACAAATTGAAGTGTTTCGCATTTGCAGTACTTCTAAGTGGAAACAAATGAAGGAGAAAGAACAAAAGAAGCATGATAGTGAGCATTCTAAAAAACCTTCAAAAATTCCGGCTAAAGTGGTGTGGCATTTTCCTTTAATACCGAGACTGCAAAAACTTTTCATGTGTTATGAAACAGCTAAACATATGACATGGCATGATAAGGGACGCCCTAAAGATGGTAATTTACGGCATCCTGCAGATGGGCAAATCTGGAAGGAGTTTGATTCTTTATATCCTCATTTTGCAACGAAAACTAGAAATGTAAGGTTAGAGTTGTCAAGAGATGGATTTAATCCATTTGGAATAATGAGCATTGCTCATAGCACATGGCATGTGGTATTAGTTAACTATAATTTTCTTGCATGGATGTCACTAAAACCAGAATACTTTATGTTGTCTTTGCTAATTCCCAGACCCGAATCTCCGGGTAATAATATGGACGTTTATTTAAAACCTTTAGTTGAGGAGCTTAAAGAATTATGGATTAATGTATACATACGATAAATCTAGTTATGAGACCTTTGAAATGCATGGCGCCTTAATGTGGACAATCAGTGATTTTCCAGCTTACTCAATGTTGTCAGGGTGGAAAACAATGGGAAATTTTGCATGTCCATGTTGTAATCATGAGACTAGCTCACTTTACTTGACGCATAGTAAGAAAATGTGCAATATGGATCAACTTATATTTTTAGATGCACGACACCCATGGCGAAGAAACAAGAGTGCTTTTAACGGGAAGATTTAGGAGAGGGTTTCTCCAAAATCTCTATCAGGTGTTGATGCTTTGAGTGAGTTGTCTAATTTTAAAAATCTATTTGGAAAGACACAAAAGAAGAAAAATGATAGCACTTGCCCATGGAAGAAAAGGTCAATATTTTTTGACTTGCCATATTGGCAATTCAATAAATGTAGACATAATCTTGATTTCATGCACATTGAAAAAAAAATATATGTGATAATGTGATAGGGACATTGTTGGATATTAGTGGCAAGTCAAAAGATCATCCAAAAGCTCCATTTCACATTTCAGAACTCGGCATTAAAGAAAGGCTTCAACTATCATCCAAAAAGCAAGTTTCTCAATGTCTTCAAAGGAGAAAGTTAATTTTTGTCATGTTCTAAAGGAAAAAAAATTACCTTACGTATGTTCATCTAATATTGCTCGTTGTGTTCATTCTTCGGAAAAGAAATTTTCGGGTTACAAGAGTCATGATGCTCACATCGTTTTGCATTATTTGCTTCAAGTTGCCGTAAGAAAATCATTACCAAAGCATGTTGCTATCCCTTTGATTAGGTTGGGTGTCTTTTTTCGAAGCTTATGTAGTAAGGTAATTAGGCCTGAGGACCTTGACAAATTACTATTATAAATTACAGAAACATTGTGTGAATTTGAAAAAATATTCTTGCCAAATTTTTTTATCTAATGGTGATTTACCTATCCACTTAGTAAATGAAGTTAGGATTGGAGGACCTGTTATATATAGATGGATGTTTTTTATGGAAAGATACTTGTGCAAGTTGAAGTCATATGTACGGAATAAGGGCCGACCAGAGTGATCCATAACAGAAGGGTATTTGATTGAAGAATGCTTGACCTTTTGCTCACGTTACATGCATGGAGTAAATGAAAGTGTTAATAAGGGTGTAAAAGATAATAACGATTTGATAGGTGAAAATGAATTAGATGAACTGATATTCATGAATGGTGGCCATCCATTAGGAGGTAAAAAAGGCAGACGGGGAAAAGTTTTCACTTTAGACACTAATTTAAAGGAACAAGCACATCGTAATGCCTTATTCAATTCTCATTGTGCAGAAGTTAATGATTATATCAAGTAAGTAACTAATTTAGTGCATCTATTTCCTTCAAATTATATGTTAGTATTACTTATTTCATGACATATTTTTCTAAATGATGTTGCACTGAGCATGAAACTTATGTTGAAAGTCAACCCCAACAAAGTCAGTGGGCACGAGCAAAAAAGCATAGTCACGATTTTTCCGATTGGTTCAAAGACAAAGTATTAAATAATAGTATTCTAGATCACATTTTTTGGCTTTCTAAGGGACCTAGTCAGACATCCAAGAGATATCATGGGTATTATGCGAATGGATATAGGTTTCATACAAAATCAAGAGATGATACATGTAAAACTCAAAATAGCGGTGTTATAGTTACAACTTTAACTCCAAGCTTTGTAAGTTCTCGGGATAAGAATCCATCCGTTGGGAACGTTGACTATTATGGTAGAATTTTGGACATAATTGAACTTGACTATTGGGCAAAGTTTAGAGTTGTATTGTTTCATTGTGAGTGCTGCCAAGTTGAGAAAGATGATTATGGATTAACATGCGTTAATATGAAGAAGCTGTTTTATTCAGATGAACCTTTTGTCATGCCTTCCCAAGTGAAACAGGTGTTTTATGTACCGGATCCAATAGTATATGGTTTTCATTATGTTGTTAGTACGATTCCAAGGGATGTATATAACTTCAATGAAGAAAATAATGAAACGGATGGTCGCTCATATTGGTGTGATTCTAGTGAAGATAAATTGAGTTATATTGCACAAGCTAATGAGCAAGAGACTTGTTTTTAAAGAGAAGATATTCCTCCACTTATAGTTGAGGCAAGTACAAAATTGGGTGTCGCGGATGTAATTGATAAAGATAATGGTGAAGATTCTGATTATGATGATACATTATGGGATTGTATGCACGCGGATGAAGAAGATGATGATGATAATTTAGTTATAAAGGTACAAAAATAATTGTGTATGTATATGTTTGTGCAGCATTTGTGTGCATTGTGCACCCTTCACATGTGCAACATTGAGATTATTATATATCAACAGTGTGTGTGCAGCCTTGTGTGAGTCGTTTTTAAGAAGGCTTGTTCTGGCAAGTGATTTTTTTTGGCGTTATGACCTAATCAAAAATAGACGAGTTCATATTGAGAGCTTTAGTGCAGTGTGTGTAGCATGTGCAGTGTGTGCGATATGTGTAGTGTGTGCGGTGTGTGTGTTGCATGCGATGTGTGTTGCTTGCAGTGTGTGTTGTGTTTGACCCGTTAAAAGTTTTTCTTGCTAATATGTAGACAACGAAAACCTTGAAGATGTTGATGTTTTATTCGGTTACGTATGCTGACTGTTGTATAAATCAAGTAGACATGGAGTGCATGTGTAGAAAAAATAAATAAGAAATCCTTTTTACCTTCGTACTGCCAGCTCTAGTGCCGTGTGTATGACTTGTGCAGTGAGTGTGTGCTATGTGAGGGCAGTGTGTATGACTTGTGTAGTGAGTGTGTGCTAGGTGCAGTGTGTGCAGTATAGCGTGTGCTGTGAATGTGCAATGTGCATGATATGTGCTGTAGTTTTTTGCCCAGGTTTGTTGTGAATTAGACGCTTTTCTGCACACCAATCAGCCAATCAGGTGTACACGCTTTTTCCATTGTTGAAGGTAAAAACACATTCAAAGGAACACAAATAGATACACACTTGATTCTATTTCATACACAATTGTTGTGGTTGTTTTTACATACATAATTAACACCAATTTATAGGCAGTTGAACAAGGCCATTACTCTTAATTTGAAAACAACCAAATTTAATTGCCAAATGCAATTTACAATCATTTTGACCAAATTGGCACTGTGATTCTATTACATAATCCATACATAAACTATATATGTTTCAGCTTATCTATATATAACTTCAAATCCCAAAAACCACATAAAATATTTGACATTCTACTAAACTTGACTCATTTGACCCGTTATGGTCTTTAACTAATTTATCCTTCTCATATTGAATTAGAGGGATTTTACTGGGTATGTTTGTTTGTTAGTTATATTTAATTAGAGGCTTACAATCACCCCTTAACTCTTATATGACTAAGTCTTCATGGTTCCTTAATGTCTTTGCTTGTAATGATGGTCAAATCATCATCTTTGTGTGCAACTTCATCACTAACAGCTTCTGCAGCCTTTGTATCTTCTTGGATGTTCACTGCAGCCCCTGCAGTATGCTGTATGAAGTTTCCAGCAATCTGTTCTTCATGACCAGTACCTGTTAAAGCATGTACTTGTTCTAACTTCTGCCATGCACTTGTCTCTTGTTCTAAAACAACAAATTTCCAATTATTTTCTTCTTCGTGAGCATCAACAATAGCAGAGTGTGCTAGAGAGTTTGCGTGCTACAGCTCCGAAATCCCTTTTACCTTCGCATTGCAGCTCCAGTGTGTATGATATTTGCAATGGGAATTAGTCGAAAATCATTTCTAGTTTTACAACCTTTGTTGAAATAAAATAGATTACACTTCAATTACTTTATATTTGTTCCATTTGTGATGTGCCTCTTTTTGATACTTAACAATTTTAGCTATAAGTTGATAATTTATGGTACTAAGTCCAACAATCACCCCCAAATTTGCAATGTTTGTGTATATGTGTTGGACTTAGAAACACAAACTTATTAAGTTTTAGTAAAAGTGTGTTAACGGGTCAAATGTGTAAAAACTTTTCTAATTATGTCTGTGTATTTTGAGCTGATGGAAACATTATTAGATAAAATGTTGTGTTTTATGTTTAAGACTCTTCACCAAATCGTTATGCATTTCCAGCTATCAATTGGTCTTGGGCAGCCCTTGTTGCACTTTCTGCTTAAGCTGTAGTTTTTGCATCAATCTGGACAGCATATACTTCATTCTCTGCACCCCTAAATACTGCACCATCAATGACAGGTTCATTTTCCTGAATTTGCATCATTACTTTCATTGCCTACTGTAGATCTAAAACATTCCTATGTCATTGAACTTGCAAATGGCAAGTTGATCAAAACTAACAGTGTTATTCAAGGATGTTCCTTGAATATGAATTATAACATTTTCAATATCAATGTACTTCTTATTGAACTTGGAGGCTTTGATGTCGTGGTTGGCATGGATTGGCTTTCTGATAATAAAGCAGAAGCTGTATGTCAAAACAAGGTGATCCGTATTCCATTACCTAACGGTAATACACTGATAGTTCAAGGAGAACAAGCTGGTAGAAAACTTGGTATCATATCATGTATGCAAGCTCAGAAATGCTTAAGGAAAGGTTGTCAGGCTTTGCTAGCACACGTGACTGAGAACAATTTTCCACAAAAACGTATCGAAGATATTCCTGTAGTTAAGGATTTTCCTGAAGTCTTTCCTGTGGATATGTCAGGATTACCCCCAGTGAGACAAGTTAAATTTCGTATTGACTTGATTCCAGGTGCAGCACATGTTGCTAAAGCTCTTTATCATTTAGCACCCTCTGAAATGCAAGAGCTTTAGGTCAATTACTGGAACTTTTACACAAAGGTTTTATTAGACCTAATTTCTCACCCTAGGGAGCACCAATTCTTTTTGTGAAAAAGAAAGATAGTTCATTCAGGATGTGTATTGACTATAGAGAACTCAATAAATTAGCAATCAAAAACCCTAATCCACTACCTCGTATTGATGATCTATTCGATCAATTGCAAGGTGCTATTTATTTTTATAAGATCGATCTAAGATCCGGATATCATCAGTTACGAATTCATGATGATGACGTTCCTAAAACAGCTTTCAGAACCCGATACGGGCATTATGAGTTTTTAGTAATGCCATTTGGGTTGACAAATGCACCTGCAGTTTTTATGGATCTGATGAATCGAGTGTGTAGACCTTATCTGGATAAGTTTGTGATTGTATTTATTGAGGACACTCTCATTTACTCCCGAAATCAACAGGAACATGCTTAACACATGAAATTAATTTTAGAACTTTTAGCACGTGAGAAACTATATGCTAAATTTTCCAAGTATGAATTTTGGTTATGTGAAGTTCACTTTCTTGGACACGTAATAAATGAGAATGGTACACAAGTGGATCCTAGTAATATTAGAGCAGTGAAACAATCGGAGACACAACGAACCCCAACTGAAATTCGTCAATTCTTATGACTGGCAGGTTATTACCGGCGATTCATTAAGAACTTTTCAAAAATAGCCTTGCCACTAACAACCTTGACTCAGAAAAATCAACATTTATATGGGGTTCCCAACATGAGGAGGCATTCCAATTGTTGAAAAACAAACTCTGCAACGCACCTATACTTGCATTACCGGAAGGTACCGATAACTTCACGGTATATTGTGATGCTTCTCGTTAGGGTCTTGGGTGCGTGTTAATGCCAAAAGATAAGGTAATTGCTTATGCTTCTCGACAGGTAAAAATACATGAGAAGAATTATACCACTCATGATCTAGAACTTGGTGCGGTTGTGTTTGCACTTAAAATCTAGAGACATTATCTGTACGGAACAAAGTGTATTGTATACACTGCCCATAAAAGTCTTCAACACATTCTAAATCAAAAGATGTTGAACATGCGACAAAGGCGATGGGTAGAACTTTTGAACGACTATGACTGTGTAATTCGTTATCATCCTGGTAAATCAAATATCGTAGTCGATGCCTTGAGTCGCAAGAAACGAGTCAAACCTTTACATGTGAGAGCGTTAGGGACGACTATTCAAACTAGTCTAATTCCTCAAATAAGAGAAGCTCAGCAACAAGCTTTACAAGGAACAAACTATCCAGCTGAGGAGCTAAGAGGATTAGACAAACAACTAGAAACCAAAACCGATGGAGTACTGTATTTCAAAAGCCGAATTTGGATTCCTCTATACGGTAACATTAGAACAACGATTTTTAATAAAGCTCACAAATCCAGGTATTCTATTCATTTGGCAGCCGAAAAAATGTATAAAGACTTTAGAGATTTTTATTGGTGGCCTGGAATGAAGAAACACATAGAAAAAAACACGTGGATAGATGTTTAACGTGTTTTATGGTTAAGGCAGAACATCAACGACCTTCTGGGTTATTACAACAACCGGAGATTCCCATGTGAAAATGGAATCAGATCTCTATGCATTTCATTACTAAACTACCCAAAACGTCGCACAATCATGACTCTATATGGGTTATTGTAAGGACCATTAAGTCTGATGCGCACCAAAAAATCTCTAGATCTAGTCTTGGACTTTCGGAAAACAAACAACCGCTGAAAGATAAGAATTGCTTCCGAAGGATAATTCTCTTCCACTGAAAGCTATACAACAACCTGAAGCTTTCGAATCCCTCTTCAGTACTTAGAGGTTCCGATCGATCATCAGTGGTTCCCAAGACAAAAACTTCCGGAGACTTTCTCTGAAAAAGATTATGGATACTTACAGAAATAATCAGAGCTGCTTTCTCACCTTCAGATCAACAAAGAAGACATTTCGATGTTAGTCAGCAGCAAAGAAGATTTGTCAGAACTACAAAGATATGAATCAGTTCCTTTTGTTGTTTAGGTATTTAATGTGAAAGTCAATGGAGTCTTTTGTATTAATTGTAATTAATATGGTTTGGCCTGTCAAGTCCATAACAGAAACTAGATTTAGCATAGGTTTGTTTCTAGTGTTTTGTCCAGCCGTGTATCCCTACGAGGATACAGCTGTAGGTCTTAATTAGTATATAATCCTTGACTTGTAACTTAGCAAGACACGAGTGTGTGCTTGAGCTGTTGAGTCTTGTTCACTTTGCATTTGAACGAAATATACTTTGACCTTGAAAGAAACTTTATTTGTGTATTGTATTTGTTCTGCAAATGTGAGTGAGTCGAGTTGATAGAAGTTTTCGCATCTATCAAGCTTGGTAGAAGATTGCTTGTGAAAGTGTTGCGTTGAGATACATAACCCGATCCAACAGTTATAGTTGATCGCCTTACTAAATCTGCGCATTTCTTACCCATCCAAGAAGATTATTCCATGAATCGACTAGCATTTCTTATCATCATGATTGTGGCGGCGGCGTAACAAAATACAAATAAATAGTATGTTGTAAAAAAGCGCAATTAAATACGAACCATGAGGAGAAAAGAGATGGTAAACATGTCTGGCCATCATACTATATGATATTACAATATACGGTACGATGAAAAGTGATCTCGTAAACTACATAATGTTACATACTAATATTGTAAGATATCGTAATCAATAATAATATATAACATTATATCATGAAACAATATATCTCATCATATCATATTTTCTTCATCTTTGTATTTATTTTATATATTTTTAATAATTATTTTAAATATAAGGTGACGTGAAATATCTGCTACACCCATTAATTTTGAGACGATAATTGATAATATTATTAAAAACGTACAAATTTCAAGTGTATATCGTAACTTATTTGTTTGTATATTTTATTGGCCAACTTAATTATTTTTGTACCAATAACATAGACATGATTTCTTAAACTCTACGTAATGTCATCTTACTAATGAATGCTATTTATTTTAGTCTTTCTTTAACGTTAATTTAATATCATGTTTCAGTTATGTTTGGATTATTTGCAGTTTGTTTTTTATGGTACCTCTATTATATTGAAATGAAAGGGGTGTATCATAAATGCTTTTATTTCAAAATTTTCATTATAAATACCAAACTTTGATGTTTAAAAGTTATCATAATTCTTAAAAATACACGGTCTACTCTCAAGTGTCAAGTTGATAATGAAGAAGAATATTGTGTGTGTTCTCCTCTTTTACATGTTATTCATGAATGTTAAAGCTAACAATCCAAAGAATTATGTCGGGACCATTATGGTAATGTTATTTTATTCTTTTGTTATTCTCAATACATAAATAAGCATTCTAGAAAGTGGTTAATTACTTTTATAAATCTTTTAAATTAAACTATTAATTTATTTTTATCATTGATAGGTGGTCACGATCACTACACATCCTATATTTTTCTATTGAATCCAGGACCTTGTGATAAACCGATGTGCGGTGACTTGTGCTTTCACAGTTATGGCGGAGATGCAGTGTTTACGGGTTGTTGCGGCGATTTTTGCTTGTGTTGTATTGCTTAAAAATGCAACGAGACTAAATTTCATGTACTTTGTGGTATAATAAAAAAGAAAAATTCAAGTAGTTAAGTGCCTTCATTTTACAATAACTATCATTACCATTTTCTATCAAAATATCAATGTTGTTTCCAATTTATAACCAAATAACTGTTTTTGAAAAATCTAACTGAAATAAAAAAACAATTATTAATCATATATACAAGATGATTGTTTTATAAAAAATCATTATTATAACAGAAGAAATTTAGCATTGAAATATAAATTATAGACCAAAGAAACCTTCCACATAGTATAAATATCGCAATACATCAATGGAATGTAGAAGTTCTTGCTGTAGAGTTTATTTTGATGGTTTAAAAAGTAGGCAACTTTATTTTTATGGTTTAAAAAGTATGCATAGTTCTTTTTAATAGACATATTCAATTTTTTTTATTATGTTTCGTCTCACATGTGTTAAGATTCGAAGTATATTTGATAAATATTTAGTTTAATAGTTATGCAATTTTCAAGAAAAATGGTTATCAAATGAAACATTTGAAAACTCAAGTTAGTCATGCGTATTGATTTGTGTATTAAGATTTGTTATGTTATTAGACACAACTATCTCGGCATAATTCTTGTTGACTGTATACTTAACGTTCATAGATAACACATAAAAGAGGAGAACACACACAATATTTTTCTTCATTTTCAACTCGAAACTTGAGAGTAGACCGAGCATTTTTAACAATTAAAATAGCTTTTTAACATAAAAGTTTGGTACTTGTAATGAAATGTTGGATATCAAAGAATTTATTAAGCAAACACCTTACATTTCTAATCTCAGTGTACTATAAAAAGTAATAGCATTAAATCCTTACATAACCGAGACATGATATGAAAATAATAAGGTTTTAAGATAACTATTATAACTTTTTTCACTAAACTGATCAGACGATACAACCCATTTAATAAAGAGTTTATAGGTTTCCTTAAATGTTACACATTTAGATTTTAGAGGGTTTAAGTCATAAATAATAACATCCGAAGTTTAACTAGTGAGATTTCCCTCGCGTGTTCAAAATACAAAAAATATCAAAAGACGGAATAAAAAGCATCATGTGATTGTTGTTGTTTGTAGTTAAAACTGTACGATACAAAGAATGTTGATTGCAAACTCTAATCCCAATACCGCCTAACTCTTTAGGAATCCTACGCGAATAGAAAACAAAAAACAAATATCACAACGATAAAAATAATGTTGAAAAGAGGAATAAAATAAATAACATTCATTAGTAATATTACTTTGCGTAGAGTTTAAAAAGAGGAATAAAATAAATAACATTCATTAGTAGCAGATATTTAATGTCACCTTACATTTAAATTAAATATCAAAAATATAACTTAAATAAAAAGCTACGCTGAGATATGTTGTTTTATGATATAATATTATAGATTGTGGTATGCTACAATATTAACGTGTAATATAATGTAATTTATATCACTTTGCATCGTATCGTATATTGTAATAATATATAAGTAGATTATAACCCCGTGTATATCACGGGGTTATATACTTAATATAATTTAATTAAAATACATTATATTAAATAAGTACTTGTTTAGAAATGTATAACTACAAATACAAATTCAAATTGTGAAACAAGTTCTTTACACACACACCTCAATGGCCGTTAAGTTTAAAACACAAACATTTATATGTTGACCATGTTCGTGTTTTCTAATTGTTTGATAAAAATCAAACTAATAAGTAAGTTAACAAAATATACAACATAAATAATAAGTATTATTAATGTAAAAACATGGTATCAATTAAAATTAAAAAAAATAAATTTGTAAACATTTTAATGAACGTAGTATATTATGGAGAAATAAATAAAAATTACATTCTTAAAAACCTAACATAGTTAAATTTGTACAATATTTCTTTGTTTCAAAACAAAAAATTATAAATATACAATTTGAATAATAATAAAATAAATGTTAAAATAATAAAATAAATTAAATTTGTTGCCATAAAAATAAGATTTGTTTAATTTAAAATAAGATTTGTTTAATTTCAAATAAAAATAGGATCTATTTGTTAAATTGTTTTTAATAATACATTGACATGTGTCATTATTATTTGAAATTTAATATAGGGTTGATACATGTCATATTTAAAAAGAGATTGAATGTGGTATTGACAGATAATCAAAAACATTTTTCTTTATTATAATAGATAGAATATATGTAATGTTCTGTTAGATACACATATGTTTACCATCTCTTTTTTCCTCATGGTTTATTTTTTCATTAATATTTACCTTTTCTTTATAACAAAATAGTATTTATTGATGTTTTGTTACTATGTTACTATTATAAAAACATCTATTTGGCACATGTCAATTTATTTGACCATTATTGTCATGTGTCATTTTTAAACCATTATGGTCACATTCATTTTTTTTATCCCATTAATCATTACCTCTCATGTTAAATAATAATTACAAATATAACGACTAATGATATATATACATTTTTCATATAAAAAAGTTTTAATATGTGACATCCGACAATTTTCAGGTAAATTGCGACTCTTACATCCTTTATATTTCACATTCATACTTGTTGCATTTCATTTAGTTATGTTTAATTAGATGAGTCAAACACAGACAACTGCGAAATGATAGTTCGAGGAACTATCGAATCCTATATTGCACACTGGTTTTGGAAATCAAGTGTGGCAAACACAAACACAAATGCAAAACAATAATTCATGGAATTATTGGATTGTGCATTTGATGTTGATTATGTTTAATCAAGCATGCAAAAAGTTCGTAATGACGAACACAAACGATTAAAGATAATTCGAGAAATTATCGAAACACACACACGAGTCTCACGAATGTTGGTGATTAAACAATAATCAAACAAACTTATGTGTTACTATGTGAATAAATTCTAAACATGTATGGGATGATTAGGATAAGCATTAAGAATCGAGCACGAACAAAATCGACTCAACGAAACCGAAAAACCAAGAAATTGGGTCTTCGCGGTACGCGACGAATGAGCGGGAATTTGAATCCCGAAATCCTTGGCGGTACGCAATGTGTCCCACACCTCAAAAACTTGTTAAAAGCAATTCTTTCATTTCTCACTTCATTTCATTCACTCTCACCCGAACCTCTGGCATTATTCTCGACCAAAAACCCTGTAATCAGTCACCACCATTCAGTAAACACCTCCCCAAGCATCTTCTTGCAATATTGGAGTGCTTTGGACTATTGGAGCTTCAAGGAGGAGTCATGGTGTAACTCCCGGTTACAATTCAACAATTTTCAAATATATCAGAGTTGGTCCCAGCAAATTTTTCATTTTTAAAACCCTGTTTGACCTTCTTTCTTTAATAATATTAAACAAACATCAACATGTCACATATTTTATAGTACTTAATTACATAAGTACGTTTAAACCAAAAGTTAGAAAGTTGCAACAAGGTTTGTTCATTCGATTCATGATCTGCCTCGATCCTTACAGCCATTTCCGTCATGTTCGATCTACAAACATCACACAGTATTTCACATTAGTTCATAAGAACTAAGTAAGTAAACCCTAATGGTTTCCCAACCACAAAATGTAAACATACATTTTTTTCAAAATCAATATTCAAACTGAGTCATTTCTATTCGAATTGACTCTCACAATATAATAATATTATATTATCAATCATCAACTATTGCTTACAATAGTTTAATCAATATTACACTATGGTGTTCACATTCATGTGCTTCCACCATAGCTATTTGTCAGCATCTCTGACTATCTACACATTTGTGGTATCATAAATATTTCAAGTCTTAAGATGTTCACCCACCGGTACTTCCATCTAAGACAATTGCTAGCACCTCTAGCTATCGACCATTGTGGAGTCATAATTAATTCAAGTATTAAGATGTTCACCCATCGGTACTTCCATCTAAGACAATTGCTAGCACCACTAGCCATCCACCATTGTGTAGTCATAATTATATCAAGTCTTTAGATGTTCACCCACCGGTACTTCCATCATAGAATTCCCACACTTTTATACACCAAGGTATTGGATTTATCATAGGTTGTTGAACTTTTATTATACAACTTTCCCCTATCACCAATACCATATTTATCATACAATTTAATCAACAACAAATTCAATGTTCATTATGTGATGTCATAGTTGTGGGATTACTTACCTTAATCATATAAGGGATTAGCAACTGCAGGCTCCTTTCCTGCTCTATGACTAGTGGTTTGACTTCCACTACCACCACCTAGTTGCAAAACACATATACAACTAGTTTCAACACATATAGCACATACAATCAGGTTCAAAACACTTGACTGATTTGACTTTCTGAAGTCAATTTATCACATAATTGACTCTATCTTACTATATTTAGCAAGTTTTAGTCAATCATCACAATTAATCATGTTTCATGCCTCCCTTAGGCATTTCATCAAATAATTGATGTTCAATCATATTAGTTACGATCTTTAATCGCTTTTATTATTCAAAATTCATTTTTGATCATAACTGTTAATAATTTTAACATCAATTTATCTCATATCAATATTTAATCCATGGATCATAATCCATTCATCTTTTAAAATCATAATCTACCCATCCTACTAGTTATCACACTATGATATGGGTTTCATAACAACCGGACAATATACCGGCTTCAAAACGAAGATTTCACCATCAAAACAGCAACTTTTTCGTTTCTAACAATCCCTAGTTATCAACTAGGCAATAATCAATGCCCATAATCATAGTAATACATTCAAAACTAGATTTAATCCACACAATATTAAACTAGTAGGATAAAAACGAATCGTTACCCAATCGAACGGATGTTCGGTTGCAAAACAACGATCAGATGTTGCAGATTCGTTCTCTGGTACGATCCGTGGGTTTAATTGGCTTCAAATATGTGTTTTGCAGCCTTAATTTCTTTTATGTTTGTGAGAAACTCGAAAGGTATAGTTGAAAACTCTTCTGGAATGAAATCTGATCTTAAAACCCAATTTTGCCGACTTAACACGCCAGGCGCATCGCTCCAGCCCAAGGTTTGGCCCGGGGCGTACCGCCCCGGGTCTATTTCGTCAAATTTTGATCTTATCTTCTTTTTGCGATTCCGGACAATCCGTAACTCCGTTTCGCGCACGGTTTTTGCCCACGTTCACCATTTTTCGCATACTATCAACATGTAATAATTACAATCATTAAATCAACGTGGATTTCTAGAACGATCACATGTGCTCTTGCCATTGATGACGTAATTCTCACATATTTTCAAATCACAACAACCACAATCGTTCAATTAACGATTATTTCAAATACATTCATTTATTAAAACCGGTTGTTACAAATCTCCCTTCCTTACAAAGGTTTCGTCCCCGAAACCGATTAAACATCAAAAAGGAAAGGATAATACTTTCTCATTTCATTTTCTGACTCCCATGTGGCTTCAGAACCGGTTCTATTTATCCACTGAACCTTCACCTGGCTCAATGACTTATTTCTAAGTTGCTTAACCTTTCGATCAAGTATTGCCACTGGCCTTTCTACATAATTTAATCTATCATCAATTTCTATATCTTCCAGTGGTACGTACGCAGATTCATCTGCTAGACATTTTCGTAAGTAAGAAACGTGGAACGTATTATGAATTCCACTTAACTCCTCAGGTAGCTCCAGACGATAAGCAACTTCACCAACACGAGCTATGATTTTAAATGGACCAATAAAGCGTGGACTTAGTTTTCCTCGCTTACGAAAACGTATAACACCTTTCCACGGTGAGACTTTTAACAACACAAAATCTCCCACCTGGAATTCAATGGGTCTTCTACGCTTATCAGCGTATGATTTCTGACGGTCTTGAGCCGCCTTCAGATAGGCACGGATTTGATCTATCCGTTCATTGGTAGCTTTCACTACCTTTTTATGCGCGAGTTCACGTTGCCCCACCTCTCCCCAACAAACAGGAGTTCGGGATTTCCTCCCATAGAGCATCTCATACGGAGGCATTCCAATACTGGAATGATAACTATTATTATACGAGAATTCTGCCAAAGGTAAGGTAATCATCCCAACTACCTCCAAAGTCAATAATGCATGCTCGTAACATATCCTCCAAGGTCTGAATGGTTCTTTCACTTTGTCCATCAGTCTGGGGATGATACGCAGTGCTTAATAACAGTCTTGTTCCTAATTCTTCCTGAAAATTTCTCCAAAATCGAGAAGTAAATCGTGTATCCCGATCAGAGATAATGGTTACCGGCACACCATGACGAGACACCACCTCCCGTACATATATTTCTGCCATTCTATCAGAAGAATAGGTTTCACGAATGGGCAAGAAATGAGCACTCTTAGTTAACCTATCCACAATGACCCAAATCGTATCAAATCCCTTCCTTGTCTTAGGAAGCTTAGTAATCAGGTCCATTGTGATATGTTCCCATTTCCACATTGGGATTTCCAATGGTTGCAACTTACCATAAGGTTTCTTGTGCTCTGCTTTTACCTGCATACAAGTCAAACATTTCGACACATGTTTAACCACATCTCGTTTCATACCTGGCCACCAATAGTTTACCCGAAGGTCCCGATACATTTTAGTAGCCCCAAGATGAATTGAGTACATCGACTTGTGCGCTTCTTCCAACAATGCAGACTTAAGTGGACAAGTGGGAGGTATCCACACTCGACCCCACCTAGTCTTTAAACCACGATTATCTTCATCCAGGTTATGAGCTTGTCCTTTAATTCTATCACGTTTCCAGTTTTCTTCTTTTAAAGCTTCAATCTGGGCTTCCTTGATTTGTTCAATTAGCCCTGAAGTTATTACAAGCTGCATAACTTTCACTTTGATTGGTTCACATTCTTCCTTCCTACTCAAGGCATCAGCCACTACATTTGCTTTACCTGGGTGATAGAGAATTGTGCAATCGTAGTCCTTGAGTAATTCTAGCCATCGTCTTTGCCTCATATTCAATTCCTTCTGAGTGATGAAATATTTCAAACTTTTATGATCAGTGTAAATAGTACACTTTACACCATACAAATAATGCCTCCAGATTTTTTAGGCAAATACGACTGCTGCAAGTTCTAAATCATGAATAGGATAATTGATTTCATGGGTTTTCAGTTGTCTCGAGGTATAAGCAATCACCTTGCCTCGTTGCATAAGAACACAACCCAGACCAAGATAAGAAGCATCAGAATATACCACAAAATCATCAGGGCCATCCAGTAATGTCAATACCGGTGCCTGAGTTAATTTTGACTTTAACTTTTGGAATGCTTTCTCTTGGTCATCACCCCACACAAACTTAACATCTTTTCTTGTAAGTTTGGTTAAAGATGAAGCAATCTTGGCAAAGTCTTGAATAAATCTACGATAATAACCAGCTAAGCCAAGAAAACTTCTGACATCAGTTGGATTTTTGGCTAGACTCCAATTGGTCACTGCTTGAATTTTAGAAGGATCAACAAGAATGCCATCTGCAATTATCACATGTCCAAGAAATTGGACTTCATGCAGCAAAAAGGCGCATTTAGAAAATTTGGAATATAACTTCTCCTTACGGAGAGTATCAAGTACCTCCCGTAAGTGACACGCATGATCATCTTCATTTTTGGAATAAACAAGAATATCATCAATAAAGACGATAACAGATCGATCCAACATGGGACGACACACCCGATTCATCAAGTCCATGAATGCAGCCGGTGCATTAGTCAGCTCAAAAGACATGACACGAAATTCGTAATGACCATATCGGGTTCGAAACGCTGTTTTAGGAACATCTTCTTCCCTAACTTTAATTTGATGATAACCCGACCGAATGTCAATTTTAGAGAACCAAGAAGCCCCTTGCAACTGATCAAAAGGATCATCAATACGAGGCAAAGGATATTTGTTTTTCACTGTCACTTTATTAAGTTCTCGATAATCAATACACATACGAAAACTTTTATCCTTCTTTTTAACAAAAAGAATGGGAGCACCCCAAGGTGAGATGCCTGGGCGAATAAAACCTTTATCGAGAAGGTCCTGCAATTGAGTCATCAACTCATGTAATTCAGACGGTGCTAAACGATAAGGAGCTTTTGCTATAGGCTTGGCCCCTGGAATGAGATCAATTCTAAACTCAACATCTCTATCAGAGGGAATTCCAGGTAAATCATCCGGAAAGACATCAGGAAAATCTCTAACAATCGGGACATCCACCAATTCCTTTACTGTCTTCTCAGCATCAATGACATAAGCAAAGAAGGATTGGCCCCCATGATTCATATACTTCATGGCTTTGACCAAAGTACAAAAAACAACCCCTCCACACTTTTCTCCTTGGATTGACAATTCATACCCACTCGGGGTTATCAATTGTATAACTTTGCGGTTGCAAAGAATATTGGCTTTATAAGAAGATAGCCAATCCATTCCAATAACAACATCAAACTCCCCCAATACCATGGGTATTAAATCAACAACATAATCCTCGTTATTGATTGTAATCTTACAGTTTCGATAAATATCAAACACAAGAAAACTCTTAGAATCAACAACCTCTACTTCTAATGGTACGGGCAACTTTTCTAAGCCAAAAGATGGATGATGCACAAATTTTATAGACACAAAAGATCGATTGGCTCCAGAATCAAATAACGCATAAGCAGGTATTGAATTAACAAAGAAAGTACCTGTCACTACATCAGACGTGACTTTAGCCTCCTCTGCAAAAATCTGGAAAGCTCTCCCCTTTGGTTTGGGTGCTTCCGGTTTCTTTCCAGAGCCTTGAGATTTAAACGATCGACTTTCATCACTAATTGGTGCTGCCCTCTTAAGTTCAAGGCACTCACTCCTCCTATGCCCTGGCTTATAACAATTGTAACACAGACTAGGAGGACTCAAGCACTGGGTTGCCAAATGTCCCGGCTTCCCACATTTGTAACAGACAACAGGCCTAGCACTACATTCCCCCGCGTGCATCCTCCCACAATTGGGACAAGGTTTAGTAAAGACATGCTTTTTAAATAATTTGGCAAGCTTTGCCTTTTTAGACGAACCTGTTTCTGTTTCCGCCTTTCGTTTATCTCCCCGATCTTCTTTTCGTTTCAACTCCAATTCCCGTTCACGGGCACAAGTGATCAACTCATTAAGTGTCTCACACTTAGAAGGCGTGAGAAATTCCCAGTACTTCGTGTTCAACATAGTATGATACCGGTTTATCCACATCCTTTCAGTTTGAAGGAGGTCCGGACAAAATTTAGCTTTATCGAAGAAAATGGCAGTGATGGTATCGACACTTTCATCTTTCTGCTGTAGATGCAGAAACTCCTCAGTAATACGATCAATAGCGGCTTGAGGACAAAACCGCTTCAAGAAAAGTTCTTTAAACTGGGCCCACGTCATCCCTTTTATTCCATCTCTACCTTTTTCCTTCCTTTGCAACTCCCACCAATCTTTGGCACGATCTTTCAACTGATTGCCAGCAAACATGACCTCATCAGTCGGGTCACAATGACTAGTTTCAAACGTACTTTCAATGTCAGATATCCAACGCTGGCTAATCAAGGGATCTACCTCCCCCTTAAACTCTGCTGGTTTACAAGCCATAAATTCTTTAAAAGTAGTTTTCTTGGAAGATTGTTTCATTTCCGCTCCGGCTTCAAAATCAGCCAATTCTTGATGAAGGAACTCTTTTAATGAAGACTTAATTTCTTCAATATATGTGGGCAAATCAGCTTCAAAAGCCTTTGCCACTTCTTCCTTCACCATTATCTGAGTTTCAGTGAGTTCCACCTTCTCACTGCTATTCACACCAGAGGTATGTTCGTCAGCCATTCGTGGCTGAAATCATATAATCAGACAGTGAGTCTTATATATCCACAACACTCAATTAATCTATACTTATAGTATAACATCACCTTACCTAATTTTCAAAATCATGATACAATCTGACTTACTTAAGGAAACGTTTATGTCATAAACATCTTATTATACTGGCCAGGCATAACAACATGTTTATTCCACACTCGTGCCCTTAACTTCATCATTTCATTTCATAATTGAGAAGTTCGGTTCACCCAATTTATACACACAACAATGTATACATATACAATTCAATACATAATTACCGACCTCATACCTCCGGCTTAATGATCGAGGCTTGAATCGAACGTTTAATCACATATCAAGATCATAAGATTTGAGTTCAAGTGTGTTTCTAACACTTGAATCCCTCAAACCATTGCTCTGATACCAGCTTTGTAACCCCCGGTTACTATTCAACAATTTACAAATATATAAGAGTTGGTCCCAGCAAATTTTTCATTTTTAAAACCCTGTTTGACCTTCTTTATTTAATAATATTACACAAACATCAACATGTCACATATTTTATAGTACTTAATTACATAAGTACGTTTAAACCAAAAGTTAGAAAGTTGCAACAAGGTTTGTTCGTTCGATTCACGATCTACCTCGATCCTTACAGCCATTTCCGTCATGTTCGATCTACAAACATCACACAATATTTCACATTAGTTCATAAGAACTAAGTAAGTAAACCCCAATGGTTTCTCAACCACAAAATGTAAACATACATTTTTTTCACAATCAATATTCAAACTGAGTCATTTATATTCGAATTGACTCTCACAATATAACAATATTATATTATCAATCATCAACTATTGCTTACAATAGTTTAATCAATATTACACTATGGTGTTCACATTCATGTGCTTCCACCATAGCTATTTGTCAGCATCTCTGACTATCTACACATTTGTGGTATCATAAATATTTCAAGTCTTAAGATGTTCACCCACCGGTACTTCCATCTAAGACAATTGCTAGCACCACTAGCTATCCACCATTTTGGAGTCATAATTAATTCAAGGCTTAAGATGTTCACTCACTGGTACTTCCATCTAAGACAATTGCTAGCACCTATAGCTATCCACCATTGTGGAGTCATAATTATATCAAGTCTGAAGATGTTCACCCACCGATACATCCGTCTAAGACAACTGCCAGCACCTCTGGCTATCCACACATTTGTGGAGTCACAATTATTTCAATCAAATTACTATGATGTTCACCCACCGGTACTTCCATCATAGAATTCTAACACTTTTATACACCAAGGTATTGGATTTATCATAGGTTGTTGAACTTTTATTATACAACTTTCCCCTTTCACCAATACCATATTTATCATACAATTTAATCAACAACAAATTCAATGTTCATTATGTGATGTCATAGTTGTGGGATTACTTACCTTAATCATATAAGGGATTAGCAACTGCAGGCTCCTTTCCTGCTCTATGACTAGTGGTTTGACTTCCACTACCACCACCTAGTTGCAAAACACATATACAACTAGTTTCAACACATATAGCACATACAATCAGGTTCAAAACACTTGACTGATTTGACTTTCTGAAGTCAATTTATCACATAATTGACTCTATCTTACTATATTTAGCAAGTTTTAGTCAATCATCACAATTAATCATGTTTCATGCCTCCCTTAGGCATTTCATCAAATAATTGATGTCCAATCATATTAGTTACGATCTTTAATCGCTTTTATTATTCAAAATTCATTTTTGATCATAACTGTTAATAATTTTAACATCAATTTATCTCATATCAATATTTAATCCATGGATCATAATCCATTCATCATTTAAAATCATAATCTACCCATCCTACTAGTTATCACACCATGATATGGGTTTCATAACAACCGGACAATATACCGGCTTCAAAACGAAGATTTCACTATCAAAACAACAAGTTTTTCGTTTCTAACAATCCCTAGTTATCAACTAGGCATTAATCAATGCCCATAATCATAGTAATACATTCAAAACTAGATTTAATCCACACAATATTAAACTAGTAGGATAAAAACGAATCGTTACCCAATCGAACGGATGTTCGGTTGCAAAACAACGATCAGATGTTGCAGATACGTTCTCTGGTACGATCCGTGGGTTTAATTGGCTTCAAATCTGTGTTTTGCAGCCTTAATTTCTTATATGTTTGTGAGAAACTCGAAAGGTATAGTTGAAAACTCTTCTGGAATGAAATCTGATCTTAAAACCCAATTTTGCCGACTTAACACGCCAGGCGCATCGCTCCAGCCCAAGGTTTGGCCCGGGGCGTACCGCCCCGGGTCTATTTCGTCAAATTTTGATCTTATCTTCTTTTTGCGATTCCGGACAATCCGTAACTCCGTTTCGCGCACGGTTTTTGCCCACGTTCACCATTTTTCGCATACTATCAACATGTAATAATTACAATCATTAAATCAACGTGGATTTCTAGAACGATCACATGTGCTCTTGCCATTGATGACGTAATTCTCACATATTTTCAAATCACAACAACCACAATCGTTCAATTAACGATTATTTCAAATACATTCATTTATTAAAACCGGTTGTTACACTTGGAAGCTACCCACAAGGAAGGAAGTTCATCATCATCCTTCATCTTAGCTTCCAGAAGCTGTTCTAGCACAAATCCACATCTCTAAGGTAGTTTTCTATGTTTGTTCATAGTTAGATCGAACATGCAATGGGTGAAAACCCACATACATGAACATCCACTCACATGCAACTGCATGTGGCTTTTCTGCACGAATTTGTTGGTGATTTTGTGTGATATTGATATAGATCTACTGATTTTAGAGTACAGGATTGATTGTTTCAGTTTTGGATAGGTTATTTTGATGATTTGTAAAACTTGCCATAAAAGAAAACTTTTATGTTGCATGTGATGGATTTGTGTTGATCTAGATGTTGTAAAATGCATATTGAAGTGTTTAGAAAAACAATTGGGTATTTGATTTTGTGAAATTCATGATTTTTGTAGAACTTACTATAAATGGAAACTTTTTGGAATCAAAAGAGGGGTTTTGATGGTCGGATGCAATTCTATGATTTTAGATTGTTGTAATATGTTTAAAAATGATTTCTAAGCATATTGGAAGCTTTGATTTTTGAAAACAGACATTTAAAAGGATACTTACTATTTTAGGAAACTTTATTTGGGGCAAACGGCATAAACGGTGATTTATGCGCTAACGTGATGTTTTAAGTGTTTAAATGTGTTTTTACAAACATACTAGAAGTATTAATTTTATGAAATGATATTTCATAACTATACATTCCAAAATTAGAAACTTTCAAAATTGGAAACTTTCCCTAAACGGAAGCGTCACGATTTTCGAAACGTAACTTATGTGAAAGCATCATGATTAGAGTCATATGATGCATGTTTATGTCTTACTTGCATTTATGACACATAAACGAACTAAACACATAAAACGTGTCACCAACGATTCGTCAAGTCAACACAAGTCAACACACATACTCGGTTGGTCACACCGACACTTGGAGTTATATGGGATACAACACACTACAAAACACATACTCACACCTATATGATGATAGGTGCTTACTAGCAGGGTGCTAGCACTCGCAATCGCAAACACGCGTTACCGGAATTGCTTTATTAGATGAATTCACGCCCCCCCCCCTTTTATCTTTTCTACCTTTTGGGGAGAAAACATTGCATGATAAGCTGTTTTTTTGAAACGACAAATTATTTTGATTACTTATGGACATGCTTTATCACTATATGTATATATGTGGCACACATCACAAACTCAAAGTCCTCGCAAACACACCTCCGACCGTTAGTAGCGCGCAGCGCCTAGCGTCGTAATATTGGATAGTACTATTTGGGCTCGACAATCCCCACCCATCGAGCCTGGGAGGCCAACCCGAATGGAGTTCGGAATGGGTGCAATATTGACCAATACACTTCGCCATTGTCTTGTGATGGACATGACGGGAGGCACAACTGTCAGCTTCATTACGAACCCACATATAATATAACTGTATTGAGTAGCTATCAATCGATACTGCATTGTAATGATATGTAATCTCACAACATTTACTTTAAACATTTTGATGTTTACTGCTTATGAAAAACTTGTGCTCTCGACAATCTTTGTGTTGACATTTTTTCTAACATGTTTTCTCAGGTAACTAAGGCACGTGCACGAGGACTAGGATGTTAAGATGGACTCCATGCATCAGTTTTAGTGTCATTAGGCCATTTGAGAACATTTATCATATATCTTGTTATGTAATGATAATTACTTAAACCGCTTCTGCAAACTATTACTCTTTATTGTTTGAAAGTCGTTTTAAACTTATGCTTCCACAACTAATATTTTCAATGTTGTTTTGACAACTTAAACATTTACTTCCGCAACTCTGATTTTATAAAACTGTTTTGTCCAAGTATTTGGATGTAGTATGCAACCAGACATGTAAGTCTCGCAACTGTATGACCGGAGACTGCGATCCTGACAGCCACATGTCGCGCCCTCGGGATGGCCGGGGTGCGACATAATAAATTAAAAATGAAATAGTTTTTTTAATACACACTTAATAAAATTTAAAAATATGAAATTTTTCTAAAAATCAATTTTTTAAAAAATATGAATTTTAAATCTGTAGTTTTAGGCAAAGTATAAGTTTTGTTAAAATAAGTTTTTTTTTTAAAAAAAAAAATAAAGCATTGGAATATAAATTATAGACCAAAGAAACTTTCCACTTATTATGAATGTCTTATTTCTTCAATGAAATGTAGAAGTTCATGGTCTAGTGTTTTTTTTGTTGGTTTAAAAAGTATGCAAGTTTAGGTTTATGTTGTTATGTATAGATTGTGCCTTTTAAGTTCTTACTAGCGTACTTTTTTTAATATGTTTAATTTTTTTATAATGTTTCATCTCACTGTGTTAGAATTTGAATTATGATAATATATAGAGATTAATAGTTATGTAATTTTCAAGAAAAATGGTTATTGAATGAAACATTTGAAAACTCGTGTTAGTTGTGTATTAATTTGAATGCTAAGATTGGTTGTGCTATAAGACACATCTTTTTTTGGATGACTTGTAATATTGACATTCAAGACAAAATTTCAACATTACTCTTGAATTTAACTCCGAACGAGCTTACGCTCGAGCTCATGTGGCTTCATATGTTTTTTTTTAATAATAATGTCAATCTATCACACTATAGCACCCCAGTTTTGTACTGTTTTGCCGGAACATGTGGCAAATTTTGCTAGTACATTTCATCGTTCTATTTTAATAAACAAAAGTATTTTTTAACACATGTCAAATTCTCATGTTTTTATTGACACTGTCATAAAAAAATACTTTTTAACGCTTGTAAAATTCTCATGCTTTTATTGACACTGTCATTTTTTTTTATCGACCTATTCAATTCTCTATCTTATTAATTAATTACATTATTTCCTAGTGAATATTAATGAGTAATAATATTATTTGTCTTTTTTCATGCAAGAAAATACTTTTTATTAAATTAAAAATTAAATATTTATATTCAAAAGCACACTTTTAAAAAAGTTTATAAAACATGAAATTTTGTAAAATTTATTTTTTTATAGTAAGAAAAATATTTTAAGTTAGTATTTTTGAAAAATAAAAGTTTAATATAAATTAATTTTTAAAAAAAACAAAATAAACTATAAATCATAGTTTTCAAATAATGAATTTTTTTATAAACAAATGATAGTTCTTAAAACTAAATGCTTAAAAAATTACACCGAAAGTTATAAAAATGATAAGGAAAATTAAACTTTAGTTATTTATGTTTAATGATATTTTCAAATTAAGTCATCTTACTTTAATAATTATATATGTCGCACCCCATATTTCGACCACAGAGGGCACGCCCATGATTTGCAGGATGGCAGTCTCCAGTCACACTTGCGAGACATACATGTGTGTTTATATACATACATTCAATAACTTGGATAAAACAATTTAGTAAAATCAGAGTTGCCGAAGGTTGAGTAAAATGTTTTCAACAAATACAAAATATAAATGCGGAAGTGTTTTAGTTGTTAATTCGTTACATGTTAAAACATAAAAAATAAATTGTTTCAAATATTCAAGACACAATGTATATGCATGAGACCCCATCCTAGCAACCTAGTGCTTATCGTGTGCCTTAGTTACCTGAGAAAAACATGCGAGCAACGTCAATACAATGGTTTGTGAGAGCACCTGTTTTATAATAGCAGTAAACAGTAAATGTTAGAAAATAGTGTTGTAAGACTACATATCATTACAATGCAAATAATGTAAGCAATAATAACAGGTAAATTTGTATCCAAAAAGTGTTTGTTGTATAAAAATGTTTTTATGCGTGTCTTCTCCCCCAAGGGCTGAAAAGAGTGAAAAGGGGTCGTGAACCCACCTGATAGGGCAGTTCTTGCTTTGAGTTTCAAAAAAGTGTGCTAGCGCCTGCTAGTGATCACCTATAATCATATAGGTCTATGAGTATGTGTTTTGTGTTTTGTTATATCCCATGCAACTTCAAGTGTTTGTGTGCTCAACCAAGGGTTTGTGTTAACTTGTGTTGACTTGATGAATCGTATGTGACACCTTTATTGTGTTATAGTTTGTTTGTGTGTCATATCGGTTATAACACGTAACAACACATGTCATACTCCCTACGATTCTAATCATAGTAGTGACCACGTAAATCAGGTATAATAATAATAAAATTTATATTTTTGGAAAGTTTCTATTCCTGGAAAGTTTTTACTTTTGGAAAGTTGATGTGCACAAAGTAGTTCAATTAAAATTAACAAAATTACAACTAAACTAAGCACTAAGTAATACTCTAGGCTATCTTAAACTAAAGTACTGACAAGCAAGGGAACATATCGAAACTAGTAAAGCAAAAGCAAGTCCGGATATCGAACCCACAGACTTCTATAGAAAGTACTAACTAGACTCTATGACTTATCTATACAACTTTATTTAATTAAAAATTATAATTTGAAAGGGGGGTTTTTGCTGAATAATAAAAATTACTAAAAGAAATAAATGTCCTAAAACCGATTTAAGACTAAATGATAAAAGTTAACCAAGAAGTGACAATGATGAAGTTACTACCTAGGGTTGAATCCTATACATGCTTAACACCTTTTAAAGTGATTATGAAACTTATTGTGAAACCGGGATCTTGAAATACTAACTTACAAGCAACCTAGAGTATCTTCGACCTTTCTCAAAGATGTCACCTAAGATGCATACAAATTGTTAAACTACCGGTTTTATGAGGTTCTTTCACAAGTTACCCAATCCCATCAATGACATATCCTAAAGACAATATACCTCGCGGAAACGAAAGTCTCAAACACTCTAAAGTGCAAGGGATAACAAGGAATCTCAACTTGGAGTCAGTAAGCGAAGAAATTTCCAATTAACTAGAATTAGTCTTCTCACAAAGTCTTTAACTAGGAACCAAACATTTAAGACAAACCGACAACCTCTCACCTCACGGCTTTTGAGATTGGTTAAAAATTTAGAATATTTAAAACATAATCATCATTCCTATGAACTACTACGTATAAAAATCCATTTGCTAATCAAAAACACAAAGTAACTTATCTAACATGCACTTATGTTATGAAAGACATTCATCATAGCACATGAGGAATAATTGATCACACCATAAACACATCTAAACATTCATAAACATCATCACCTAGGTAGTTCTAAGGATTTAGCCCACAATCATTTCAAACACAATGAAAGATCTAGTCAAAAACCTAATATAAAACATCATCATTCAGTGAAAACAAGAAATGTTGAATCTTGACTTCCTTGTCTTCCAAGCAATCCTGGTCGCCTCTTTTCTGTCCCAGATCGTGTGTAACCGTAAAAATCAACCCCCCGCCGTTTTTAATAGACAAACAATCTTTTCTGGATTTTTCCCGTGTCGCGTACCGCGACTGATACAGCACCACCCTTCACGTAGCGAAGGGTTTCAAAAACCGACAAAATAGTCGGGTCAACCCAATGACTAACTGAGGGGTATTCTGGTCTTTTCCACCTGTCGCGTAGCGTGACATGGTTTTGCATGTTTCTCGTGTAGCGCGAAGGGCACAAAAATCTTGTTTTCTTGTTCTCCCTATTTCCAGATCCGTCCTTGCACTACCGGGACGTGCCTTTGCATTCTTGTGCCAAATGTGTATATTTATGACCTGCAAGCAACAATTTCCAGAATTGTGAAGTACTAGCTATAAACAATTACGAAACTAAACAAATATGTACAAAAACCACCGAAAACAAGCAAATAAACTGATGTGTTTTGTAATACATCATATCCCCACACTTAACTCTTTTTCGTCCCTGAAAATGACTTATGTAAAATGGAATCACAGTCAAGCAATAAAATCTCAAATCAATTAATCTTATTATATCAAAATCACATGCGTTGGAAAAGATTGTAAGTATTTTTGTCCTTCTAAACCCATACACTGATTATTTAGTTCCTTAATCATGATCCTTTGTGTTCATGTTCTAGCATTCGATCCATGAGACCCACACTTAGGAAACCTAAAACCAAATCAATCTCGAGTTCAAGCTTTCAAGGAAATGGCTTTTCCTACCCTCACATATAAACAAACTAAGAATTTCTAAAATCAGATTTTTAAAATGGATGCGGATAAAAGTATGAGCATTTTTCTTATTATTTTTTTCTTTTTCGTTCATTGAACTTAACTTAGTGGTGTTTCAACCAGGCTGTAACCCGGCGTGTGACACATAAGTTTCAGCTCATTTTCTCTCTTTTATTTCTAGCTCAACTCATTTGGTGGAATGGAGGCGCCACAAGACTCAAATTTATTCTCATAAAAAAAGTACTCACGTGCCAAAAAAAATCAGATTTTAAAAACATTAGTTTGTTACTATGTAAAGGTCCCTTTAATAACAAGAAAACAGTTTCATTGATTCCAAATTCCCCAAGATGTTTCCCACAAAAATCATGCATTTAAGTAATGTTATACCAATCCTAAGGAATAGATAAATCAGTTGAGCCTACCCTCAAATCCCATAACCAAAGCATAGATCTAGATCAAATCAGTTTATTATGATTGAAACCATAAAACTTGACTTCACTATCATTTCCCACTTAATAATTGCAACCATCTTAACAAAAGCGAAAAAATTCTAAGCTTATTTACAAAAAATTGAATTTTTTTTGACTCAAACGACTTAAATTCAAAAATTAAAATTACAAACGCATTTTCCCATCGCCACACTTAATATTTACATTGTCTCCAACGTAGAGATATGAAAACAACAAAAACTAAAAAGAAAAATGAAAACGAGAAAAGACTTAGCTCGCTATAAAACAAGACTGTCAAGTGCCAGTCTTTTCAAGAAACAACTCCTCAAGCCAGATATGATCCAACATGCCACAAACACACAATATCATCTACACAAGAGCAAAGCCAACCAGACATCACAGTATCCAAAATATAATATATCCATAATCAAGTTCAGTCAACTACTAACCCTACTCCCCCAAAATAACCAAGTTCAAAGTATCACGAGTACACGATTATTATGACAAAACATAACCAAAATGACAGCAACCAACTGCATCCCCACACTAATCATCAGCATCTCCTCCTCCTGTCTCATCCTGCTGGTCAGGTGCTCTGTAGAACTCTAGGATGTCTATGTGCAATGATGTCATCAGGTATCGCATCGCATCCTCCTGCCGCTTCTAGCCTGTCATATGCCACTCTCTGTGTTGATCATGATAATTATCCATCCTGTCACAAAGAGACTTCAAGGTAAGTGGGTCGGGAATGGGTTCCCGAAGTTGGTACTGTCGTGGTGGCATATCCCGACTGAAAACGGGTCTCTGACGGTGCGTCGGGATAGAACCTCTCATAACATCTACTGCCGCAGACCCATGCTGTGGCATCACCTGTGGTCATACCACAAAACCAGCCCATCTCGGTGGGTCATCTCTCTCAAAAAATCCTGCCCTACGCAGGTCCCTCAAATAAATCGGTGTGGTCACAGGCCCCACAGTCATCAAATCAGGCCTATACCTATCAAACACTCCCAAAAAATCTGCAATCCTATAGATATAAGGCCCCATATCCAATATCGCTCTAGCTCCTCCCCTCCTACCTCTAGCAAATTACTGAGCCAACACACAGGCTATGTTGGCTTCTCTCCCCCTCACCATACAGTACAAATAAAACAAGTCTATCTAGTTTACCTTCTCCTCACCTGAGTATCTGCCAACCACCGTACATGCCAAGATCCTGTGAATGTATCTCAGAACTGGGTCCCTAATCTCAAACTCCACCATACTGGTAGAGAATGGTGAATCAGCAATAGTGCCCCAAAACTCGCTCAGATCAACCTCAGACAAAAAAAAAGCACTATTCCTCTTCGAAGCACCTCTAAGACAAGAAGAAAACCATGGTGACATCACCTTGTCCACAATATAGAACCCGGTCGCCACAACAAACTATGGGATAGACATCTCATACACCCGCCTCCCTAGAGCAAATGACACCGTATCCTCATCATCAAACTCGGCGTCATCGTATGTGAAAGTGGAATGGAACTCTAAAGCTAACTCCTTATATTGAGGCCAATCACATGCTAAAGCAGTCATCCACTTTTGCCCTAGGAGAATCTCTATCCTATCTCTCTGTCTCAATTGACTCAACAACTCCTAGTTAATATTCCTATGATGCAATAACTTAAGGGAAACAAACCTGTCAAGTCTATCGCTTTCAAATTTACCAAGCTCAAAACTAAGTAGACTATGCTAACGAATCCTTCTAGTCTTTGTGGTTGGCGCCCTTTGAACGTCCGAATAGTTGATATTTCTCTCGTTCCTCTGAACCTGAACTAGGGAGTCCAGTTCTCCCCCGGGGCATGGAGCGGGCCCTCTCCTTCTCTTGGATGCTACCTGTGAAGATTCAACTCCTGACATTCATGCATTAGAGTTACACAACACACGAAACTGCAATGTTAGGGCAAGACAAAAGACAATGACCGCATAACATTTCATTCGCGGTCACAAAGGCAATTTGAACATGATTCAAACCAAAACAACAATCCATCAATAAAAAACTGATTTTTAACTGATTTATATGAAACATTATGTAAGTTACACAACAAAAACTCATTCTAAATCAGTTGTTATTAGCAGTTACCGAATCCAAAACTTTCACTGTCAACCAAAACATGAACCGAATTTCTAACAAATCACCTAAACACAAGATATGAACAAATTTTCATCAAATCAACTAGGTTAGCCTGCCAAATTGAAGTCTATGGTTTTCGTTTACCAAGAACAAAGCAAGAATAATGTTTCTAACCTAAAAACCTACTTAAAAATTGATGAAATCAAACAATGAGTAACAAAAATGAAATTATATGGCCACATTACCTGATAGTTGACTTCCTAAAAGATGAAAATGATGAGGAACTCTCCTTTCCGTGGTGTAAGAACCGTCAATTGTGGATGAAGATGGTGAAATGTGGTGGTAAAAAGAATGAAGAGGGGTGCATGGATGGTGATTTATGGTCGTGGGTGGTGGTATTTGGCGATAGAAGGTGGTAGACAGCGGTGATGGTGGTGGAAGAAGGTGGTTCGCCAGTTTGGAATGGCTGAATTTGGGGGTAAAAATGAGTTAGGGCTTTAAATAAAGTGTTTTAACCGTTTGGGACTCCCTCTCGTATCGCGACACGGGCAGGAAGACATCCTCGCAATACGTGAGGAACCTTTGACACGTGTTTTGACCATGATCTGTCGCGTAGCGCGATAGACACCCTTGCAAGCCTCGGGTGACACGTCGATGTAGAGAGTTTCCAGATTTTCATGCCTTAGCCAGTTTTTCACACCCGAAACTTCACTAAACTACACCAACAATTCTAAGGAAGAAAATACCTACCTGGTGGCCCCAAATTCGTTTTCCTTGCATCAAATTGTTTAAAAACCTGCAAAAAACATTGAAACACAAAAAAAAAAACGAAAACGAAAAACAATAACGAACACGAAAAACAAATCAAAAAGGCCTAAAGATTACTAAATTACACACTTTACACTTGGGCATTCATGCAAAGAACCTTTCATTCCTCTTCTCACTCTGGTTTCTCAAGAAGGACCTCTTCCTCCTCATTCCTTTAATCCAACGGTCCCCCAATATAATGTTTCAACCTATGGCCATTCACCTTCAAGGTGTTACCATCCACTTCATTCTGTAACTCAATAGTACCATAGGGAAATACTTCTTCAACCACGTAAGGACCCGTCCACTTGGACTTAAGGTTTCCTCCAAACAACTTCAATCGGGAATTGTAAAGCAACACCCGATCACCCTTCTTAAACTCTTTCAATACCTTGAACTTTCGGTCATGCAAAAGATTTTTCCTTTTCCTTGATACTTAAAGAATGTGCATAAACCGCATCACGAAGGGCCTCTAACTCATGGATTTGAAAAAACCGTTTCCTCGTCGCCTCGGTAAGATCAAGGTTTACCGTCTTTAGAGCCCAAAAAGCTCTATGTTCCAACTCTACAGGAATATAGCATGCTTTGCCATATACGATCATGTAAGGTGTGGTGCCTAAGGGTGTTTTGTAGGCCATTCTAATTGCCCACAATGCGTCGTCTAACTTGTCAATCCAATCCTTCCGACTTTTCCCAACGGTTTTCTCAAGAATTCTCTTCACTCCTTGGTTTGCACTCTCCACTTGAACGCTTGTTTGTGGATGGTATGCGGTCGCCAAATGATGAGTGACCCCGTAGCGTTGTATAGCCTTTTCTAATATGGTGTTACAAAAGTGCTTGCCACGGTCACTAATAAGTGCTCTAGGAGTTCCAAACCGGCTAAACAACTTCTTCAATAATTTGAGAATCACTTGGGCATCATTAGTAGGCAAGGCTTGAGCCTCAACCCACTTGGGCGGTGGAATGATGACCATGATGACCTCCCGTCAAACCCTCATGACAATGCTTAAGGATTTCTAAACCACCCTTCCTACTCACGCATCTCCTAAGCACTCGCTCTCCTCCCACACGATATAGATACAGGTCATCCCAAATGTACTTACCCACATCCCAAAAGAACTTATTATGTTGAGTGGTCATACCCTCAATTACCACCCCACAAGCAAGATAGTTTGCCAAATCGGTGAACCATGGAAAACCATGCTTCTCAGCCTTTACAAAATCTATCACCTCGTGAGGGAACCTATCTCATATCTCTTCCTCACGCATCTCACTTCTCTCCGGATCCTCCAATCGGGAGAGATGATCGGCAGCCACATTCTCCGTCCCTTTCTTGTCCTTAATCTCTATGTCAAATTCCAAAAGCAAAAGAATCCACCTAATGAGACAAGGTTTGGCATCTTTCTTTGCGAAAAGAAATCTCAATGCTGAATGGTCGGTAAAAACGGTGGTCTTAGAAAGCACAAGGTATTATCGGAATTTGTCAAAGGCAAACACTACCGCTAGAAGCTCTTTGTCAGTGGTGGTATAATTCTCTTGAGCATCATCAAGAGTCTTACTAGCATAATAGATGGGATGAAAGTGTTTCTCTCGCCTTTGCCCTAAAACAGTCCCAACTGCTTGGTCACTAGCATCACACATGAGCTCAAATGGTAAGCTCCAATCGTGGGCAACTAAAATGGGGGCATTCACTAACTTCTCCTTCCAAAACTCAATTGCCTTCATGAATTCCTCATCAAACACAAATGGGACATCTTTCTCTAGAAAATGGGTCATAGGCCTAGTGATTTTTGAGAAATCCTTAATGAACCGCCTATAGAAACCCGCATGATCCACCGCAATACCCGCTCAAGATATCTTGTGTCCTAACACTAGCCCCTCAGTCACCATGAAGTGACACTTCTCTCAATTTAACATCAACTTGGTCTACACATATCTCTTGAGCATTCTCTCCAATTTCAACAAACACGGATCAAACGAGCTACCATAAACTGAGAAATCATCCATGAAAACCTCCATAGATGACTCTATCATATCCTGAAACATAGCTACCATACACCTCTGAAATGTAGCTGGAGCGTTGCATAACCTAATGGCATAAGACGATAGGCATAAGTGCCATAGGGGCATGTGAAAGTGGTCTTTTCCTGATCCTCCGGTGCAATAGGGATCTGGAAATACCCAGAAAAGCCATCTAAGAAGCAGTAAAACTGCTGGCCTGCCAAACGCTCCAACATATGGTCAATGATGGGAAGGAGAAAGTGATCCTTCCGGGTGGCATCGTTAAGTTTCCTATAATCGATGCATACTCGCCACCACGTGACCGTGCGAGTAGGAATGAGCTTGTTCTTCTCATTCGTGATGATTGTCATCCCTTCTTTTTTAGGGATAACATAAGTCAGGCTCACCCAAGATGAGTCAGAAATGGGATAAATCAAGCCCGCATCCAGAATTTTAAAATAAAACAGTTTAAAAAGGAAGTTATGAGAACTCACCTGAGTCCTTAGAATCAGTGTTCTGATAATATGCACGCTCGCGTACGTGTAATCACAATCGACTCAACAATATGTAGTTAATATGTATTCGTGTTCATAAGTATATGTGTCCTAATTTGATTTAACGGCCATATGTGTTTACTTTGAACTCATAAGTATTTCATGAACTCAGTTTATTTTGCCTAAGATCAAATAATACTCTAAGGATTTGATCAATATCCATTATTAATTTATAATGTTAACCTGTTAGTCCTCTTTATTACCACATAATGATAATCAAGCCTTTAGTTTTCATGTATACCCTTATAAATGTGTATATGTAAAAGTGATAATCTAAATTATACCCATACTTTTACATGCATGCTTATTCCATTTACTTGACTACCCAATTTTCTAATTATTAAAACCCAATTCAAGGTTTAAGAAATAACATTTTTGTTTATCCTTATAAAATGCAAAATATTTATCACTCCATAATTCACAGCTTATATTTTGTTAAATAAGTTGGTAACTTGTAGTCTCTCCCATGCATGCACATTTCATGCTTATCTCCATGTCCTTAGTCTCCCTTTAACCCTACCCAACACTTAGTTTTTGTTTTGTTAGAAGAAGGCAGCAAACCTATGGTCTAGATCCCTTAGGTTCGGCCCACACTAGGGTTCGGCCCAATCAGGCACAACAACCGCAGTTCGGCTAGCATAAAAGAATAGGTTCGGCAAGGCATGGTGCGAGGGTTCGTTCAAGAAATTTAGCAGCCAAGGTTCGCTGCATGCTGCCCACAAACCCTTAGGTTTCTTTCCATGCAAACCAGCCCCACGAACCCTTTAATCAATAGGTTCGCCACCTTGGAGGTTCAGCCTCTAGGGTTCGGCTAGATTAGGAAACCCATAGGTTCGTCCATGGGGGAGGTTTGGTGTCCACAAGGTTCGCCGCCTTAGCGTTCGGCCAGTAGGGTTTTGTTTAAGAGAAAGGTTCGTGAGACGTCACAGGTTCGGCTGACTCAGCCATACCCCAGGTTCGTCGAATGGTAAGAGGTTCGCTTAGCCACTAAGGGTTCGGCTAGCAAAGGTTCGCCACCCTGCAACTTTGTCCCGCCCAAACGAAGGTTCGGCTAGGGCTGTTCCAGGGTTCGTCCCTGTTGTGTCGTGAACCAGCACCACTTTCTCATCATCATCGTTCGGTCCTAAGGGTTACAGGTTCACCTATGGTTTCCACAGCTTACTACCCCACCGATTTACCCATATTAAGCCTTAAAATCATTTAAGAAGTTGGTAACCCTCAACATATTAGGTCGTTTGCAACAAACCAAAAAGTAAGCTTCATATTTACCTCAAAATGTAGACTAAACGTGAGATTCCTTCGTACTTTCTCGTTTTCCTCGACCTCACGAACGTTTTGGCGCCAAGATCTCGCGAATCCGTTGGGTAACGAGTGAGAAAAGCTAGAGAGAAGTGGGGAGGATTGTAGGTGACGAAAATGGTGTTTTAGTGAGAGAGTGAGATGAAAAGATATGAGGAAGAAGAGGTTACTCTTCTTTCTTATATCGCGTTCCGTCCCCACGTGCCCGGTCTCGTTTTTATCGCGATAAAACATAATAAATGCTTGGTTTTAACGTAAAACTTATTTAAAATAAAACCCGTTTAAATAATTATGTTTTTATAATAATAGAACGCTTTTTAATTAAATTATTTTGTAAAGCGATTTTGTTTAATCTCGTTAAATAATTATTTAATTAAAACGTTTTGCTCGAAGTTGTTTTAGGTTATGACTCCTAATAAATATTTTTAGTTTTCATTTATTAATTTAATATCATTAGATATTATTTAATTATCTCGTTAAAACACGTTACTTACGTACGTATTCGTAAAGGTCGTCACCTTTGCGAATCCAACGCTCGTATCGTATTTCGATTCGATTTACGATTTATGGAATATCGTTTCGGAATATTATTCTTAATAATTATATTTGTGTGAATCGTCACTCACGCGAATAAATTATTAAGTTAATATTTCTAAATTAATATTCGCGTTAAAGTTATGTCCGTAACCTCACCATCACGTAATCATTTTCGATATTGTTTTCATTATTTTATTAACTTTAATGTTATAATTCCCAATCCAAAACCCACTAAACCAAGTCACTGACACATCCGTGATAGACCGAAATATGCATATGTATAGGGCATATGTAGGGGTCAGTCGCAACTGCCCCAGCCACCGTCCCACCGCTATTTCGATAAACCATGACCATGTGTCCTTGACTATGTTTAACAACCAAACTATAACCAGTAACAAACTCCAATCCTTTTCCATTCTAAACCATAACCCATAATCCGTGTATTCATGTACAATAAACTCTCTGGTTCTGTTTAGTTGGGTTACAACAAAACTTCCCATGGTTTACGCGCATATTAATATGTTCTAAATATGTATACCAATCACAGTGATATTCATCAAATAATGCATCATCATTAATAATTATAAATCTCAGGTCGTAATAGTACAATCGTACATATGTACGGACAACCTGAAGTACAGTGATGTTACAACGACCGCACAATCGAGGGGAACAAGGATACACGAAGAAACCCCACGTTTGGTCTACATTTCGAGGTAAATATATAGTTGTATATTCGGTTTTTGGTTGTAGATAACAAACCCTATACACTAATGATGTGTTAACCGATCTAAACACTCGATAACACTAAAACCAACTAGGATGAGTAGTGGGAAAACCATGATTGAGCTTGTACAGATCGAAGAAGATGATGATGATGAACTGAGTTCGGGAAAAGAGGATGAAGGGCCGAACCCAAGGGGAGCCGAACCTCTATAGCGGCTGAACTGGTACCATCACCAAACCCTAATTGGCCGAACCTCTTCATTAGCCGAACCACAGTTGGCGAACCTGCTCATGATGGCCGAAGCTATTGCAGCAAACCTGGACCTAGCGAACCTTAAGAAGCAACGAACCTGAGGTAGCCGAACCATGCTGCTGCGAACCTATCCCATCCACGAACCTTGGCCATACAAAACCTTAAAGGTGGCGAACATGATGCATAGCCGAACCCTCATGCTAAACGCACCTATATTAACCTGCAGCCGAACCTTGGGCTAAACCTTGGGGACGAACCCTGCATGGATCATGAACCTGGCGTGGCCGAGCCTAATTAGCCGAAATCTCCTTCATGTGGCCGAACCTAAGGGCAATCAAACCTAAGGTTCGCTGCATCCAAGGCTAACAAAACCTAAGTGTCGAATTTAGGGATAAATGGAGGAATAAGATCACATATAAATACATATATGCATGCATGCATGAGAAATCCTATTTACCACCTTTTCTATAATAATGACAAGGTTTAAACCTAATAATTTACGAAATTTGAAAAGTTGTGAATAGAACCTAAGATTTGATTTTCTTAAACTTAATTAAATTTTACAACTTAAGTTATAATGGTTAACTAATGGGATATTCATGCATGCACTCTATAAGTATATACATGTGTATAAGGTTAATGCCTTTACAACATGTATGACTTCTAAACTTCCATTAAACACTATGATGTTGTAATTGAATGAATTAACGGGTGGTAAACCTATCTCCTACAAGGAGAATAAGAGGCTTTAGTGATTATCACTATGACCTATGTAATAAACCTAAGCAACTTACAAACCTAATAATTTACGGACAACCGAATACGAAGAACTTATGTATGATCAAACATAGATGCTTATGAATTTGAAAACGCGATAATTACAGATTGTTGATTTGCTTTTGATTCTTCTTACGCGAGCGCGCAATCTACGAAAACATTGATTCTAAGGACTCAGGTGAGTTCTCATAACCTCCTTTTAGATCATTTTGTTTTAAACTCGGAGGTGAAACATGTATACCAGTTTATATATTATTTTGATAACACATGATTGACACCTGATTTATCAGTATGATATTCATATTATTGGATTATCACAGCTCCATGAGTCGTTGCTGTTGACTTCGGTCATCCGCAATGATTGCATGTATTGTCACATGGATTGCCACAACTCCGTGTGTCGTTGTCATTGACCTTGGTCATTCACAATGATGCATGTATTGTCACAATGATTACACACCAGCTACTTCGTAGTTGACACTTGAATTTTTTACATGTTTCAGGGAACGAAGAGAATTAAGTAGGGCAGGATAGCTCTACATCTGTTGGACATCATCACATAGGATTCTTGGACTTAGCTAAAATAACTGAAATTCTGGAGACTAGAGTTCAGTTAGTTTAGCTAAATCTTTTGTATATTTGATGCAACTAATTCATGCTGAACATGATTTATGATGTATTTAATTTGGTTGATTAATTGATATATGATGAATTAATTAGATGCCCACGAGCTTATGAACAATCTACACATCCCTTGTGGCATCCCGACGTTTCCGCCATCGGTTGGGGTGTTACTGTATACACCAATTCGACTCAAGCAGCTACGGGGAGAGGAATTCGATCGGGGATTGGCAGAAACTCAAGCCTATTGGTGATCTCCTTCAATTGGACATCAAAACAGGTAAAAATTGATCCCTACACAACCTAAAAGTGCCGACTAAGCATAGCCCTATGCCAATTTTGGCTTCTAATATCGAATTGTATGGATCCGAGTTCTAGGGTTCATAGCATAAACGGAATTGGGGTTTTTGATCCAAAAGAATTCAAAAATTCAATTAAACCTACCCTTAGTTTCAAAATGTCATTCTAAACAAAAGCCCTCTATCAATTTTGTGTTTTAACATCGAATTCATGAGTTAGCTAATTACGATAAGTGCGAACATAGTATTACAAGTCCTTACATATCGAATCGTTTAGTTTGCCGTAGTGCAAAGCGTGGTAGTTGAAGATACATCTACTGGGTTTGACAAACCTCACTTGGTAGATTGAAGGTCTACGTAGGTGTTTAACTAGCCAATTCAAACATTACTATTGTTTGTGCTAGACAATAGTGGAAAGGCAAACATTCATTGAAACAATTAGCTTCGGTGTCAACCGCTTATGTAAATAGTACAATGACTAGCTATCATAACTATGCAATGTGTGATTATGTGATATGCAAACATTACATTTCAAACATTTTTTCAAACATTTGTGATTATATATGCAAACTTGTGTATGCACCAACCTTTATGTTGACTATACTTGCATGTTTTCTCAGGACGCTAAGGTACGAGCACGAGCAAACAGGGACTAGGATGTTGAGTCTCATGCATCAGTTTTCAGTTTATTCATGGATTTAATACTTTGAACATTATAACTTATGTTTTTGGAATTGTCATGTTTTGACATGGATTTTCAAACGCTTCCGCAACGCTACTTTTGTTTATTACACTTTGTGACCTAATTTATGTTTTAAAAGCATATAGAGGTCTTTCGCTATGTCTAACGCCTGAGATCATGGTTTGCCACGTCCTAAACGGTATGATTCCGTTAGTGGGAAATTGAGGGTGTGACAATAAACTTATCCTATATACATGTATATATTTTCACAGTTATTGTTGTTTTTAATTAATTTTTTATAATAATTTATTAAATTTATAGAGGTTCATTTTTTTCACTTACACTAGGCCTCAAAAATGTTAAGGGTTTTCGAAAACAACCCTGAATTTGGGTTTATTTAATGAAGTTTTAAGAGTATGTTCTTAGGAAGGCTTGGTTGATCCTAAAATTTGTTGGGATTGCAAAATTCCCTATTGGGACATTAAGGATTTAAATGTTAAATTTATCTCATGGTTGTAAAAATCGGCCTTCAAGTCCAAGTACTCGCTTCAAAGATTTGTTTAGAGGACGAGTACTCCCGAGTACACCCCTCCTAGTCCGTGTACTCCCCGTTTACTCGCTCCAAGGACCTGTTCCGACTTGGGAGCTTCTCACGACTTTTGCAACCTTTATTTATATAACTATTTTTAATTTTGTTTATAAATATAAAGTTAATTTTGTTTGAGTTTTTAATTTTAAAAATTAAAAAAAATTATAGAAACAAGTAAACAACTATAACTGTTAACATAACCAATCTAAATATCAGGTTAAAATATTTAATAACTGGCTGAATAGTTAAAATATTTAAATGTTTAAGCGTGAAAATATAACCGCTGAAATATCTTGGTATTGAAATGTATGTCGATTAAATTGTTAACTCTTAAATATAATTGTTAAATTATGATAATCCATGCTGACCAAAGTTATAGTTTTTATCAATTCATGATGACACAGACTTCTCTGGCACAGAAACGGAATTTCTCTCGTTCACTACTTATAAATGCATGAGCAATATAGAAATTCATATACGTTGATATGACTCTGACAACTTGAACAAATGATAAGTTCTTGTTCATATTGTAGGTTGTGTCAATTAACAAGACATATTAGAAATGTGCGTCATATATTGTATGATGTCTGGTGGATAAAATACCTGATCCACGACATCGGGGGACGCATCATTACAGTTGTTGCAAATAAAATTATTTGATTGTAATGTATTAATAAATAATCATTATTGGAAGTTCGTAACTTTATGTTTAATGCGTAACTTTTTTCGCGTATTAAGATTGATCTTCGGTTGGAAACAATTTTGGTTTTTTGATCCTTTAGCTTTGCAAGTATATCACGTGGCTGCATGTTTTAATTTTTCAGTTGTTCTACCATATAGGTTTTGAAGTCGTTCAATCTCGTTGCCTATAGATATCACGTTATTTATCAGCTTAAATCATTCTTAAAACACACTTAAACATATATAATCTAAAACACTTAAACACACTTATTACAAAACACATTTGTGCTCTTTCTTTGATCAAGTTCTTGCCCAAGTTCTTTACCTTATTCTTACTAATCTTATATAGACCAACCATAAACCCCTTAGATCCGCAAACTTGTGCTCGAGAAATGGTACGCATCATCATATGGAAACTGATGTTTTTTTAAGACAAATTATGCTGATTTTTCTTTAAACTGGTCTTGACCTGCTCCTGTCCTGACTTAAACTTGTTTTGACACAGCTTACAAGAAACCTTAAAAAAATTAGTTTCTCAAGTTAAGAAAGAAAGGTTCTTTATGAAACCTTGACAAAATGAGAATATGGGAATTATTTTAGTCCTTGTGGTTTTGTAACTTTTGTCATTTTAGTCCAATAGTTTAAATTTTGCAATTTTGATCATTATGGGTTGGTAACTTTGGTCATTTTAGTCCAAAATGTTAAATTTAATTGGACTAAAAGGGCAATAAAATGGAAATCATAATAACCAAAATGACAATAAAATGAAACCATAGTGACTAAAATGGCAAAATTCAAACTAATGAACTAAAATGGCAAAAATTGTCAAACTACAGGGACCAAAACGACATTTAACTTTTTTTATTAAATAGATTTTATATGTGTTTATATGCAAGAACTAAAAAGAAATGACGTTAAAATAAGATTGTTTTTTCACATAAGAAAATAAGTTTGTTTTATGAGAAACCGATGTTACAATGGTTTTTTATTTAGGGGTGTTCTTCGGGTTAGATTATGAGTTATTCGATTTATTAGAATCGAGTTATTAGAATTTGACTTTTTTTTCGCCACTATTCAAACCGGATCTGGCCTGAATTGGCTCGAATATCATCCGACCGAATTTATCCAAATGAGAATTCGGTTTCGGATCGGATATACCCGAATAACCCTAATATCCTGAATAAAGTTGAATAAAAATTTCCTAATCTTTTTTCTTGTTTTGTCTATTTATTTTTTCCAGTATTTTGATCTTTAAAAGTTAACATTTTGCTAGTTTGGTTTATATTCATAACAGAACAATTTAAAGTTCAAAATTAAAAAATGATCACAGTTATATCGTAATAAAATAGTTTAAGTAAATTTCATGACTCATAAAATAAATATATGAACAACCCGAATAACTCAAATTAATAAGGGTCCATTGTTTCGTAATGAGATTATTCGAATACCCGAATTACATAAAAGCAGATATCTAAATCCTGAATATCCAAATAACTTTTTTCGAATTCGGATTGATCCAACCCGAATCAAGATTTGAATCAAGTTTTCGAAATTCAGATACTATTATGTTTTGATTTTTTTTCGGTTTTCAGATTTTTTAATCACCACTGTTCTTATATATTTGAAGTTTTCTTCCAATATTTTTTGTTTGGTTTCTTTTGAATCACCTTATATGTGTATGTATATATATAATATACATAACATTTTGATTATGCATAAAATATTTTCAATTGAATGTATGCATATATATAGTGCTTAGAATCTTTCATAACCTACTGTTATTGTAATAATCAAATAACTATGCTAAAATCAATCAAATCTTTGTTTTTTTTAAATTCAAAAATTTGGATTGATCTTGTCAGAGTTATTTGAGTTAGTACAATAAAAGTGGGTTAATGGATGGGAAAAAAATAGCCCACTTTTGTTGCGCTAACCTGAAATAATCTATCAAGATCAAGCAAAATCTTGGATTTTTTTTTTCTAAACATCATTGTAACACATTCAGAACAATTTCTTATTTTATGAGTTTGCATAAATTTATCACCGTTTGAGAGTTAACATCGTTGTAACTTTTTTACTTATAGCACTGTAAGTGTTTTAAACCCAAAATTTACAATGATGTTTATAAAAGATCCAATATTTGGCTTGAATATGACGGGTTATTTCGGGTTAGCGCAATAAAGAAGATTATGTATACTAACATCCCCTATATATATAGAAAAGGGTTCAATTGTTCCCATTCCTTATTGCGGTAACTGAATAACATCTTATTAATTTGGGCTCACATTAAAGTAAATCTAAATGTATAGGTTTTTTTCTTATTTTTTAATTAATTTAAGTGGAGCCCACATTAATTAAATTAATTAAAAAGAAGAAAAAACATACACCTTTAGATTTACTTTAATGTGGGTCCCAAAGTAATAAGATATAGTTATTCGGTTATCGAAATAAGGAATGGTCAACAATTGGTTACACACACACAAATATATACATATATATATATATATATATATATAGTTTATTGTACAATGTGACATATTTGTAAAAATAATAAGAAATGATCTTGATCATTAGTGTGTTATCATCAATGGTTATAAATGAATTAATGGCATGATACTAATTAATTAGTTGTTTAAAATGGAAATACATTAATATAATTTGCTGACATCACTCTCTATTTAAATATGAGATAATCAGTTGCTAATATCCAGCAATAAGTTGGTTGTCTGTTTTGATATGTGCTAATATATGCTATTAACATATGTTAGCATATAACAACACATACACATAATATACCTGTTAATAAACTTTTTTGTCTGTATTGCTATGTATTAATATGTGTTATTAGCACATGTAGCATATATCAACACATATACATAACCATATACCTGTTAACAAATTTCTTTGAATCGAAATACTTAGAAACGATTTACGAATATTTATTCTACAAACAGTAGTTAAAATTAAAAATTGAATCAAATATGAACAAATACCACTATTTTCGTGATCTTCATTCGTATCTTGTGTTTGTTCGAAATCATCCGTTCAATTTATAATTGAATCATGAAACTCAATACAGATTAATGAACGGTTGCTTGATTGTTTGTGGTATAACTTGATAATTGAAAGGTAATCAATGAATATTTGGAATGATATAATCTTATTTAACTAAATAACAATCTTTCCTTAATTAAATGATTATAAAATCTTCACTAATTACTTAACTTGAATAAATTGCCCTTTAATTATAATAAATTATTAATATACATGTCAACACATGGTTGGTTCCTACTATATTTACAAAAATCTCGTTTTGTATTTGAACCTACCTATATATATATATATATATATATATAAAGTTGTTTTTGCGTGTGATAACTTCGTGTCAGTATAATTTATCACGTAAGAACAATTAACATTTGAATGATAATCTCGTAAGCTTCATGCATTTCGCACACGAAAAAGCTTTTGTATAGTACCGGCCTTTGAATGATTCATAATTATTATTTAACAAATTTTTTTTTATAATATGAGTTTTTCTAGGTAGAGCGTGTGTGTGTTATACATACATAGATAGATACATTCATAAATGAAGTTTAGAGAATATTAATGTGATTTGATATATAACTTACTAGTTTACTAACCCGTGTATTACATGGATTAATCATAAAATATTAAATAGTTATTAATAAAAACTTAAGAATTATAAAACAATATTTTGGTATAGAAATATTAAAGTAAGTATAGACAAATATTTTAATAATAAACTAACAATTAAAAATTCTAATAACTAAATAATTATTATTTGATCTTCTTAGTTTATAACAGCTAATATTTTTAAACTATAACATTAAAAATCATATAGTTTTTTATGTCAAAAGTATAGTTTTCACTATCATTTTTAAAACTTATGGATTTTTTTAAAAGAAACTCATTTTTAAATATTTTGTTTTAACAAAATGTCATTTATTTATAAAATCATATTGTTTAAAACTTAGTTTTAAAGTTAATTTCATTTATAAAAAAAATCATCTTTTAAGAAAACTTTTTTTTAGAAAACTGTTAATTTCCTAAAAATAACGATTTTAAATATTTCTTATTTATAAGAAAATTCTATTTTTTTGAAAATAGTACATACTTTTTAACAAAAATAAAATTTAATTTATTTAAAACTATTTTTAATTATTAATATGAAAAAGGTAAATAATATGATTAATATTATGATTAGTTAATAGGAGAGATGATATAAGTATTTATTAACAATAAGATGACATGTGGTATTAGTTAGTTAAAAATATGACAAATGACAAAAATTATTTTTCTTTATTAGAGTAGTAAGATAAGATGTTTGAATTAGTTAGTTTTATAAAAAGTCAAGTTTCTTGAACTCCATCAATTGGATTGCCGGGTAGATTCCCTTTCGATCAAGTGACAGGTGAGATCGATGGGCCATTCTATGAACGTGGAAAGTTGTTGTGCCGTAATCAAACAATTTTAGGTAACGAGAAACCACCAACGGTTGATATTGTATCACTTTGGATATGTGAATACAGGAGGATATTCATCTTTCATTTCTACCTTATCTAATTTTGAATGATCGATAAAAATAAACAATAACGGTACCCACTAAATCTCACTTGTAATATGATTATTTGTAAGATTTGAGAATAATAAGATGTAAAGAAATATTATATCTATCAACAAAGAAAAAAGTTTGTTTTTAGAAATAACCTAACGTTTTTAAACCGGACCACACGTTAAAATTGGTCTCTTTACTGGTCAGTGTTAGTACCAGAGTGAGGAATATGATGACATCATAAATATTAATAAAGAGATATATATATATATATATATATATATGTATATATATAATATAAAAAATTAAAAATTTAAAAAACAGCTATTTATCCATGAGTGTATCAAATAAACCCCATATCAGAAATGCAAGAATCAACGTTAAATTTCAATGAGAAATCTGGTTCAATCAGATTATAGAAACGGTTCCATGGTTGGTTTCCTGGTTTCGTCAAAAAACGGATTTGAACATCTAACCGGACCGTTAAGTAGCCGAAACATGGTTAGTCCGACCGGTCTGGGATCAAAAACTTTAGAAAGACCCTCAGCTCATGAAACAATTAAGTATATACGCAGGGGTGGCCAAAGGAGGGACAAACCCTGTTTCCTTCCCAAACCCATTTTTTATGGACACAATTTTTTTTGATATATATGTATATATACGGATTCATTCAAATGATAACCAATAAGTTGCAGAAAATTAAAAACTAATACCCATTTATGAACACTTGATTTAAATGATACAAAAAGTAATTTTCTTTGAAGTATATAAAGTTACTTTCATGCTCTTTAAAGTAGAGGTGTTCATCAAGTACGATTAATAGTTTATTCTGTTCGTTTTAACCGGTTTTCAATTTTTTCCCTATCCGAATATCCAACCGAATTCAGGAAGTAGTTCGGTTCGGTTTTTGGTTAAACCGAACAAACAGAATAAACCGAATAACCCAATCCGAATAAAACGAATTCAACCAAATCAAAATCAATCGAACAAACCGTATAAAAGCTGAATAAACCGTTAAAAACCGAATAAAATGATTTAAATAAACCGAATTCAACCTTAGATATTATTATGAAAATAATAAATTTAAATCTAAATTTGGTTTAATTGGTTAACCGAATAAACCGAATTCAAAAAAATTGGAACCTAGAACGGAACCGAAAACCGAAATTCGGAATTTGGATACAATTAGGAACTGAACCAAGAACCGGATTCATAATTCCTTTCGATTTTTTCAGTTATGAATGCAGTTTGGTTTCTTCTTTTAAATTGTTTTCGATTTTTTTTGAACACCCTACTTTAATATTTGAATTTACTACGGTCTTTTTTTACGGATTGTACTGAGCCACCTCTAAATATACGGGTTGAAGAGTATAATAAATGCATAGGGTAAAGACCCCGACAAGGGATGTGGTCGTTTGTTTTAAGTGAGAAATTGAATGGCTTGGTTTGCTTTTAAAATAGAAGTCGTGTGGAATGCAAATAAATGAACAGGACAAGTTTGGTTAATGAAGATGACAACACTAATTCATCATTTAATAAGTTTTTATTTTATCTAATTTTTGTTTAAAATTTAAAATTTATTTGGTGGGACTAAACTTGTAAAATTTTAATCTTAGTTCCTTACTTCCTTGCTCCGGTCATTCTTTATTATTTATATTATATTATATTATATTATATTATATTATATTATATTATATTATATTATATTATATTATATTATATTATATTATATTATATTATATTATATTATATATTAAGTTTTAAGAAGTTACTAACACGATGAGATTTATGAGAAAGCAAACTAACTAAAAATTTGATGTGTCGAATGTAAATATGACAAGATTGCAATTATATTTGCACAATTGTGTAAGGATGCAATGATTGTGGTTTTAATGTTTATTGGTAGGCCGGTCAAAAATCTCATGCCTTGAGGCTCGTCCAAAAAATGCTCGGCTCGAAAAGAGCTTAGCTCGGAAAAGTTAAGCTCATCTATAACAAGCCGAACCCGAGCCAGGTCCGCGGTTAGCATGGCTGGCACGACTCACTGGCTCAGCTCGATTAATAATACACACACACACATATAACATATTACACACACACACACATATATATATATATATATATAATACATATAGGAAGGACATAATAGTCTTTTTACCAAAACTCTTAAAATTAAGAGTTGTACAAGCTTTACAACATAATGTACAAGTTTTGTATGCACCTTGTAACTTCATGTACCAACTTCCCATTCAAAATTTGAATTCCCCTCATCTATCAAAACGCGTTCTCCCCTGACCTTCATTCTCTTAAACACAACTTAGAGTGACTTGAAGAAGGAAGACGGTGACCACCACTGCTTCACCTCTTCACGTGAAGGTGACTCCTACGGTACTAGAGTTCAGCAGCTCACGACCACCGTCTTCCCCCTGCGAACCGTTCGACCACCACATAATAGAAGGTAACTTTTTCTCCATTTGACACCTCTGTTTGCACCGATCTAGGGTTTCCTTTTTCTGGTTTCCAAAACCCTAAGAGTTTTTGCCTAATCTGGATTGTTTGATTTTTCCCTCTGATGGTTTGTTCATGTTCTGTTATGAAATTAGGGCTGTTCATGAAGGGTATTAAAAAAATGAAATTTTGATTAATTGTACAATTAAGAGTTTGTTGTTTTGACAGGGGCTAAAGAAGATCGCTCAATTTTATTTTTCTTTCTATGTTTCTATAGGGACGCCTTTGCAAGATCGTTTAATCCCTCACATATGTCTCAGACTTCCACAACTTATATTAGTCATTCAATTTGAGAAAATCTAAGAGGTATGTGCGTGATTATTGACGGTTTTCATTTCTAAGATTGTCTAATTAAATAATCAAGTGTTGAGGCTTGCAGGTTACTGATTGCTTCTATTCTTATGTTTTGTTCGTTTTATTGCTTTATTTTCTTTCGGTTTGCATGTTGGATTAAAGTTGTGTTATGTTTTCGTTACATTTTAAGCCAGTGAAATGAGTTGGTTGTTTGATTTCTTAAGGTATTTATGAAACCCTAACCCTGTATTTAAAATAAACTGTAAAAGTGGGTATTATTTGCATGTTTTGATTTTTAAGGTTTATTTTTCAATCAATTTAGGGATTTACAATATTGCCCTAATTCATTCACCATTCGTGACTTCAGTGCCACGCTATTTGGCAAACTTAGATGAATATTTTTGGATTACATAGTCATCTTTTTATATATATTTTCACTTGACCTTTTCTTTTATGTTATAGGAGGATGTTATTAAACCATTGTTGGAAGTCATACGAATTGCTCTACTACATGACTACACCCTTATGTGTGGTTGGAGTTTGGTGTAAATGTATTAACATCTAATAGGTATGTTCCTTTTTCTTCTATACTCATTTTTCTTCAGTTTGGGTATCACAAATTTCAGGTAAGGGGTCTGAAAACTTTAGTTGGTGACTTTTATGAAATAAATGGAGGTATTTTATTTTTAATCTTGACGGTGTTTGGACATGAATTTCGAAAGTAATTATGTGACAAATAAATTAGATTATGAGCTGTAATAAATAAGTAGTAAGAAATAATGTTACAGTAATGGCACAAGTGTTAATAGATTGTATTATTCAATTATAGACGTTTCTCTCGTGTCAATGATGCAGGTTTCGTTCAGTCTATCATAATAGGTTCATGTTGAAACATGCAATCTGGTTTACGTGTGTCGACCTGACCCAATTATAACACAAGGTAATAACTTCAAGTCTTACAAACATTCTATCGTTTTCTTACAAGAGGACAGAGTACCTTTGTTTCTAAGAGATTACTGGCAAGTAATATAGGCAGAGTAAAATACGTTATTTCAGAGATCGATAGAATTGGGAATTAAAATCGAGGTACAACCTTCATTTTGGAAACATCAACTTTAAATCCATATAGGGACTTTTGCTAATTATGTATGTAAAATTGTTTAGATGCTTGAAATAAGCAAACACGTACTCCTTGTTAACAGCACAGGTCAATTAAGGGCGAAGAAATCATCAATTTTATCTTATCAGGGAAATATATTGTGCTCGCTTTAGTTGACCAATGTATTTTGAGGTACTTATCTCTTTGCAGAGATGCATGTTTTAGTAGAAAATTGCATTTTTTAGACGATTGAGTTACTGTGAAATCAAGAAGTGCGCGTTCCTTGTATGATGAATGTTAAATTTTGTAGTTAACCTTGAAAGGAAGTTGCTCGCACTTCGCATGCCAACTTCCAGATTAAAGTTTCTGCTTTATATATATAATATCATGATACCATCTGTTGCTTCTGTTTTAGTTTCATCTGCAACTGCCTCGGTACAGGAAGAACATACCAACTGGTGCTTGATCAAGATAATAAAGCAGAAAATAATCAACAAAACAATAAATGGCCAAAATCTACGTTTTCTTTTCAAGATTTATCAATGCTTCTTCATAAAACATAATGCTATGATTCAGACCAATATCTTCACAGAATATCATCATACCCAGAGGTAAAATGATGTTTACTAATTTTTTGGCCTTTTGTATTACTATCATCTTGAAAGCTTATCTAAACATCATTTTGTAACTGTTGTGAAGGAACCCAAGTTTATTAATTTTGTGTTTTAACGAACATGCAGGGCTTGCAGTTTTCATCACAAGACAACAATTTTTGGCTGGTTAGAGTGGTTGTAAAGCTTGAAAATGATTTGGGCTATTGAAGGAGATTTATGTCTCCTTTGAGGTTATTAATTCCAAATTCTGAAAAAGAATCCGAACATATGATGATGCTATGTTATTTTCTTTTTGAAATTACTTTGGTTAAAAACTGATGCTATGTGTAAAGCACGATGATCAAGCATCTCGAGGTTTAAATTTTGATTTTGTTATTTGAAGCATATGGCATCTAAATTCCAACGTACAATGTATTGTAGAGCAAACATGTAATGGTAACTTGTAAAGTTGCTTTTATGGTTTAGTAGTGTTTATACGCTGTTTTGGCTATCTGCAACTTATAATTATGATTGTTTTTTTTACTTGATGTGAGAATTACTAGCAACTATTTCTACCCTTCACTTGTTCATTAGTTTAATTGGATTATGTTTTATATTAAATGGATTAAATGTCGGATAATATATTGGCATAGTGGCGTGTAATGGCATAGTATATCTTACATTTAAATTCATTTGGAAATGGTTTGTATTGGGTTGTGCTTTGGAAATAGTTGTCGGCGCCGCATCGCGCGGGTTTACTACTAGTATATATATATATATATATATATATATGTATTATATTAAATATATATGTATAAGGTATAGTAAGATAAAAAACGAGCCGGCTCATATCAGCTCGAAAATTCTAGAGCTCGAATTAGGCCTGGCTCAAATTGACTTGACTCGACTATAAACCTAGTTGAGGAGGTAAACAAATTTATTAATAAATTTTTGAAGATATTCAATGAACTAATTAATATTAGTTGAAAAGTAAAATATAAGTAACTTTTTGTACACTTTAAAAGAAAAATTACTTTTATACTTATTAATTCATATGTTATAAATGATTTTTTCTTGATTTTATGTAACTTATGATATTTTTTAAATTTTATATAACTTGTTGGCTGTAATTAAATGCATCCTATGACTTTATTTTAGAAGAAATATTGAGTTTAATAAGTTGTCATGTGTATGCACCTCGTATCATGCACCTTAGGAGGTAACTAACGGTGACCAAGTCTCTTGCCGAAGTGAAGGCCTAACAAAATTCAATCTCACAATAAATGCCAATGATGGATGTGAAAATTTATCATTTTTAGTAAGCAAAAATACATGAGAGAGAGGCAGGCTATCATTTTTCTTTAGGAAAATTTTTTTTCTAAAATGGAGATTAAAACAAAATAATTTGCTCACACCATATATGGACCGAACTGACTCACGGTTTTTATGATAAATTAACTTTATTTTTACTAATACTAAATATTAAATGTGATTTAATTCTCAAATTGATATGTCCGTAACTGATTTGGTGTAAATACAAGAAGACATGTGTTCTAATGATATGAATATGTGTTAAGGTGTTCTTTCTTAAAATTAGGTTGGGAGTTTGAGTCCATAGTAGACATAAGAGATGAAAAAAGCGTTGTTAAAAAAATTGATTTGGCGTAAATGCTTTTAACCAAGTTCTATGAAAAAGAACCCACATCAATGTTCAATCAAAACCTAGGGGCGTCCATAAACCAGACCAAAGACAATTGGTCAGTTTGGTTGGTTTTAGAACTTGATGGTGTAGTTTATGTTTGAGTATTCTAAAAACCGAGTGATTCGTTGTGGTTTACGGTTTGCATTTTTTTAAACCGTATAAACCAAATCACCCGTGTGTGTGTGTATATATCTTAAAATCATTGAAAAATTTTAAGTTAACGTCTTTTCACTTACCTTGCCCCTTAAGTCTTATTATCTTTATTCACAACTCACAGTTATATTAAAATGAAAAAAGATGATGATAATGTTATTGACTTAGAAGATGATTTTCAATCAAAGTCCATTCATCACTTTTTTTAGACTAGTTTTGTTATTTTGATAATTATTGGCTTTTAGATTATAGTTTTCGACATTTGAAATTTGAAATTGATATAGATTATGGTATTTTGCATCATTATATTAAACGTTCTCTATTATTTTTTATAAAACCGTGAAACCGTCAATACCGGTCGGTTTGGTTTACACAATTTATATGGTTGGCTTGGTTTGTCATTTTTTGAAACCGCGGTTAGTGGTTTGGTTAAGAAATTTCTTCAAAACTGCCCAAGCCGCACCGCGGATATCTCTAATCAAACCCTCTCCCTTAGGTTATATGTAGTCACTATCTCCTTATCACTCCACGTAGACGATATGTAACCATCATATTGAAAAATAAGGACCGATGAGCCAAAACCACTGTAACATCAGTGCCGGAACCGTACCGGAACAGTGATCACAACAGTAGCATGAACAGTAATCAGGTACAACTTTTATGTATTTCAGTGTATATTCATATTCACATCATATACTGTTATTATTTCATGTAACAAACAGTGAATTCATAATCATTTCAGAGAAACAAAACTTAGAAAACATGGTTTAACAGTCAGATAATTAGCTGGCAACTCAGAACCATCCTGTGATTATTTGTTAGGATTTTATTATATATAAACGTATGTGAGGCTTTATAGAACAAAACACATGGATATTGTTATGTGAATGCTAAATCGACGGATTATTCGTATAAGGTGACGATCTGTACGAATAAATCTGGAAGTTTAACGTTCTGAATGATATCCGATAATTAGAAAACAATATTGAAAAGTATAGTTATCGCCGTGTTCGTACGGATGACGATTCGAACGAATACGCGCGACGACCGTACGATTCGATCTTAAACTGTAAATTAATTATTTTGAAAATTTAAAATAGATAAAAAGATGCTTAGTTAATTTACTAGGAATAACCATCTAAGATAGTTTTATAAATTCTATTTTAAATCCGAGTCGTTTCGTTATGAAAACGATGAGAAACCGGTGCTTTTACGCGAAACCGAGCAAAACCGAACGAACCCGGGTATAGGAAGATTTTATTATGGCATTAAATGCCATAACTTCATTCACCAACCTCATCATCTCTCTCTCTACTCGTCACCCTCTCTAGCAGTTCATCTCGTAACCAAGTCATATATTCTCGATCCTTTGCAGTACCATTTCCTTCAACCTCGTCTTCATCATCATCATCAACGAGAACATGAGTATTTCGTAACCACACAGGTGCCATCCACTTCAATACAGGGAATCGTGCTTTCAATACACCAAAAGCACGCACAATGATGTTTTGAACTTTTGCATGTGCATGGAGAAAATTTTCTTTATTGGTCAATGCACGTCTCTGACGAAAATCTTCAAGCCAATACATCACAATACGATATGGAGCCATAAATCTATGTGTGCATATGCGACATCACAAAGATAATATTTCTCTATAATGATACACACAATTAACTAGAATATTAAACTAAAAGAAATATTTAACAATCCATATCCATACCTGATGGTGGAAGCGAGAATGGTGCATGTGGATCTGATAATGCCTTTGATAATATTCTAGAATCATGTGCTACCTCTTCCTAACTGCCCACAATGAATGTATAAATCACGTTGAAGTCACAAAATGCTAATACATTTTGATAACAATCCCATTTTCCATTTCCTTTATATGCATCTTTTTTCTCAGAAGAGACAATAGCATGAACGTAAAAATCATGTTCAAGTTTCAAATACTATAGATCGCAATGCATATCATGTGCTAAAACATCAACATTGATAGATGAGGATTTTTGAGGTTTTTGACCATTTGCTAGGATTAGACTTTGGGGTAGGCTCATGAGTATGTTCGAGAATAGATCAGAAGCAGACTTGAAAGTTGGATCGGGAATAGGCTCAAAGGTCTCATGGGACGTGCCGGCATCATCCTCTGTGTCATGAAAAACGGAGTTTGTAAGTAGATGTTGTTGGACACGATGACTAGAAGATGATCTAGCCATCGATGTTTTTTGGGTTGAGGTCCACTTGCAATTCCCAATGGCTGTATTACCATCAAAGAATGTTGTACAAAGGTCAGGAAAAGGGAATGGAACTATTTTCAATGATCCAGCCTTCGGATGCCCCTAAAGCCAACGTAAAAAAAATGGTAAAAGTATTTCTTTTATGTAATAGTAAAAAGTTATATATATATATATATATATATATATGAACATATATTCTTAAATTCTTCCCATTCCTCATTAGTTAAGGTAAAAGTATTTGTTTGAGTGTTGTATATGTTGTTTTGTTTTTCAAATACACCCATCGTATGTATTTGGCTTTAAGATTATCATATGCATTTTTCATTTGTTTTTGAGTCAAATACAAGCCAAACTTTTCCATAAGAACTCTTCCTAACTTTCTCCATGAGTCTTTGTGCAAGCTTAATCCTTTTTTACCCACATTATTTATCTCTTCAATGCAAGTCTCTAATAAGCATTTTATACGCTCATTGGACCATTGTTGTTTCTCTCCTATTTCTTATAATTGACAAACAAATGAAAATTACAATGTGTAGGACCTACAAAAAAAAAAGAAAGATAAACAACACAAAAAAATGATAAACAAACATAACCAAGAAATTGATTCTTAAATCTGAAACAATCTCACCAAATTATAACTCTATGGTACATTTATTCATTGACTTTGACTTAAAAACACATTTTTAGCATACGTACAATTCACTTGTTACCTATTACACTAGTCCCACAATTCAAAGATGAGATAGTGAAGAATTGTAACACCCCGACCGATGGCGGAAACATCGGGATGCCACGAGGGATGTGTAGATTGTTCATAAGCTCATGAGCATCTAATTAAATCATCACATATAAATTAATCAACCAAATTAATTACATCAAAAATCATGTTCATCATGAGCTAGTTACATCAAATACACAAAAGAATTAGCTAACTAACTAAATTCTAGTCTTCAGAATTTTAGTTAATTTAGCTAAGTCCAAGAACCTAAGTGATGATATCCCAAAAGATGTAGAGCTATCCTGCTCTACCTACTTCTCCTCGTTCCCTGAAGCATGTAGAAAATCAAGTATCAACTACGAAGTAGTTGGTGAGAAATCATAAGTTTTTATGTATCAAAAACGTTTATAAAATTTTTATGAAAGTTTTTAAATGGGTTTACAAAAGTTTATAATTTCCCGCGAAAATCCACATGTGCACCTGCGAAATAATCCAACACTGCCAAATTTCAACAAACACAACATCCAAAAAATCCAAGTAATCGGATACACAATAATCACAAATAAGTTACCGCAGATTCAATATAAGTTACCGCAGATTCAACCAACCACATCAATTCAATAACCATTAATCATCATAATCCTATCAATATAAGTTACCGCAGATGACCTCAGTCAACTCAATCAACGGCGGAATCATCGCGGAGGACCTCAGTCAACTCAACCAACGATATTCCTATAAGTGTCAATACATGCACTACGGAGGACCGCAGTCAACTCAACCAACAGTGGAATTACTGAGGAGGACGTTAGTCAACTCACCAACAGTAACTCAATCATTGCGGAGGACCTAAGTCAACTCAACAAACAATGAGTCACGGAAAAGTAATAATCCATCTCAATCCATAATCAATAATAATCCATTAATATGAATATCATATTGATAATCAAGGTGTAAACCATGTGTTATCAAAATAATATTTAAATTGGTATACATGTTCCACCTCCGAGTTTATAAACAAAAATGGTTTTAAAAGGAGGTTATGAGAACTCACCTGAATGCTTTAGATTCAGTGTTTCGTAGTATGCGCGCTCACGTATGTGAAATCCAGAACACTTCAACAACCTGAATTTAGCATGTATTCGTGTTCTTAAGTATATGCATTTCACTTAAATCAATTATTCATAACTGTTTACTTTTATTCGTTAGGTGCTTCATTAACGTAGTGTATTTAGTCTAAGTTGAGTTGTAACACCTAAAATTTTATCAATGACCATCATACAAATAGTTTTAAATATCCATTGTATGGTAACTTTTAAATAGTATTGCCAAAGTATACAAGTTGTAAAGGTAATAACCTCTTACGCTTATGTACTCTTTTGTAAATACATACATGCATGATTAACTCATTCGACCCCTTTAATTTAAGATATTAAAATCCAATTCAAGTTTTAAAGAAATTATACTTAAGTCCTTACCATAAGAGGTTCACATTATGCAAAATCTCATAAATTAAAAAAAACTTATGTTAATACGAAAAAGGTGGTAACTCCTAAATCTTTCATGCATGCATGTGTTCTCTCCATTTTGTTGTTCATTTATTCACCCTTAGCCTTTAGTTATAATGTTTTGGTTTCTTTGCAGCCCTAATTCCGACCGCAGCCCCTAGGTTCGCGACTATGAGTCCAGTCAAGAGCATTGGTTAACTCAAGGTTCGCTGCTTATGGGCTCGGCCCAGTTGCAATTTCTCTAGGCCGGATATAGGTTCGCTGAGAAAGAAAAAAGTTTGGCTGCATTAGTGTTCGGGTCATGAGGAGGTTCGGCTGAGAAAAGGTTTAGTCCAGCCTAAGGTTCGTCCCCATGGAGGTTTGTTGCCATGAAAGGTTCGGTTAAGGCTGCGATTCTTGAGTCAGCAAGTGGTTCGTGGTTTAATGGGTTCGTGGCTCAGGTTCGCACATCGCAGATTCCAGGTTCGCCTCTTGGGAGGTTCGTCGCCCTGCCTTCGGCTGCGTGTTAAGGTTCGGCCACCCTTTACTCTAGGCGAACCTCATAGGCTCGTGATGGCATGGGTTCGGCCAGATGCTGGGTTCGGCTCCACTAGGGTTCCTGGCTTCCAGATGGTTCGTGGATGATACAGGTTCGGCCCTTGAAGGTTCCTGTGGCATAGGATTCAGCCAGTCCCTTTCAAGGTTCGGTTAGCACAAGTTCGCCCAACCAAAAAGGTTCGGCCGATCTTGGATTTCCACCCCCTGTTTTGATCACCTGCACACTCATGAACTTCCTGCTCACCATCGTTACCACCTTCGAACACCTGTCACAAGTTTGGTTCTAGAGTTTCCTAATGGTTTGTACGAGCTTATTCCTGTACCTCTAAGTGTGTATATTGGTTAGAACATCAATGGTTTATAGATTTCTGTGGTTCATAACTAAACCCGAAATAAAATCCTAGATCTTACCTCGAAATGTCGACCAACATGGAGTTTCTTAGTGGTTTCTTGTTCTCCTCGATAATGCGGTTGTTTAGGCTCCAAGATCTCTTGAATTGGTTGTGAATTGAAGAAGAAAACTTAGAGAGAAGGTAGAGAGAGAAAGTAGTGGCGTTTTTGTGGTGCTAGAGAGAGAGAGAGAGAGGAAGATGGAGAATGAAAGAGAAGGAGGTGACTCCTCTCTTTAATACCCCGGTCGATCCCCCGTGTGCTCGGTCTCGTTTAATACGCGTTAAAACTTATAAGACGCTCGGTTTTGCTCGTAATTATATTTAAAACATAAAATATGTAAATAACCACATTTCGTTTTCATAAAATGATATTTAATTAATGTCGGTTCGAAAAATGAATTTGTTTACGTTCGTTGAATTATTTATTTAATAAAACGATTTGTTCGAATTTGTCTTAGGTTGTGATTCCTAATAAATGTTATTAATTTCTTATTCTTAATTTAATATCGTTAAATAATATTTCGTTATCTCGTCCAAACGCGTTACTCACGTACGTATTCGTAAAGATCGTCACTTTTTTGAATCCAACGCTCGTATCGTATTTCAATTCGATTTATGATTTATGGAATATCATTTCAGAATATTATTCGTAATAGTTATATTCGTGTGAATCGTCACCCACGCGAATACATTATTAAGTTAATATTTCTGAATTAATATTCGCGTTAAGTTATGTTCGTAACCTCACCACAGCGTAAAGATTTCCAATATCGTTTTCATTATCTTATTATCTTTAATATTATAATTTCTCAATCCAAAACCCACTAAACTATATCACCGACACATCCATATTATACCGAATTATGCTTATGTATAGGGCATATGTAGGAGTAGATCGCAACCTATCCAGCCACCGTCCCACCGCTATTTCGATAAACCATGACCATGTGTCTTTGACTATGTTTAGTAACCAAACCATGACAAACTCAAAATCCTTTCCATTCCAACCCAAAACCTCGGATTCTCCTCACCAAAGCCTCAACACTGATATAATCATGATAAACAGAAGATGGTTTATGTATAGGGCATACGTAGAGGTCAGTCGCAACTGCCTCAGCTGCCATCCCACCACCTCTTCGATAGACCATCTTATATCCTTGCCTATCTTTGACTATAGAATCCTAAAACACAACTCTTCCAAAACAACAGTCCACATTATTTGCAATAAACTCTCTCGTTCTGTTTAGTTGTTTTTCAACTAAATTTCCCATGGTTTATGCTATAAAATCATATGTTCTCAATATGTTTACCAATAGTAATGACATCCAATAATTCATAATAATCATCATTAACATTTTTCATATTAGGTCTTAACAGTACAATCTAACATGTACGGACAACCCGAAATACAGTGATGTTACAAGAATTAACAATTTTGTCTAGGTTAGTAGTGTGAATTTGTTTTTCTATTATAAGAAAGGTTAGAAAATCTTGATTGGGAATCAAAGGACAACATATTAAAGTTTAAGGATGATTTAAACTCATTGTTCTTTGTAGGTCTCAAACCGGATCAAGAACGAAACTTTATCTTCTAAATCATCATCAATAAACTCTAACAAGTGCGGAATCCAAGTTAGAATCAAGAAAGCAAGTGGAAAAAATATAATCTTTGTATTGATACTGAAAATTCGAGTACAAGTGCCTCAATACGTCTAGAGAGCAAATGCCTCGGGATTCCAACCTAAACCTGTACAAAAATACGTCTATATATGCTAGGTCTAGTAGTACTCGAATTTTAACACACAAGAACTTCGAGTACTCGAATACAGAGTGTATTCGAAATGCTGTACATGAAAATCATCTGCAATCTGGAGTTTGACTTCTCTATTGTTTGACTTTTTCAGTCTTCATCGTATACTGGGCTCTACAAACTCCCCCTAGACTAGCGAAGTCATCCAATAGGAAGGGTGACCTGTGTGGTCCAGCTCCTGCATAAAGTTTCAACTCTATAGCATAAGCAACTGTGCGAGTGAACGGCTTGGCTTCCTCATCAGATCCAGAATGAACTTGTATTGGAGATTGGTGAAGCTTCATCATGTCTTCCTTGCCATACTTCAATAGATCCATCGGGTCAAGAATTATATCGATATCGTTAACATTGTCCTTGTTCTTTATGATGACTGCTGCAAGGTTCATACTATCAAAATACCAAGACAGGAAGTTAGCCAATGAATTGTCAGGAACTCTTAGGGAACTTGGTACTACTATCTCAACATGAGGTGGAGGATACTTGTAGTATATCCATGGCTTTTTCGTCTTTGGATCAATAATACATGTCGAAGCAAAACACCTTCCCTTGGCTGTGCGCATCATGGGAAAATCCTTTTCACATTGGTCTTTAATGAACTTGGCAAACAAATCAGCCTTTGAGTCCTTGGAAGGATTGAAGAACATAGCTTTGTTGATGATTCGGATATCAACTTTTGGCATTGTACCGAAATCTCTCGGCCGCTTATAGTACTCAACCTTCCCATTCATCCTTTTGACCAGATAGATGTCCCTTCTTTGTCATATAACCAGCAACACATGTTGGACCTGTCGTTACGAACAGCGAACAAGTTTCTGTCATCAGAAATAAATGTATGCTCTGGATGCTCGTTAATCATCTCCTTGAAACAAGTATCTTTAACCACAGGAGGAGACAGTGTCCAATCCTTCTTCTTGTCAAACCAGCTGACAATCACTTCGTGAAGAGAGGTGAGATCCTGTCCTAGTGCATCAATGTATTTGTGAGTATACAAATAATCGATATAAGGATTGGAGGAAACGTTGCCAAGTACAATATTTTCCGGTTCTTCTTCAATAGATGCCCCTGTAGAAGATTCAGCTTCTCCCTTATCAGAACATGCATCTTTGAGTTTGTCTCCTTCGGTTTCATTTCTGATTCCTTAGAAAAGATAATCATCGGGAAGATCGTTGAAGAAGTCATCAAGCCCGGCATTCTCCATATCAGTTTCTTGGAGACTATCACCGAATAGAATGTCATCGGGAATATCTCCAAAAAGATCATCGTAATTGCTTGCAGGCTTGGTAGTGGAAGAAGAGGGATTTCCTGTATCACCTCCTTGATCTTTATCATCTGAAGGCCCTTGATCCTTCTTGTCAGAGGATTCCTCTTTCTTTTTATCTCCACTATCATCATCATCGTCATCATCACTATCATCACTATCATCATAATCTTTGTTATCATCATCGGACTCTGGAACTTCGATTCCTTTCAATCTTTTGATTTCCTTTTGCATCTCATGGTTTTCCACGCAAAGAAATCTGATGAACTTTCGGTGCATCTTGAGTTGTCCTTTAAACTCATTCAATAGATCAACGATTTTAAGCATCCCATCCTGCATAAAACGAATGTTGGCATCTTTTTCTTCAGCATCCTGTTCGAGCACAAAAATCCTGTCTTGTAAACTTTAAGATTGACAGGTATCCCATTTGGCTTGTATGGTGACTCTGTGTGCAGAGGGGATTTTCCCTTGTCACTGCGTGAGCGAGGTAGTGATGAAGAAGTCTTGGTGTGAGGAATGGAGGTAGTGGATCTAGCTGGGATCTTGATAACTAACTTGGGTTTAGTAGGTTCAGTAGGTTTGGTGGGTTCAGTGGGTTTGGTGGGTTCGGTGGGAGATTTAGGAAGTTTTGGTTATGAGGATAGCTTAGGCTTGGGTTGTGATGGTGATTTGGGTTTTGAGAGTGGCTTGGGTTAAGTGAGTGGCTTGGGCTGAGTGGGTGGCTTGGGCTAAGTGGATGGAAGTGATTGTGAAGATGGAAGTGGTTGTGAAGGTGGAGGTGGTAGAATCGATGTAGCTGATGAGAATGATAAGTCAGAAAACATCTTCTGCAATCTGGGATCTCTGGTCCTCTTGGACACAATCTTCTGCCTCTTTCTCTTTGGTGATGATTCGGGTGTCGGAGTGTAATCCAAATCTTGTGCTTCCTCCCTTTCTTCCCACGTTGGTGGAGGCTTCTCAGCAATAAAATCTTCACTAGAAGATGAGGATGCCTCGAAAACGTGTCCCTTGGCAATCGTGCCTGTCTGTGTTCCCGCAGGAATGTTATGCTCCTCAGCGACAAAGGCAACAGGAGTGCCTTGACCCTCTACCACATTTTCATCTCCAACGAATCGTCCAAACTTTATCAGAGGCCTTTACCCAGTATAGAGTTTCTTCCCATGCTTGTTCATCTTCATATATCCAAAAATGTCGTCTCTTATTCTCTTGATCTCCAGAGTACCAAGTGTGGGAGTCAGATAGGAATATTTCTTGTTGATGATGATCTGCAAGAATCTAGGGAAAGCTAGGAACCGCTCCTTCATACTTCCTTTGATGTTAGCGTGCATATAGAGGAAGATCATCTTTGAGAAGTTAAACTCGACTCCAAGCGCTAGAGCTACCAGACAGGAACTAAGAGTCTGGTTCAGAACATCGTAACCTCCTTTCTGTCCGGAGAGGCACTGGGTGACCACGTGTGCTAAGTATTCCCAGTAAGGATGTAGCAGTTTCTTCTCTGTTGGAGGATATACACCTTCGTGTCCCATCTGATACACGGTTCGGTTCACCAACTCTTGATCGACCTCAACTGGGTCAGACTCCTTATCTCCAAATTGCAAACACTCCCAGAGTATCTGCTTGGTGATAGTGATGGGATGACCGTGAATCTTTCCAACAATGCTGATAATTCCCTTGTCATCAGTACGCTCTTCCATAGTGCTCCAAAAACTTCGAATAAAGTCAGTCACAATTGTGGGATGTTCCATAATGGAATAATTGACCGGTGACAGGATCAATCCTTCAACAAGAGTCTTGAACTCAGAATGCTTTTCTGGTGGATCTCCAAGATAAGCTGTCATATTGTGATCCGGCACAAAGCGTAGGTCAGCCATCTGAAATTAAAACAGATCAAGTTAGTTTAAGATCAATAAACGAAAATTTTCTAAGTCCTAAGGAGTTTGTGAAGGTTGTGTGTTCTCGAAATGGTAGGTGTATTCGAACCAAAAGTTTTATTCGAATTTACAAGATGTATTCGAAGCATAGATCGTACACGAAGTACATCTTGTATACGAAATACATGCTGTACACGAAGTACATGCTGTACACGAAGTATATGCTGTACACGAAGTACATGCTGTACACGAAATATCTTTGTATTCGAAGTGATACATTTCGAGAACACAATAAACCTTCATAAGTTCATCCATTTTTCTCCTTAGAACTTCTAATTTTATTTGACATGCTTGGAATCACTAGGCGACCATCATATCTAGTAATCGCCTTTCAATTTTAAGTCTTTCGAGGTCAACTGTCCCAATAACTCTCTGTATTTGAAAATCGCGTATTCAAAACTTGTTTTTGCGTTTATCTCTCAAATTCACGGTCAAAATTTGATGAAATTCTATACCTAAGGTCGCCTACTGATGATCTGTAAGATGGCCGGAGTAGAATCTCGAAATAATCCCTAGAAAGTGAGATCGCCCAAAGAGAATCAAGTCTTGTACACGAACTGAAAACTATACTCGAAAAAGTGGTATTCGAAATTTAAGGAAGTTTGGGCTATTTATAGCCAGAGTTTCGAGTATGCAATTTTTCGTGTACTCGATTTCGAGTACACACTGTTTATTGATTTATTATTTTAAAACTTTAACTTTCTGAAAATAAAATAAAATAAAATAAAATAAAATAAAATAAAACTTGGAGACTTTGGACAAGTTTATGGTTTAGTCGGGTCAAATTCGTGGGATCAAATCTGTTGTCAAAACTTTACTGTCTTAAGTAATTTCTTAACCAAGCTCAACTTTTAAACAACTATTCCCCACCAATGATTTCCACTCGTTATTCCATTACTTAAAAATCAGTCATGTGATCAAGGTTTTTGTAAAAATATCTTATGGGAAATTTGTGAGCAGTCAGATTGTAAAACTAGATTAACAAGCAACCTATCAATTTTGTTAAATCTTTTGCTTCAAACTTTGATTGCGTTTCAACGAACTTAAAATGTTTTGACAGATTTTTTAAGGTGAGAAAAGAAAAGAACAGATCTATTAGATTAGAATCAAGAACAAGAAGGGGTTCTATCATCTTGTGCTTATTGGTATCTTTTATTTTCTGATCTGCAGACACATTGGCATTAACGTCACACATCCAGGTCTTTGCATACGCAAAACTAAGGATGCTTCAGTAGATATTTCCCACCCTTTGTTTGCACAAAACATAGGAAATACCCGAGTTTTTCAAAAAGATTTCAAGTTTATTGAAATACAATCTTGTTTTGACTCAAGGACTTAAACAAAAGTCAAATAGTTGTCACACATTTCTAGTTATCTAATGATCACAATTTCACTCTTATTTATTTGTTTATATATATATATATATATATTTTCATTTGATCAAGTCTGATTCTTTTATTTGGAAAACTTGTTTCAATTTCTTAGTGCATAATAGATATTCAAAGTTGTTATTCTTTTAAAAATTTTATTAAGATAGCGAAAATTTGATCCTCAGAAATTATTTCACTTCCCTATTTGACCGATATACATTGCTTGTCCAAATAAACTTTTTTTGTATTTTCTTAAGTTTTGAAAAGATAAATTTTTTTGTAATTTTCTTGAAAAAACAAAAGGCATGATTTCCTTTTCTTAGGTTTTCAAAAATTCAACTCTCCCTAAACTTGTAGATCATCTTAGACTGACTTAAACAAAAACTAAGATCTTTTTGTTATTTTTATATTTAATGACTCAAAAACCGAAAAATCTTTTTGTTGTTTTTGTAAATTTTCTCCTTCTAAATTTGTGATCGAATTTTAAAAGAAAAAAAAAACACAAATTTTAACGTATTTACAAAAGATTCCTTTAGTCAAATCTTATTAGTTTGAGAGAGGCAAGCAAGCGATGAAAGCATGCTGTATCGAACGGTTTTGTGAAAAGATCCGCCAGATTATCATCTGTGTGAACCTTTTCAAGATGAATGAGTTTCCGTTTAAAGCATTCACGAATGAAGTGAATCTGAATGTCAATATGTTTACTTTTGGAGTGTTATACTGGATTTTTGATGATCTGAAGGGCGGCTTCATTATCACAATAAATTAGAGAGTCAAGAAAATTCAAACCATAATCGAGAAGCTGCTATTGCATCCATATAACCTGAGAGCAGCAACTAGAGGCATCAACATATTCAGCTTCCGCATTAGATGTGGAGACAGTTGTTTGTTTATTGCACTACCATGATACAAGGCGATCTCCTAAGTACTGGCATCCTCCTGTGGTGGACTTCCTGTCTAAATTACAACCACCAAAATCACCGTCAGAGTAAGCATGTAATCGAAATTCAGAGTTCTTAGGATACCATAAACCGAGACGAGGTTTCCCGACAAGGTAACGAAAGATTCACTTAACAGCAATCAGGTGAGAAGCCTTTGGATTTGCTTGATATCTGGCGCATTGACATACAGAAAACATAATGTCTGGTTGGCTAGCGGTCAAGTACATCAAAGAGCCAATCATCGAGCGATATAAGTGTTGATCAACATCTTCACCATCAGAATCCGAAGTTAAGACTGGACGTGCAGCCATGGTGGAAGATGCAGGCTTTGATTCCAGCATCTTGAATTTTGTTAGAATGTCAGTAACATACTTTCCTTGATGAATCAACACACCCTTTGGATCTTGGTTCACCTGAAGACCCAGGAAGAAGGTCATTTCTCCCATTGCACTCATCTCAAACTTCTTCTTCATTACCCCTTCAAATTCCTTGCACAACGCCGAGCTTGTGGAGCCAAATATAATGTCATCCACGTAGATTTGGACGAGAATCAAATCATCCTTATCCTGGCGAACAAACAAAGTCTGATCGATGGCTCCACGGGTATAACCATTCGCAAGTAGATGATCAGTAAGTGTAGCATACCATGCTCGTGGGGCTTGATGAAGACCATAAAGAGCTTTGTCTAATTTGTAGACATGGTCGGGATACAGAGAATCTTCAAAGCCTTGGGGTTGGCACACATAGATTTCTTCCTTGACCTTCCCATACAAGAAAGCAGTCTTCACATCCATCTGATACACCGTGAAGTTCATGTAGGAAGCATAGGCCAAGAAGATCCGTATTGCTTCAAGTCTTGCAACTGGTGCAAAGACATCCTCATAATCTATCCCCTCTTGTTGATAGAAGCCCTGAACTACCAACCGTGCCTTGTTTCTGATGATAACTCTTGAGTCATCCCTTTTGTTCCTGAAAACCCATCTGGTTCCTATAGGCAACTTTCCTTTGGGTAGGGGAACCAGATTCCACACCTTGAGTTTCTGAAACTGCATCAGCTTTTCCTGCATTGCCTCGACCCAACTGGATTCTTTGAGAGCCATTTTGACATTCTTGGGCTCGACCTACGAAATAAAACAGGAATATAAACAAGAATTAATCGGACCTGAGTTACTTCTGGTATTTGTCTCTTCAGGCAAGATGTTCTGAGCTGTGATGGATCTACTCCAAGTGAGAACGCCTTCCGAGAGAGGTCCAATAATATTTTCAACCGGATGATTCTTGTTTATACTGAGTGTTGGCACTTCTTCCACAGCTAGATTGTCTAGCAAATTGCTGATGTTGTTCACTTGATCTTTACTGGAAGAAGAAATGTTGTCGATAGGAGCAGTTTCACTTGCTTCGGCTCCGTGATCCACACAATGTTCCTTAGGAATGCTGTCTGAGAATAGTGGATTATCAAAAGTTTGATGGGAGGAAGATGAGACTTGATCAGTTTCCGGAAGTGGTTGAACAGACTGAGAAGTGTCTGGTTCTGATGGAAGAACTTCATGTATCGGGGTTGGCTGATCTGGAGGGGCACGGTTGTACATGCTTGGGGGTCAACTGTCAAAAGATTAGGATCACATGGAACATAGTCTACCCTATAGTCCACATCATCACCCTTGTAGAAATCATCGGTTTGCTTGGATGATTCTGAGCTCTCGGATGTATTGTTGAAGGGCCTGAAAGTAGAGTCATATTCAAATAGCCAGTTTGGACCAGAACCATCATCTGTAGAATTCTTTTCTTGCCAATCTATATAATATGATTCCACGATTATCCGAGTCTTCTTGTTGTAAACTCTGTAAGCTGCTTTCTCGGATGAATAACCCACAAAGTAACACTCATCTGCCTTATCATCAAACTTGTGGGTAGGCTTTGTATGAAGAAGAGTGCAAGGGCATCCAAATGATTAGAAGTGGCCAACTTTGGGTTTTGATTGAAGAGAATCTCGTAGGGTGTCTTCTGATGGCGCTTGTTCAGGAGTGCTCGATTTTGAACATGGCAAGCGGTGTTAACGGCTTCGGCCCAGAAGAAGATTGGCAGCTTAGATTCTGATAGCATCGTTCATGTAGCTTCTATAAGTGTTCTGTTCCTCCTTTCAGCAACTCCATTTTGCTGAGGTGTTCTGGCTACACTGTACTGCCTAGCAATCCCTTTCTCATCGCAGAAATCTATGAGAGTCTGATTTCTAAATTCAGTGCCATTATCAGTTCTAACTACCTTAACCTTTAGATTCTTTTGATTTTAAATCAAGGTAATGAACTTCTTCAGAATCTCTGGTGTTTCATCCTTTTTGGCCAGAAAGAATACCCAAGTGAATCTGGAATAATCATCTGTCACAACAAGACAATATGACTTCTTCCCAATGCTCATTACGTTGACTGGTCCAAATAGATCCATATGAAGAAGCTAAAGAACTGAAGAGATAGAATTGAACAATTTATCTTGTGGGGTCTCTTGTGTTGCTTCCCCTTGGCACATGCGATGCACTTCTCAATAGTGGAGAAACCTTTAGAAGGCAAACCGATAACGTGATCTCCCTTGGCGAGTCTGTTCAGATTCTTAAGATTTACGTGACCCAGTCGGCGATGCCATAATAGACAATCATGCTCTGATGCCTTTGAGAACAAACAGGTGTTCTCTGTGAATGAATCTGAGTTCATGTTGATAATGTAGGCATTGTTTATCCTTGGAGTTCTCATCAGAATCCACTTCTCAGGCACTACAAAGCCAGGTTTCAGGATAAGGCACTCCTTGTTTGTGAAATGTGTGGAAAAACTCTTGTCACAAATCTGAGAGACACTCAGTAGACTGTGATTGAGCTCTTCAACATAGTACACATCTTCAAAACTGAGAGTTCCATTGGTGACCGTGCCTTTCATGCTTATCCTTCCTCCCTTGTCTCCTGCAAATGATACATATCCTCCATTGAATGGTGTAACTTCATGTAACTGAGAAAAATCCGCAGTCATATGCCGGGAGCAGCCACTGTCAACATACCAAACATTTTTGAGCTTACTTGGTCGTCCCTGCATTTTACACACAATCAATGAGAAATAGGTACCCAAACCATAACAGGTTTAGGCACAAGAGAGACGATGGGTTCTTTCTTGTGAACCCTCTTTGATTTATCGGTTTTGCTCTTATCAATCTTTGATTTTCACCACTACCATGTTTGACTGGTTTTAATGGGTTACTTAAAATTGGATCACTTCTCCAATATGACCTGTTTTTAAATCTTGAAAAGTTTGAATTTTGTTTATTAGGACCAAATTGATTATGTTTGGATGACTTGTTCCTTTTGGCAGTGGATTGTTTTTGAGATTATTTCTGAGGATTCACCCTAGGCTTTAAGGATTTATCAATCCTTATTGATTTGATAGAGGGTTTTGTCTTGGGTGTGACCTTTTGATTATTTCCATAAAAGAATTCAGTAGGTCTGTGCAGATAATTTCTTGCAATGTGGCCTGGTCTACCACAAACAAAGCAACATACCTTCTCATGAAATTACTTAGGGTCAAAGGGTTTTACATCACAGTCACAGTGACTAGAGGAGGAACTGGTAGAGGTTGTTCCAACGACCTTGTTGGAACAAAAGGTTCACAGTTAGGATTCAACTTTGAACCTGCCTCTTTGGTGACTATGGAAAGACCCTTGAAGTCATGATGTAATTGTGATGATGTTGTTTCCTAAAGAACATTCTTCTTAACAAAGGTTGACTTAAAATTTTTAGACATCTCATTAGTTTTAATTTTAAATTCATCAACTTTTCTAACAAAATTAGTGTTCGAACTAAAAGATGATGTTCCAAAAGATGTTGAACAATCTGTGCTCTTCTCATCACTTCTTTCTTCAGTCTTCCCCCTCATACCTGCTTTGTTTAAACTATCTGCACATATCTTAGAATCATTAGAAATATTGGGACTGGTCTCAATTGGATCTGCAGTCAAAAAAACAGGTATATCAAATCCAGTGTTGAAATCAAACCTTTGATCAGACTGTGACAGCAGATCATCAACAGATGTGTTGATTTTGGGCATGATTGAGTAATTATGGTTAACAGGTGGTTCACATTCATTATACCCAATGCCCTTCCCCTTCTTTTCCCGGTATTGCATGGTTGTCATGTTTTCTACAACCTTGCTTGAATAGTCAAACTTTTCACATTTTACTGTGGTTTTAGAAAGTTGAGTTTTAACTTGGTCCAACTCTAAAGTGAGTTCATCGATTTTGCGTCGAGCATCTCGATAGTTGGACTCTGTGTCACTTAAAAGTTCCTTTAGCCTTGCCACATCCCGACCCTCGGCTTCAAGTTTTCTTTGAAAAATTCCTTCATTTTTAAGAAATTCTGAGTTAAAGTATTTGAGTTTAGTTACTTCTTTGATTAGAGATGCATTATGTGATATATATTTAAACACTTTATCTATGCACGAGGTAGAGCAGAGATTTTCAGTTACCTCCTTTTGCTTGTCGTCCACCTCAGCCATGAAGGCGTGACTTAGAGTTAGCTCCAGTTCCTGCACCTGATCACTCCAATCATAGGAGTCAGTTTCTTGAGTCACCAATGGTTTGGATGTGCTAGCACTTCCTCCCGTAGCTGAAGTCACAGCTTTCTCTTCAGGCTTCTTCTCTCCTTCCTTGGCCACCTTTGGCTGCTTACATTCTCTAGCAAAGTGACCTGGTTGATCACAGTTGTAGCACCACAGCTTTGACTTATCAAATCCAAGTTTCTTTCCCGGGTTATTTCCAAAGCTATTCCTTCCATATCACTTGATGAACTTCTTTGCCCGAAACACAGCCATTGCGATCTGCCATGAGATATCCATTTCCTCAACATCAGCTGGATTTATCTGCTCTAAGTTATCCTGAGTTAGATTGACAGGTGCCAATTCTCCTGCTATGAATGCATTGTAACTGTTCATAAAACCTTTGAACAGAAGCAGATTTTCTTCACTTTCTGGATTGATTTTGGACAATGAACCAGCTTGTCCAGAAGATAGGAATGCAGTCTCAAAGGGAATTGGCTGAGATGAAGAAGTTTGATAGTGTTGCATCCTTGAAGCTTGAAGGTTGATAGCAGATAGTAATGCAGAGTTTTCTGACATAGGTGCAATTCCCATGGAGCTGGCATGATTCAGTGCTCTCTGTTTATCATCCATGTCATAAGAGTTTATGATATAGATCAGTTCACTCAGGGAGGTCTTGTACATATCCTTTGTTCTTTTGATTGTAGTGCAGTTTGAGTTCCAAGTGTAAGGTAGTGAATTCAGGAGCTTCTTGTTCACTTCTCCTTTGGTCATTTCAATTCCAGAACTTGTCATCTCGTTCATTAGATGAGTGAATCTATTCAGCTATGCTTCAAGTGACTCTCCTTTGATGTGATTGAACATATTGAACCTCTGTCTCAACATATCCTTACGACTTTCTCTCATGTCTTCATTTCCTTCAAACCGTTCAACCAATGCATTTCAAAGTTCCTTTGCTGTCTTGTGTTCCTTAAAGCCATGAGCTACATCAGTTGATAGTGCCATTTTGATTGAAGCATAAGCCTTTTCATCCTTCTCCATCATCAGGATGTCATTGTCAGTGTACAATTCTGGATCTTTGGGAACAAGAGGGCCATTGATCTCACTCTGGTATGAGGGCACAAAAGGACCCTCTTCAATGGATCTCCAAAGCTTTGGATCAGTGTATTTGATAAAGGATTGGAATCTGAATTTCCAATCTTGGAAGTTGTCTCCCGACACGAGCCTCGGTGGCTTTGTTCCGGTGCCGATCTCATTGTCCAGATTGAGTAGATTGGACAGGCTAGTCAGATTCTTAGATGCCATGACTGAAAAATTTCTAAGTGTAGTTCACGAAGTCCTTGTAGAACAGATCACCAAACACTGCCCAAAATAAAATAGATTACCCTATGCTCGAAATTCACAGTGTATTCGAAGCCCCCTAATACTCGAAATTTCCTTGTACTCGAAAGTGAATCAGTATTCGAAATCTTCTTGTAATCGAAATTAAACCTTGTACTCGAAAATCCTTGTAATTGAAAATTACTTGTACTCGAACTGTAGCGATCCTTCGAACACTCTATCTATACTCGAAATAGCTGAACTCGAAAATTTTGAACTCGAAAATACTTAAGAAAATTTTATAAAAATATTTCTTAAGATCTGGAGTCCCAAATTTGTATAGTAGCTAGATGGAGCAGAGTAGAGTAATAAATTACCAAACTTGCTTCAGAAAGTTGCTATCTTGACGATGAAAAGAGCACTCTAGCTCTGATACCACTTGTAGGTCTCAAACCGGATCAAGAACGAAACTTTATCTTCTAAATCATCATCATTAAACTCTAACAAGTGCAGAATCCAAGTTAGAATCAAGAAAGCAAGTGGAAAAATATAATCTTTATATTGATACTGAAAATTCGAGTACAAGTGCCTCAATACGTCTAGAGAGCAAATGTCTCGGGATTCCAACCTAAACCTGTACAAAAATACGTCTATATATACTAGGTCTAGTAGTACTCGAAGTTTAACACACAAGAACTTCGAGTACTCGAATACAGAGTGTATTCGAAATGCTGTACACGAAAATCATCTGCAATCTGGACTTTGACTTCTCTATTGTTTGACTTTGTCAGTCTTCATCGTATACTGGGCTTTACATTCTTTGCTTTATTGCGCATCTACAAAAGTGTGTATAATTCTTTGATAAATTAAAATGTCATTCTTTGTTTCATTAGAATAATCGTTGACTTATTTACAATAATATGTTCAGGATATTCCCATCATATATAAGGCATAATACTATCTTTTTTTATTCACATGTTATTTTTATTATGTATATGCAGATGCATTTTGCTGCTTATATGCATTACTACTGTTAAACAATAGTAAATTAACGTATTATATTGTTTTATCTTGTAAACTTTGGGTACTTAGGTGAAACTTTATCACCTATATATTGAGTGGTTGAGTTTCTTCCCATCCATTTCTCTCCCTCTCTTGTGTCGATCCTTTCCTCTTCTTCCGTTTCCATTCTATTCTTCTTCTGCTATCTCTTTTTCTTCTCCTATTTTTCTTCTTTGCTTCCTTCGTCTCTATCCTAGAATTCAACTTCATGGCTTCTTCTTCCCATACAACTACTCTTCCTATGAATGGATTGGCCCCTATGATTGCTATAAAGCGTTTTGCTTCTAACTATATCTATTGGCGCACACAAATGTTACCTCTACTCTCATACCAACAATAACTTTGTCATGTGGACGGTTCTCAAATCGCTCCTCCGCCATTGATCATCAACACTGATAAGGAAGTAAATAACCCGACATTAATCACTTGGGTTCATAGGGAACAACAAGCCATCGTCCTTTTCAATGCCTCCTAGACCGAAGAAGCATTAGCTGTAACTGTTGGATTAACTACGACTCGGGATATTTGGGTTGCTCTTGAGATGGCCTTTTGCAATAACTCGGTTGAGCGTGTACGAAATTTGCGGGATAATTTACGTGCTATAGTAAAAGGTGACAAAACTGTGGCCGAGTATGGACGTGCGTTCAAGGCTATTTGTGATCAATTCCATGCCATCGGCTATCCCGTTGAATCCATGTATCAGCTGTATTGGATTTTATGTGGCCTCGGAGGATCGTTTGAAAGTTTTTCCACCACTATTCGATCGTCACGTCTAGTTCCTAATTTTGTTTATCTTCTTGCAAGCGCTGAAGGTCATGAAATGTTTGTTAAAAACTTGCACTCGGAAGCTACAACTCCTACTATTGCATTTCTGGCACAGCCTTCAAGGTCCCTTTCATGTGGTAACAATTCATCTCGTTCATCAAATTACTGTCCCAGAAATCCTACGACTCAATTTAGGTCCAATCGGCCAAACATGAACAATTTTGGGGGACAACACACATTTCGAGGGACCACCAGAACCAATTATGGGGGACCAAACCTACATTTTTGGCCTCCTACTTGCCAACTATGTCGCAAACCCGGACACTTTGCATCTCAGTGTTATCATCTTGCCTCTTATGCTACATCAGCCTCACTTCCTGATGAGCAACTTGCTCAAGCCTTTCATGCCCAATGCCATCTAAACTCCACCGTTCCAGATTGGACATCTGACACAGGAGCTTCTACACATATGCTTCCATCAAATGTTTCTATTCAGAATTCAACACCGACTCAAGGTACTAGAAAAGGTGTACTTTGGTAATGGTCAATATTTACCCATTTCGCATATCGGTGACACTAAATTATGTAGTAATCTAGCACTTAACAACATTTAAGTCGTACCACACCTCACAAAAAATCTTCTTTCCATTGGTAAATTAACTGAAGATAATCCTGTTGGTGTTGTTTTCTCTCATCCTTACTTTTATATTCAGGAGCGTCAAACCAAGCAAACACTAGCCCGGGGGCGACCTCTATGTTCTTCGAAACTCTCATGATGCTCTCGTGTCCCATCATGTGTGCTTAAAAGCTTCTTTCGAACTATGGAGTTTCAGACTTGGGCATGTTAATTTTGATGTAGTTTCTTTACTTAAAAATTATGGTTCTTTGTTGTTTACTTAAGTGTTACCTAAACCGAGTCTTTGTACTCCATGTGAAATTGCCAAATCTAAACGGCAACCTTTTGCTTTATATATTCAAAGGGCTTCTTCCCCATTAGATTTGATACATTGCGATTTATGGGGACCTTCCCCGGTAAATCAGTTGACAACTTTTATATTATGTTGCATTTGTTGATGATTACTCCCGTTTTACTTGGTTATATCCTTCGAGGGCAAAATCGGATTTTGCGGACACCTTATCTATATTTATATCGTTTTTTCAAAATCAATTTTCATCCAAAATAAAAACCTTTCAAAGTGATGGTGGCACAGAATTTACTAATAATCGTGTTTGTAAAATGTTTGAATAAAATGGTACTTTTTATCGTATGTCGTGCCCATATACTCCTTAACAAAACGGTCGGGTTGAACTCAAGCATAGGCATGTTTTTGAAACCGGTTTGGCGATGTTATTTCATGCCAAACTTCCCACTAAATATTGGGTTGATGCCTTTTCTTCCGTCGTTTTCATAATCAATCGTCTATCCACAACATTGCTCCATGGCAAGTCACCATTTGAGCTTCTTTATTACCAACAACCGAATTATTCTTCATTTAGAACTTTCGGTTGTCGTGTCTTCCCATTTCTTCAGGATTATGTTCCTCATAAATTATCCCCTAGGAGTATTCCGTGTATATTCATTGGGTATTGTTCTTAGTATAAAGGATACCGATGTCTTGACCCCTGCACGTCTCGCATATATGTTACCTGTGACAACTATGTTCGAGAATTACGTCAACAGTGACTGAGAGAATATTTCATCTCTCTTGAAATCCGCATTGATTTAGCAATTGTGATTATTACAGGTTGTAAGTATGTTAGAAATCGTGAACGCGGGTGGAAACCGTGCGTGAAACGGAGTTCCGGATTCTCCGGAATCGTAAAACAAAGAAAAATACAAAATATCCAAATCTGAACATCCACGCGCTACGCCTGGCACCAGCTTGCCACCCTAGGCGGTACGCGCGGGACAAAGAAATATCTGGACTATGTAGTCCGCGCGCTACACCTAGTCCCACGTTGCCACGATTGGCGATGCGCGCGGGACTAAAAATCGTAGGACTTCGTAGCCCCTCGCGATACGCCTAGCGCCAAGCGGACCTGCTAGGCGGTATGCGAGGCCTATGGCGGTTTGGTGGATCAGCTTAGAATATCACATTGCAAATAGAGAATTTTCATTCTTATTTTATCAAACACACTCACCACAGGGACGAAGAACTCGGCTTCTAGACCATCCAAACTCAATTCTAAAGCCATCTAAACCCACAAATCGCACCAGGGAACATTTTTACAACACCAGATCGTTATTTCAACTGAAAATCCGTTCGATTAGGTAATGATTTGTTTTAACCTAGCAAGTTGATAATGGTTTGATTAGATCTTGTTTCTGAACGTAATGCAACAGTTAGGGTTGTTGATTTTTGCCTAGATGATGGCTAAGAATGATTATAAACGAAGAACTCGACTTGTTAATGGTTAAATCCTTTTTTTGATCCGTTATAGTGGCCGGTTATCATGAATCCCTACCTATGATTATAATAGTTTAAACCATTTGATTGTGACAATGTATGTGATTATCTTGATCTATCCTTGAAATGTGAGGTTAAATCCATGTGTTTCAAACTAATCACAACCATTAAGATAATCATTGGAACGATTATCTGATGTTTATGATAACAGTTAGATTAGTATGTTGAGCATGGTTATTAAACCATTCCAATGTCACATTATGATGTTTCATGATATCCGGATAATCAATAACAAGGATTGATCATTCCTAAGCCATAAATACATATAGAAACTGTTTCAGTAATATAATCAACAACAGTACATAATTGGTTAATCTGAAAACATTCTGATTAATCAAATGAGTCATCAACCTTGTATTAGGAACCTGAATTAATATAGGTTCCTACGTATCAAACATTGTATGATATGACATTAAATTACCTAATTAAGCATATGATATCAGTTTGATGACTTTCAATGCAATGTCTTTGACATTGGACATTCAGAAAGCTTTAATCAGTAAGTTAAAACATAAATAACTTATTAAACATAAACTAATGCATAATTTAGCTATTATCATCAGTTTCCGAGTGATTTTACTACCTTTGAGACTTCAGGTGAGTTTCGTACAACCCCTTTTATTTTTAATGTTTTATAAACATCGGAGTATCTCTATGAAACCATTTCTTGAACATATGATATTTATCACTGTTATCTGTGTGATTTCATGGGACTTCTGTAAGATTTCATGGGATTTTTCCGTTAGCATCTTTATCACAGTATCAAAAGTCCCCATCCCTCGAAATTGTATCTAGTAAACCCATGTGAGCCGAACAGGAATCAATGATATTACTATCGGCTGACAACCCATTCACTGGGAGGTTTGCTTCTCCTCTTGTGTGAATGTTTGTTACCTGTTTCCAAAACACTTTCTTAATGTTAGTGATAGACATTAAGATAATGAGGCATAATGATATTACCGACTGGTAATATCTTCGTAAAACGTAGATGTGTCAGAAAGGAACTAGATACGGGTCCCACGGTTATCTTTAACTCTATATATCAAAAACTTGTATATCATATCATATTGTTTAACTAAAACTTTACGAACTCACCAGCTTTGTGCTGACCTTTCCAAACTCAAAATCTTTTGCAGGTAGACAGTGAGTATCGACAAGGTTGCACGTTTAAACATTTGTATTTAAATAATTTAGTTTTGTGTAATAAGTTAGTTTGTGAACTGTAACTATGGTTGTGATTACGAAACCCTTGTAATATATTATCTCTAAGTTAATTTGTGTGTTGTGATACTGGATCAAGTAAGTCACACCTCATCTCTGAGACATCACCACTATGCTTCCGCAACCTTCTCAGTGTGACGAATGACATCATCATCTGATGACGAGAGGAGGGGTGTGACATTACCCGTTATGCTCATTTTGATGAGAACTATTTCCCTTTTGATAAGAGTACCACTGCATCCTCAATTAATCAACTTGAGGTGACCAAATTCTTAGACACAAATTCTAATAATTTCAAGCCATCAACTCCTCCTTGTACCACAGGTCAGTCACTATCAACACATACCACGCTACAAACATGTCCTCAAATCCTATATTACCTTTTGTTCCTTTTATCCCAAATATCCCTACCCAAATAAATTCCATCCCAAACGTTGCTCAATAGAGTGGCCCTACAACCACTTCCTCAGATACTACACAAATAGACTCAACATCCAATGTTGTGCCTTGTCACACCCAGAGCCGGCGGGACGGATCGACTTCCCCGCCGGGCGGAAGGTTCTCGGGGCGCGATATCGTGAGTGATAATCGTGATAATCAGATTGTTTATATAGAATCAATATTAAGAATAACTAAGCACAATATAATATTAGACTAGGATTACAAAGTTAAATTAAAAATGTCAATGTTTGGTAATTTAAACCGGTAAACCTATCAAAAGAATCAAATGTTTTCTATCTTGTAACTGTACAAGACATCAAAAGTGATTCGTATTAATAACAAAAGATGTCCTTCCAAAAGTCAACTAGGTCTTCTATCTGGGAAGCCTAGCATGCAATCCAAAAGCCTTAGCCTATTCCTGTGCGTCACCTGAGAAAGCATGTAAGAAAACAAAGTCAACACAATGGTTGGTGAGTTCATATAGTTTATAAGTTTAACATAGCTTTAGCAAACCTCTTTCGTTAAAACCTTAATCTCATTAACATCACATGTAATATCCAAATCGGTATGCTTATATATAGGGCATACGAAAGGGTCGAGCCTACAACCCGCTCAGACGCCATCCCACCACATACTAATCCGCATATGACACTGTTGTTAAGGCTAATTAAGCATTTTACCTACAATTCAATCATGTCTTCATCATAGCTTTAGTATACTGTTTCAAAGATTACAAGTTTATAGTATTCATGTGTATTAGCTTTAGAGTAAGTAGTACAAGCACCATAGTTTCACACATCATAGTTTAGCATTCACCAATATCATGCGTGGGTACAAGCTTTGCTCTAGCAATGTTTAGCATTTACGTAGCCCACGGCTAGATACAAGCTCTGCTCTAGCAGTGTTTAGCCATTACGTATCTCATGAATTCGTTTAAGCTTAGATTCGAATAGTCTAGCAATTACGTGTCTCCTATATAAAGATACAAGCCTTGCTCTAGCAATGTTTGGCACCGTATCCCATACATTGACACAAGCTGTGCACACACAAATAGTTTAGCATTTACATATCTCATATAAGCAGACACAAGCCTTTCTCTAGCAATGTTTGGCAATTACATGTCTCTTATATAGATAACAGCTTAGCATCGTCATAGTTTAGCTTCCACATATTTCAATGCATGGGTACAAGCTCTGCTCTAGCAGTGTTTAGCAATTACGTAGCCCATGAATAGATACAAGCTTAGCATCTTGCACACAATCATAGTTTTTAGTATATAGTTTCAAGCATTAGCATATAGTTTCAAGCATTAGAATATAGTTTGAGCACATAATCCATAACATTAGCATTTTGTATATGGTTTAAGCATAGAGTTCCTAACATAAGCCTTGAGCATATAGTTTGAGCATTTAGCTTATAGCATAAGCATCAAGTATCTAGCATAAGCATCGAGCATATAGTCTGAGCATAGAGTTTGTAGCATAACATCAAGCATATAGTTTAAGTCTAAGTCTTTAGCTTCCCAAATAAGAGTTTCAAGTTTAAGCATTAGTATAAGCATCATGATTATGTGTAAAAGCATTTAATAAACATTTCAATAATTGTTTAAAAATATAGCATGCTTCTCAGTCCCGAGGTAAAAGAAATATGTTTGAAAAGGGACAAATGAACTCACCTTATGTTTGAAGTGGTTGACTAAGTATAAACAAGAATACGCGGGCTCGTTGTTGTGTTTGTAGTAGTATTCACGGTCCTGTATTGATTTCATGTTGTTTGCAACTTATGAGTACAAGTTGTAATAATTCATGTTCGTGTTTGTGTGTGAGTTGGTGTTAGCCTTAATTTTGAGTAACACTCACGAGTCCCGTTCATTATCCGGCCCATAATTCACTATATTACATAAAGTAATATTGATTCTCTTTCATAGTTTGCAATTACTCAACTTAGGTAGCGTTTGGTATGCATGAATGAAAGATGGAATGAAATGAGACATTACGTTGTAATGAAAATAAACGCGTTTGGTTACTACATAGGAATGAAATGCATCATTCCATAAGGAATGTGATTCCTTTACTTTTGATGATTTTCATTCCTTGCAGTATGGGTGTTTTTTCTTCATTCCTTCTCTTGAAGGAATGATCCGACCAATGACCCGACCCATGTCCAAAACCTTGACCCGATCCATGACCAAAACTATGAGTCGACCCTTAACCTGAACCATGACTAGACCCATGACCTGAACCATGACACGAACCATGAGTCGAACCATGAGTCGAACCATGACCCGACCCATGACCTGAACCATGACACGACCAATGACCCGAACCATGACACGAACAATGGCCCAAACCATGATCCGATCCTTGACCCGAACCGTGACCCAAACAATGCTTGAACTATGACCTGAGCCATGTATCAAAAAATTACCAGACCCATGAACCAAACCATTACCCGACCCATGACCCGATCCACAAACCAAGCCATGACCCAATCCATGAAATGCCCCATGATCGAACCACGAGCTAAACAATAACCGACCAATGAACCTACCGATGGTCTGAACCGTGACCCGACCCACTACCTGACCCAACCCACGACATGACCCATGATTCAAACAATGATTAAAACAACGACTCGACCCATAAATTGCATTCCATTTCTTTATCTTCTCATATCTACCAAACAATAAGAAGTAATGAATCATTTCATTACCAGTGGGAACCAAACATGACAATGGAATGGTAATGGTTCATTTCTTTCCCACACCCATTCCATTCCCTCTTCCATTCCATTCCCCCGTCCATTCCATTCCTTTATACCAAACAGACCCTTAGAGTTTGGTTTAAAAGTCATAACCTCTGATTAAAACTTTAAGTCTTTGCATGTTTTGCATAATCGTCTTATCATCACCTTTGTAATATCTAAAGTGATAATTTATATATGAGTTTATCATTGATTGTTAAGCGTTTGTGTGTGTGTTTCTTACATTTTGCATCCATTGGGCCGGATAATCCCTTGGGCCACTTATGTGTAAATGGGCCTAAAAGTTGTATGCGTGTGGGCCGGATAGATGTGTTGGGCCGATTAACACACATGGGCCGAAAAGGATGACATGGGCCGATAGACTATTGTTGGGTCGAATATGAAGTGGTTTAATTTAACCCTTGTGGGCCGTAGGAATGAGCTGGGCCCACTCAACTTACTGGGCCGATAATACTTGAGTCTTGGGTCGGTTGAGCTATAATGGTCGAGCCACATCTTAGTGGGTCGCTTGGGTCATGGTGGGCCAAGATGTTTATGTTGGGTTGTTTAATTGCTTTGGGCCTAACAAGTAACCGATCAAATGTGTATATCTGTTTCTCTAAGATGTTGAATTCAGATTGCTAAACGAAAAGGGAAAAGGTTGCATCAATTCCCATTCCAGCGAACCTTTGGATGATCTGGGCTAAGGTAACAGGTTCGCATGTTAGGTTGGAACAACAAGGTTCGGCCACCCTAAAGCAAAGGTTCGGCCAACCCATGGTCACAACCAACAGCTCACCATCATCATCCTCGACTTATTGACCTGCTGTAGGGTTGTTCCTAGAGTGTGATGATGCAAATGTCAGCCCTCAATCGATGTAGTGTATGTGTATATAGGTTTTTGCACCGATTGTATGATTTGGTCGAAAAAAGGGGCTAAAAACCCTATTTTTTCGAAACTGAAGGCTTCATACCTCGAGTTTCAGTGGATGGATCCTTACATCGGTTGTACTTCCTTGGAGAGGATGAAGAGAGCTACGCGTGGACACCAAAAACACACGATTTCATCCACAAACGAGTGAGTTATGGAGCTTGGAAATGGTGGATCTTAGAGAGAGAGAGGGTGAACGGCTAGGGTTTTGTAGAGAGAGAGGGTGTAAGCAATAAATGAGGAAAAAGCCCTCATTTGGGGTTTAAATACCCCGGGGTGTTCGGGTTCATTTCAGTTGCTCAGTTCTCGTTTTCGTCGCGTTTCCGGCACGTTACGCGCGTTTTTAGTAAACTAGATAAAAAGAGTTTATTTTTAAATGTTTGGAAGGTGGTTATTTCTAGTTAGTGTAGCAATCACTGTTCCGGCAACGTGTCTGGCACTGATGTTACATGCCTACCTTGAGTACATCTTCTAGCCCAGAAATATCATCTTCCCCTTCACCCTCCTTCTCTACTCGTTCAACTCATATAGTTTCACCATCTTATGATAATCATATTCCTATTCCACCACCTTTACCATCTCACCCGATGATTACTCGTGCAAAATTGGGAATATTTAAACCAAATCATAGAGTGAATTTGGCTCATACAGAAACCATTCCTCTTCATCGTGCTTTGTTTGCCACAACCGACCCAAAAACATTTCATGCTGCTTCTAAGGACTCAAGATGGGTACATGCTATGGAAAGTGAACTTCATGCTCTTCATAAAAATAATAAATGGACGATTGTACCTCGTCCACCTAATGTTAATGTGGTTGGTTCTAAATGGCTATTCAGAACAAAATTTAAATCAGATGGGTCGATAGAGCATTACAAAGCGAGACTTGTAGCACAAGACTTCAGTCAAGTTCCTGGACTTGATTATTTTCACACTTTAGCCCCATGGTTAAAGCTGCCACCGTTCGTACGGTTCTTGCATTAGCTGTTATAAATGGCTGGATGCTTCATCAGTTGAATGTCAACAATGCCTTCCTTCATGGACATCTTAATGAAAATGTGTACATGAAACAACCTACTGGTTTCATTGATACTCAATTTCCAACTCATGTGTGCAAATTAAACAAGGCAATAAATGGTCTAAAGCAAGCAGCCAAGGCATGGTTTCATCGCCTTAGCTCATTTCTCACCACCAATAACTTTTCGTGTAGTCGTGCGGATCCTTCGTTGTTCATCTACACTCATCATGGTCTTTTCTAAAATTAATCGAAGTACACTTTAGATATTTTGACTCGTGCTAAGATGTTGGATGCCAAACCTGCACCAACGCCTTTAAGCGCAAATGTGTCTTTTGTTTCTACACGCACTTCATTTTCGGATGCTACACATTATCGTTCCATTGTAGGTGCTCTCCAGTATTTGACGATCACGAGACCTCACATTGCATATGTAGTTAATCAAGTTAGTCAGTTTCTTAATGCTCCCACTATTGCACATATTCAGGAAGTCAAAAGAATATTGCACTATCTTAAGGGGACTCTCACCTTTGGCTTACACTACACTCATCCCACTCAAAATTCGTTACTTGGTTACTCTGATGTTGATTGGGCTCGCTGCTTGGAGACTCGGCGTTCAACTTATGGTTATTCTATCTTTTTAGGTGGTAATCTAATTTCGTGTGCACGATCCAGTTGTGAATCCGAATACAGAGCCATGGCCAACACTACTGCAGAAATTGTTTGGTTAACTCATCTTCTTCAAGAACTTCATGCTTTACCTCCAGAACGACCGACTATTCTATGTGATAATCAAAGTGCCATTTTTCTTACACAGAACCCGGTTTCACATAAACGGGCAAAACACATCGATCTTGACTATCATTTTTTGCCTAAGTTAGTTGCGGCTGGAAAACTTGCAACTAAATTTGTTCCAACCAATCTTCAGGTGGCTGACATTTTTACCAAAAGTCTTCCAAGTTCTCAATTCAATACTTTTCGTCAAATGCTTCGTATTGGTCCACCATTGTTCAGCTTGGAGGGGATGTTAAACAATAGTAAATTAACGTATTATATTGTTTTATCTTGTAAACTTTAGGTACTTAGGTGAAACTTTATCACCTATATATTGTAGTTGTAACATCTCATTTTACTCAATGAAAATCAAAATTTATTTTCTTCATTCAACTACATTGTAATTAACTTGCTATACAAACTGTACTGAAGAGTTTTCACTAATTGATACGGGCTAAAAGGCACTTTTGCTATTCCTTTTACATAGAACATTTCATCCAAATTGAAGCAAACTTCTAACAACAAAGTGGTAATATTATAAGTTTCTTGTTTCTTATGCATGTTGTGCTTGTGCATTCTATATATACTTTTGCAAAGACCGTCTGTAATACCTTCCCCGCACACCCGGCGGGATCAAAGTCGAACGGCCAGCGGCCCCCGTGCCCCGTTTTTTCCTCTCGTTTTTGATTGGACATTGTGGATGTTTTAAGGTTTAGTGAGGTGATGATGTGGCTCAGTGGGGAAGTTTTTTCAATGGGGTGACCATTAAAGGGTTTTATGATTTTCCGTTGAATGATGACGTGGCAGAAAATTTCAGTAGTTAGGGTATTACAGATGGTCTAATGATACAGATGACAACTGAGTTAAGTGCTTTACTATTTAAATATCCAATTTCATCTTGTGCAACACAAAAAAAGGATAACAAAAAACATAACTAAGAAATTGGTTCAAGAATCAAGAAACTGATTCTTATCCATTTTTTATACACTTTCATACAAATCTTTTCACAATGATTCAAGAATCAAGAAACTGGTTCTTTGAGCTCCAATTTATCATTAAATTAGGCAAAATTCGACTTTATTTTGTGGAAAGATGAACTAGATATACACCATAACACACACTATCTACATCTTCACATACCTCCACATAAAAACACATTAATCAATTAACCAATTGCCCTTACAACTCTTATGATTGAACTTTTAATATACAAAACCCAAATTAAAAAAACCAATGGAACTAATATGTTAATATTAGGATGGACCTTATAGAATGCTTTGAACACATTCGGAGAATGAGTAGTAGTTAGTACTATGGGAATATAACTTTGATTATTGTACAGCAATTCGAACCCTAATCCCTAAAATTGTTTTGGTAGCCAATTCAAAGCCGAAAAGAATATAACGATTTAAAGAGTAAATATAATCACATATGTGACAAAAAACCTAACAAGATACTACAAATAAAGAATGAGATCAATTTCAATTCGAAAGATAAGCATGTACATACTTGTGAGCGAGATGTGCTTAAGACGACGACGAGATGAAGGTTACAAACTTCTTGTTGCTAGTTGGAACCCGTGGAGAGCCAAGGTGGATGGCCGACGGGTGGAGGGCAACGGCGGGAAGGAGGTGGGTAGAGGTGGATCATTGATCGGGAAGGATGAGGGCAACATTTTTAACCAAGAAGATGTTAGTAAGATGTTAGAAGTGTTTGGCCCATGTCTGCACAAAAAAGAGGACGAGAAATTGTTTTTAAATAAAACGTCTTTCAAAAAACAAACAAACTGCATAACTCAACCTCTGCTCGTGGTTTGCTAGACACATACAGAAGAAACAAATGAGTTGAAAAAACAAACACATCCTTAATTTCGTGAATCTTCTCTCTTTAGATTAAATGGAACCAAAGGGCTTCTAGCCTAATGGTAGCCCATTGACTTCTCTTGTGAGAGGTCTTGGGTTGGAGTCTCAGCTAAAACAAATATTGCTCTGGGTTGAGTCAGAGGGTTTTCCTAGTTTTAGGTTTCCTCCTGGACGGATAGGTTATGTCACCACGCTCTGTTATTCAGGCGAAAGGGTGATCTATTTCACAGGGTGATCTATTTGACAGGGTGATCCCGGGTGACCGGACGTTTGCTGTTCAAAAAAAAGATTATATGGATAAAAACTTAGAAAATTAAGTGGTGGTCAATTGATGATGATGGTCTAATGAGTTAAAAATAATTTTTTTTGTAACTCATTATCAGGTTGAATGATTAAATAGTTTCAAAGGATTTATGATATTCGTAATTGGATTTTAAAATTTTAAAATTGGTTATTAGGGTTAAGGGATTAAATGAACCTAAAAAAACTTATGGTCGTAATTATTATAAGAATTTAAAATTTATATTATTTTCTTTTAAAACAATTTCATATTTAAATAATAAAATATTGAAATTTCAGGCCTTGAAAAACAAGTCATATGCAGATACATCTCTCCATGGGCGGCCCAAGGGAGGGGTAAATCTGACCTCCGTCTCGGGCCATTTTTTAGGGGCACAAAACTTTTGTTATACGCACATACATACATACATACATACATACACACACACACACATATATTAACGTGCTAAACGTACAAATCAAATTATTGTCCACATAAAATTACAGACCATGCTTCATAAAATTACAGACTCACATTTAACACCCATAATCAAGGATCACCAGGATAATTACAGACCAATAATTACGGACCGCATTATATAAGAATCACAGACTGTATATTAACATACATAATCAAGGACAAAATGTATAATCACGGACCAAGTTATATGAAAATCACAGATCGTCATTTAACATGTATGATTAAAGAACCAACTGCATAATCACGTACCAAACATTAAAATCATGGACCACGTAAAAAATTTAAAAAACTATGACAATATTATACTCAAATTAAAGATAATAAAATTATCAATTTTATGGTGTATTTTTTTAAAAAAAATAATTAAACTTTTTAAAGTTATTCAATTTTCAAAAAGATGGTTGAACTTGATATACTTACAAAAAAAGTCAACAAATACATACAATTTCTTTTTTGCTCTTTTTTACTTTAATTCACACAATTAATCAAAAAGTGGGTACCACTAATCTTAACCATTGATTTAATTAATAAAGGGTCCAGAATCGTTCTTATCCTTCTCACGTTAACCTTCATATGTATTGGATCTGCTTCCTATATAGTATATAGTATAGGGTTAGGCCACAAAGGCCAAAAACCTTAAAAAGGGTAGGAAGGATCCTGAGAGTGACACGTGGCAGAGATTAAATTTAAACACAAAAGGACATTTACGTAATTTGCATTAGTTAGCGGGTATATTCAAAAATTAAAACCGTAACCATCTACGCATCAGATTCGGAAATACAATGAATTCCATTTTTAATTTCAACAAAACAAAGTAATCATAATTAACAAGATTAAAAAACAAGATATGTCGATGTTATCACTGTTTCGAAGTTGATCATATTACGATTACGATCATTTAAAAAAATAAGGTTTGATGGATCAATCGAATTTAAATGATTCGAATATAGACGACGCAGACGGTATGTTTTTTGCGAATTTTTTGTTTGATTTTTATTATGTATGTTAATCATGGCGTTTTCAATGTTTTTTTGTGAGTGTTTTAACGTTGATAGGGTTAATGGTGTTTTAAATTATATGTTATTGCGTTTTGGTGTTTTTATGTCAGAGTTAGTGGAAAATTAAAACGTAGTGGGAATATGATGTATAACGATGAATATATATGGTGTTTAACATATAAGTAAGGAGTTTTTAATAATTGAGGATTTTTTCTTAGATTGATTAGTGTTTTTTTAATAATTGAGGATGTATAACGATGAATATAGACATGGTGTTTAAAATGGTGTTTTTAAATTAGATGTTATTGCGTTTTGGTGTTTATGTTAGATTTAGTGGATAATTAAATCATAGGGGAATATGATGTATAACGATGAATATATATGGTGTTTAACATATAAGTAAGGACATTTTAATAATTGAGGTTGTTTTTTCTTAAAATGATTGGTGTTTTTTAATAATTGAGGATGTATAACGACAAATGTAGACATGGTGTTTAAAAAATGCATGGTGTTTAATTTCTTGTAGTTATTGGTGTTTAATTTTTTCTAGAGGATGTATAATGATGTATATAGACATTGTGTTTAAAATGTATGGTGTTTAATATATTGGAACGTTTTGGTGTTTTTTTGTAACAAGGTCTGGAATACTATCATATCACTAGAATAGAAAGAGTGTTGGGTCTAGAAAAGTCAAGACCAACGGTTAATTTGGATAGATGAAATGTAAACATGAAGTATTATGTATTTGTTAATTAGGGAGCAACGAGTCACCGCACGAGCCACTAAATACTCAAGATTACGAAGACACTTGATGACCAAAAGACCCGAAGACCACAACAAATGATAGAGCTTCATCTTCAGATTCTTGTTTATGTTCTTCACCCATCTTCAAGACTTTTCTCTGTTCAGAAATGGTTAATCTTCAGAAATCGGGTAGGTCCTATTCTGCAACCGTTTTTACAATTGGTATCGGAACCAAGTTCCCGAGATTATCATTCTAACCATTGATTCTCTCAAACTTGTGCTCAATACCCAGATTTTGTGAATTTTTGTAAAAGTTCTTTGAAGATGTTCTGGTTCTGGGTTCTACATTCTTCAATTTATTTGGGTCATATTTTTTGTGTTTTGATATGGTAAACACAATTGGGTTTTGACTCTCCCTAATATATGTCAAAACCCCACCCAAATCTGATCGTCATTAGATGAATAATCAAATTTTTGTACTTTTGATAAAAATGGAGGCGGCTGAAAATTTTTAGGGCAGCTGGGTTTGTTTCAGAAAAGAACATAATAATGACGACGGCGTTCTTGAATTTAGGGTTTTCAGAAGGTTTTATTTAATTGGTTTTCGGAAGCTCACTATGGATATTCTTTAAAATTATAAGCTTCCGATGGCTATTGCTTACTATGGCTATTGCTTCCTATGGATATTGCTTCCTATGGCTACTGCTTCTGATTGGAAATTGCTTCCTAAGCACAAGTTGCTTCCGAAGCATAAAAATTGCTTCCGAAGCATAAAAATTGCTTCCGAAGCACAAGTTGCTTCCGATGCACAAGTTGCTTCCGATGCAAAAGTTCCTTCCTAAGCAAAAGTTGCTTCCTAAGCATAATTTGCTTCCGATTGGAAACTACTTCCGAAGCATCTTATGAAGACTTCTCCTTCTGATGAGTGAAGATTTTTCTGAAATTGAATTACTATCGCTTCTGAGAGTTACTTCCAAAGAGCAGAGGTATTATTGGTATGTAAGAAGTTAGTTTCTTAAGTGTTAATTTGTGATGTCCAAGTTCTAATGCATCTGCAAATAAATACTTCTGAAGTTAACTAAACTGTTCTAAGAACCAAAGTTTTTGGTATAAAAGGAGGTTAGCTTCTTAAGTGCTAATTTATGATGTCCAAGTGCTAATGCATTTTTAAATCAGTACTTATGAAGTTAACCAAATATTTCTTAAGTAAAATCATCTCTTGATATGTAATGTCTTGTTTCTAAGTGTTAATTTGGATGATGTCCAAGTGCTAATGCATCTTCAAATCAACACTTTAAAATTTGACAACATATAATTTTACTTCTGAAACACATTTGACTTTGGTTCCCTCATTTGGCATGACAAGATGTTAACTTTCTAAGTGCTCATTTATGATGTCCAAGTTCTAATGCATCTACAAATTAGCACTTTGAAATTAACAAAATGTTTCATAAGTGATGTATTTTCTTGATATGCAATGTCTGCTTCTTAAGTGTTTATTTCTGTGATGTCCAAGTGCTAATGCATCCTCAAATAAACACTTTAGAAATTGATAACATATGACATTAATTTTGAAACACATCAGCTTTTGGTTCGCTCGTTCGGTTTCATCATTAGAAGTACTTTACTCCTTGGCATGATAGAGCTGAAACTTATACATCATCAGAAAATAAAAATAAGTTAATGATGTCTATTCTATAAGTCCAATTGGTGTTCCAGATCTGTTGCATGGAACATATTACCGGTTTGCAATGATTGCTTCCGAAGAACACTACTTGCTTTTGAAGACTTGATGGATCATCACACGTCAGTTATCCATATCATCAGTTTAGGGGGAGATTGATGGATTAAACTGATGGCAAGTGTGTTACAAGTGGTTTATCAGTGAAAACTTATGTTTCATTGATGTGAAGATTTCTTGTTTCTGCTTTGAAGACTCTCAAGAATCAAATTGTTGGGATATGGTTTACATTCACCTTTGAACCTTTATTTGTCACATGTTCATTACAAGGAAGGCTGGGTTTCCTATATTTGGACTGACACCCTATATTCGGATATCTTTTGGGTTGGGATTGAAGATTAAGATTGTTTAATCGTAGGGGGAGCTTTATTAGAGGGTGAGAAGATAAATGGAAGCCATGGAACTTCAAGAAGTTTCTTATGGGTTTGAGAAATGGAATAAAGAATGCTTAAAAATTGTTGCGGTGAAAGAAACATGAATTGAATCTACACAAGTTCAATCTTATTATTCATGTTTGTTTCATCATACTTCTGCATTGGCTTACATTCATCTAACCAAATAGGGGGAGACTGTTGGGTCTAGAAAAGTCAAGACCAACGGCTAATTTGGATAGATGAAATGTAAACATGAAGTATTATGTATTTGTTGATTAGGGAGCAACGAGTCACCGCACGAGCCACTAAAGACTCAAGATTACGAAGACACTTGATGACCAAAAGACCCGAAGACCACAACAAATGATAGAGCTTAATTTATTATTTATTATTTATTATCATTTTGTTGTATTTGTTGTTTTTAGGGTTTTAGGTCATGTGACACTATAAATAGAGATTATTCTCATTTGTAGCAAAATAACACAGACAAGAGAGTGTGTGAGGGTGTGCTTCAATGTAATCCTAAGAGAGCTCTCCCCCATGAACTCCATGGATTCTTTATCCATGGAGTTTGAGAGCATGAGAGGGGTAGGTAATGTAATCTTGTTGAATGATTGAACTACTATGGTTATAAATCCTCTGTTTGTTCATCAGTTTACATTACATCTCAGATTCTTGTTTATGTTCTTCACTCTTCAAGACTTTTCTCTGTTTAGAAATGGTTAATCTTCACAAATCGGGTAGGTCCTATTCCGCAACCGTTTTTACAAAGAGTATCACCTAAGTCAGGAAAAAAGTTGTATATTCCTGATGTTGAAGATGCTGTTAAACCAAAGTTTGGTATCATTTTCAAGACACTTGTTGATGCATATATTTTTTACACGAAATATGATGCAGTCGGGGTTTTCGGTGTTAGAAAGGGTACTGAATATAGAGATTCAAGAGGTGTTAAGAAGCTGAAATATTATGTTTGTTCGAAAGAGGGCATAAATAAAATGAAAAAGGTTGATACATTGGATGAATCTTATAAACAAAAGGTTACACGATCAAATTCTTCAAAAAGGACATGATGTAATGCACACATTCGTTTGGATTTCACTGATAATGAATGGAAAATTTACAAATTTGTAGAAGAGCACAATCATTATTTTGTTGAGCAACAAGATATGAATTTTTTGACATCATCAAGATAGTTGACACATTTACAGAAACATATGATTCATAGCATGTCTAAAATAAATCTTGGACCTGTTAAGGCATTTAATGTGATGAAAACTATTTTTGGTGGTTTTGAAGAGGTTGGTGTAACAAAGGAAGATTGCAAGAATTTCAAAAGAGAATTAAATTTGTTTATCGGTGAATACGATGCTGAAATGGCTGTAAGTTTTTTAATGAAAAAGAAGGACCATATGCCAAATTTTTCTTGTGAATATTTCACAGATGATGAAGATCGACTAAAAGGGCTGTTTTGGGATGATGAAGATGCAAAGAGGAATTATTTCACTTTTGGAGTGTTATGTCTTTCGATGCTACGTATCGTCCCAACAGGTGTTTTTATAGTATATGGTGTAATGTATGTTATGGTGTTTTTTACAGTATGTGTATAAGATATATTTAGTTTGGTAATTTTTTATAGTAATTACATATTTATTTACTTACACATGTATTCTATGGTGTTTGTACCGTTCACTGGTATTGACAATCATTACAACAATGTTTCGTTTGGTGTCGCGTTATTCGGTTCAGAAACTACTGATACTTATAAGTGGTTATTGAGGTGTTTTCTGAAAGCTTTTGGTTATGAACCAAAAGTGGTTGTTACTGATCAAGACCCAGCTATGAAAAAGGCAATAGTAGAAATGTTTATCAACAGTCAACATAGATTATGCATGTGACATGTTATGCACAAACTTTCAATGAATGTGATTTGTAATGTCAGTTATATTTTTAGTCATATTATTTGATAACATATAAACTACTTGTGGCGTTTTTAATTTATATAAAATTTTTGATACAGGTTGGTGCACATTTATGTAACAGTACAGACTTCAAACAAAGAATATGCGACATCGTGTGGATTGATGATATTACACCAGAAGAGTTTGAGGGGGCATGGAAAGTATTAATTGAAGACTTCGATCTACAAGAAAACAGTTGGTTGGATGATATTTTTGAATTGAGAGATTCATGGATACCAGCATACTACAGATATGAGGATATGTCTGATTTAACGCGTACCACGTCCAAGTGCGAAAGCAAAAATCATTTTTTTGGACAAGTATTCAATCCAAAGGCTACGTTGGTTGAATTTTTCACAAATTATGAAACTGCTATTGAAGCTCAACGTCATACTAATATGAAGAATGATCATGATACTCGTTACACAAATCCTAATTTAAAAACTGATTTTGTCTTAGAGGAACAAGCTATGATGATATATACAAAGATAATTTTTCTTGATATTCAGAGTGAGATTGTTGCGATTGGACAATGCATTAATGCAAAGTTTGAAAAGGTTGAGGATTTTGTGAAGTTTTATGTTAAAGACTTTGAAGAGCCATCTTCTTCCTTTTTTGAGGTAATTTTTTATACAACTGAATGGTGTACATTGCATTAATAATTTTATCAAAAAAATGGATTAGTTGAAGTTTGTTATGTTATGGTGTTTATATAGTAAATGGTGTTTTAGTGTCCTTTTATGATGATTTTAGTAGTTAATGTCGTTTTCCCACATCTTTATGGTGTGTGTAAATATGTTTTTTATGATATTTTTTTATTTGTATGTATGGTGTTTTTACACATAAGGGTTGTTTTTTAAATGGTGTTTTTTTGTATTTACGTGTATGGTGTTTTTTCAGGTTATGTTTCGTAAGAAGGATATGACCATATATTGCAGTTGCAGACGCTATGATCAATTTGGGTTGTTGTGTAGGCACATTTTTTTTGTGTTAAAACTGTCTGATGTGTGAGAATTCCCAAAAAAAATATATATTGAGAAGATGGACTAGGGAAGCAGTACCGAGATGGCCACACAAAAAAAATATTAAGAGTATAGAAGACGATGATAACGTTCAGTAGATGATGCGTGACATTTTATTTGCAACAGAATATACACTAAATCGTCTTTCTAACAATATGAGTGAGCTTTCTCTTTACAAAGACTATGTGCAAGGGTACATGAAAAAGGCAGATGATTTACAAATTGCTGCACCACCTGCTAGGAAACGAGATAGGATATTTGAGATGCTTGGTCACAAACAAAACAACAAGCATTCAGTAAGGGTACCAATTGCATACAAAACCAAAGGGTCAGTGTAACATTTGTGCATTCAGTCATGGTAGTCATAAACAGTGTTAGAACAATGTGTATTATTATTCAATCAGTCAATGTGATTCAAGTGTTCATGATTGTGTTTGTGTGTTATAGGAGCTTATTTAAATAGGAACAAGTATGTATTATTTATTTACTGTCGATTACGCTAGGCAAGAACAGTATCGTATTATATCGAAACAGTGGTGGGCTGGCATGGATAAGGCAGCTAGCGGACTCTGGATATGCGCTATACATATACTGCGTTCGGTGTAATGGGATAGTGTTAGTGCGTAGTGTTATGACGAATAGTATGACAAGCAAATTAATCAAACAAGAATCGTAATACGTAAGCGAGACTGAGTATGGTTATGGGTGACGATCCATAAAGATACAAATGTTGAACTTATAATTACGAATAAACGATAATAAATAACACGACTGAAAAACGTATGCAATTATGGGTATACATGTAATTGTAGTCGTTTAACGGTCGGGATTTGAGCGAACAAATAATCATAAGGATAATAATTTATTTTACATTTTACAATTTTGAAACTCATCAAAAACAATTCAAAACATTAATTTTGGTAATTGTAGTAAAACGCGTGTAAATGTACGCGAAACCGGCACCGAGCGAGACCGAACACGCGGGGAAACACCCGGGGCACAAAAGCCCTTAATTCCCCTCATTTCTTTCATTTATTGCAGCCCCATCCTCTTTCTAGAACTAAACTCGCGAACCCTCCCTCTCACTAAAACTTCAACCTTCCAAGCCTCGTATCTCGCTCGTTTCTCAACGGATTTGGGTGTTCTTGGTGTCCACGCGTAGCCCTTGATGTCCTCTACAAGAAGATACCACGGATCTGAACTTTTCACCGGCCAAAATCGAGGTATGCTTCGAGAAAGATTACGAAAAATAGGGTTTTTGTGTTGTGTTGTTCGAATTTGATGTTAGCCGGTGCTAGACCACCTCCGTGACTTTACACACTTGAGAACATCTCGGATCTCTTGATGATCTTGGAAAACTAGAGCAAACAACCTCAAAATCGATGATAATGATGGTGAAGTTACTGGTTCGGGCGAACCTGTGTGGAAACAAACGCGACGGCTGAACCTTCTAGGCGCAGCTACTGGTCGAATCTGCATGGTTCTCGGCCGAACCCTAGACGAGCCATCATAACCAGACGAACCTATACGTCTGGGCGAACCTTCATGCAACCGGCGAACCCTTCCAGCTAGACGAACCCATGCACGAGTTGCATGGGCGAATCCATGGCCAAACCTATGCATAACCACCAAGAGCCGAACCCTGATGTCACCGAACCTACCCCGTCACACGAACCTGCACCGAACCCTCCATGCATGGTCTTGGCCGAACCTTCCCAACCGCCGAACCCACCATGCAGGAGCGAACCTAGGCGAACCATGTACAATATGCAACCACCGAACCTTATGATCTGTAGCCGTACCCTACGAGAATCCCGAACCCTGGTGTGCAACGTAGGGGGCGAACCTTCCCTATAGGTTCGCTGGTTGAATCTCGAACCTTATATCAATTTGGTTCGCTCACCATGATTTCAACTCAAGCCGGACACTTTCGAACCATAGGCCATGCGGTTTCTTTTGGATCCAAGTTAGAGAATTTCCTCAGCCCAACAACCCATTTAACCGCAGCCCAACATATTTATTTTTGGCCCAATATCATTCCATTCGGACCACAACACTCGGCCCAGCCCAATAAACCTTTTTATGAGTCGTGGCCCATATTTTAATCTGGCCCAATCAGCCCACCATGGCCCAATTGGTCATATACATCATACATATGGCCCAAGGGCCCAATAACAAGTACTTAGGCCCAATAGAAAGAGATTGGCCCATGGGATTATATCTCGGCCCAATCTTGGTCTTTTAATCCATTAATTATGAAATGATCATGATTGGTTTGAGTTTAACTTAACCCAATTATGTGATCAAGTCATAAACACAAAGGTTTAGAGCATTTTAACATATCACTCAATTACAAGGTAAACAAGAGTTATCACATTCATAAACACATGTCACTTTTATGTGTACAAGTTGTGCATAAAAGAACATGACACAATATTTTCTTAAGTCAACCGCTTAACAAAAGTCAATCAATAAACCAAAGTCTCTACAATCATGAATCTTATATTCTATGTATGATTACAATGATATAGGAACCAGTTAGAAGTCTTGCTTGCTATTTGCTACTTGTTATAGTTCAGAGCCTACTGCAGACAGGTGAGAACATTAGCCCCTCTTTTACTGTTTTACAACTGTTTTGGGGTGGAACACGTGATCAAATACTCTTATTACAATAATATCTCATTATACGGGATTTATGTTATACAAGCATTACAGGTTCATTGTACAAATTCAACGGATTCATCAACTGTTTTAAAGGATTTATCAATTGTCTTAAAGGATTTTATCAACTGTTAAACTTTTTCTACTAAAAAGGTTTTATAAAGGTTCTTTAAACTGTTTTATATCAGCTTTACACAAATGGTTTTATAAATGCTAAACACTTTTAAATAATGAGATTTATAAACTCTTTTACTATAAGCTTGTGTTTTCGATAAAAATAATATGTTATAAACCTTGTTATTACACAAGGACACTATCTTTAGTATTCAATCAAGGGTTTCAATACAAGGTTTTCAATCAATGGTTTTCACAGTGATATTCAATCAAAGGATTTCAAATCATGTTAATCAAGCAAGGTTTTCAAATCAGGGTAAATCAAAGAAGGCATTCAATCAAAGGTTTCAAATCAAAGTATTCAAAAGCTTGGTGTTCATCGTTGTGAACAAACTTATACACATATTAAGTTACACATCTCATAGCGTTAGTACTGGGTGATCACAACGAGGGAAAGCAGACACATTTGGTTACGCCAAAACTGGAGTTAGCTTTTAAATTTGTTTTAAAAGCTAACTGTAGAATTGGTTGCATTTCGGTAATATGAAATTGCTGCTAATTTAGTTTACCAGCATACGTCATATTGACCGGTTTACGTCAACACGAAGTTGTCTTTTGAATAAACTCGTTAGTACAACTCGTGTTGATGCGTTTGCTGACTAATTTTCTGACTCCAAACGTAGTTTGGGAGTTGATTATATGTTGGTTTTCTAGGAAACAGTCTGATGACTGTTTGGACACATTATACATACTTAATGTTAGTTTGGGTTGCAACCATCCATGCATTTTCAGTTACAGTTTTATACATATGCCTTACATTGCAGATTCATGTTTACAATTGTTAAACCTATTGTTCTCACCAACTACTTTTGTAGTTGACAGTTACTTTTCACGTGTTTCAGGTAATCATGTTTAAGACATTCTAAAGGACAACTAAGGAGACCGTTTTAAGATAGAACAAGATGAAGAAACAAGTTAGGATGGATTAGAAACACACTAAATCCTAATTGTTTAATTGTCTTGTTTGAGTCTTATTTTGTAAACTATATTTTGGGTCTATAGTTGTCATTCTTTTGGTAGATAGTTGGAAAGTCTGTAACTAAACAATGGTCTAAACTTTATGAAACTTAGTAATGCATTGTGGTTGTTCTTATTCAATACTTGTGCATGATTCAACCATTGATCGTCACCGCGCCGTGGATTCCGCACGCGGCGCATGGGGTGTGACAGGTTGGTATCAGAGCCCAGGTTGTAGAGAACTAGGAAAAACCCAATAATTAATGACCTAGACTATAACCTAAGCTACCCAATAGGACTAAGTGCTACAGGCTTGAGGATACTTAGGATCTAAGTAAACTTAAGAAAGCATTAAGTCTACAATAAGGTTGAAAGATCTTAGGGATACTTTTCTAAGACTAGATGTCGAGTCAAGGAATTTGGATTGGAAATCTATAATCTTAGAAACCGAACTAAATTTCTCAATACATATTCATTAAAGGATTTCAGAGGCAAAGATCTGTATTCTTAGTATCTTTGATCTGAAATTCTCAATCAGAGTTTATCATAGGATTTCAGAGGCAAAGATCTGTATTCTTAGTATCTTTGATCTGAAATTCTCAATCAGAGTTTATCATAGGATTTCAGAGGCAAAGATCTGTATTCTTAGTATCTTTGATCTGAAATTCTCATCATGTTATCATTATCATGTATTCATTATCATTAGGACTTCATAACATAGAATCTGTGTAACAGTATTCTTTAGTTGAAGTTCACACAAGGAGATCATTATATTCCATACTGTAAGTATGGGAACCTTATTAAATTAACCTAGGACACATATACTAAAACCTAAGGTCCTGATTTTGAGTAAATCAAGAACCTTGGTCTAGACAATCATAATCATATTCATAGTTCAAGAGACAATCATGAATCAATCATAATCAATCAAGAGTTGGGATCCTAGCTTCAATTACAAATGGTGGCCAAGCTCTGGCATACTGAAGTGGTGGTGGGATGTCGGCTGGGAAGGCAGTTTGCTTGACCCTACGTAAGCCCTATATATAAGCTATCTTCAGTATGGCAGGGGGAATTCGGCATTCGTATTTGAAGTAAAGATCCGGGAGCAACTGGAATCATTGAACATTAGTCAAACAAATGAGATACAACCATTATGTTATTCAATCATAGATGAGTCAATCATTGTGTGTGAATCAATCAAGTGAACAATCATAATATGTAATCTTAAGTGATTACATGCTTAGTACTTACTAACATAGGTTAACGAGAAAGATGTAGAGTACACATATGATTTAGTTCTACATGTTAACAATTGTTAGTAGGTGCACACATAATTCAATCATAACTCAACCATAAATTCAATCATAGTTCAGTGATCAAAAAAAATCATGGGAAATCTTATGACACATTGTACACACTCACACGAGAAGCATGCTAAAAGGTTAACTAATTTTATGTTAACCGACTTTGTATGCTTGTCCATAATCCAATTGAATGATAATATTAGTAGTATGAACATATCACTAAATTTATCATGTAAATTCAATTGTATCCTTTCTCATTTCTGACCCACTTGTGGCTTTTATTCATAGAATGCCTCCTCGACGTGATCCCAACGGAGGGGGTTCAAAAAGTGGAAATGATGATGAGATCAACAAAATTGCCCGGGCTATCTCATTGCATATGAGGGATGTCATTCTGGGTATGGTCATTGATATCACCCAGAACCTTCGGGGAAGTACCAGTGATTCAGCACATAACTCAAATGCCACTAACGCCGGAACTACTACCTTCACTTATAAGCAGTTCAATGATGCTAAACCTCCTAAGTACTCTAGTACTGAGGGAGCTACCAGTCTACTATAGTGGCTGGAAAGCATTAGGATATCCTAGACTTCACGGGATGTCCGGAAAACCTAAAGGTCAAGATGGCTTCAAGCGCTTTTCATAAGGGCGCACTCACCTGGTGGAATTCTGAGAAGAACACCAGAGGATGAGAAGTTGCTTTGGCCTTACCATGGGAGGATTTCAAGAAGGTATTGGTGGAACAGTTTTGTCCACACCATGAACTAAAGAAACTCGAGGTGGAAAAGTGGAACTTAGTCCAAGACAGTGGCGAAAGCGCCAAATATACAACTCGTTTCCATGAGTTATGTATTTTGGTGCCACATCTGGTTACTCCCTTATCCCGCAGGATAGAGAAGTACATTGAAGGATTACCCCTAGTCATTAGGGGAACAGTTATGGGGAGTAACCCCACTACTCTGGAAGCGGCGATTCATCTTGGCGCTACCCTTACCGAGGAATATGTCAAAGTGGGTGTGCTCACTCGAAAGGGGTATTAGAGAGTGCAGATTGAAGAAGGCAAGAAGCCTGAACAGAATCAACCCAAGAAGAAGAAACAGAAACAAAGGATGATCAAGAACTATGCAGCTTTGACTGCAGCCACACATGTGCAAGCTACTCCTGTTACTGCTATGCCACAAACAGCTACGGCCAGAAAGCCTTATACTGGTCCGTTCCCACTCTGCACCAAATGTCAGTACCATCACCTACCCACTATTCCATGCAGAAAATGCCTCAAGTGTGGAAGATTTGGACACTTGGCTGCAACATGTCGATCTGCTCATTTAGCTGCTGCTACAACTACCACCGCTATTCCTGCTACTACTGGTGGAAGGGCCTGTTATAACTGTGGAGCAGAGGGACACTTCAGAAACCAGTGCCCGAAACTCAACACAGCCGCAACAATTGCTACTGCTCGTGCCTTTGTTATCGGAACTTCCGAAGCACGTGAGGACCCGGCAGTCATCACGGGTACATTTCTCATTAATGATCACTACGTTTCTATCATATTTGACACTGGTGCTGATAAAAGTTTTGTCTCTACTAATACTGCTTCCCTGTTTAGTAAACAACCATCTATACTTGATGTTCCTTACACCGTAGAAGTAGCGGATGGTAAGACCATATTAGTAAATTCGATAATTCGTGATGGTGAATTAAGATTGAACGATCATCTTTTCCTTATCGATCTCATTCCTATGACACTCGGAAGCTTCGAAGTCGTAGTAGGAATGGATTGGTTATCCAAAAACCATGCCGAAATCGTATGTTCGGAGAAACTTATTCGAATTCCCCTACCGTCTGGCGAAATGATGCAAGTTTACGGCGAGAAACCCTGCCGCGGATTGATGATTGTGTTGTGTATCAAGGCTAGGAAGTACGTGAAGAAGAAATATTTTGCATTCCTGGCTCACGTGGTAGAGAAGAAACCTTAGAAGAAAGCAGTTGGAGACGTTCCGGTCATCATAGATTATCCGGATGTATTCCCAGAAGACTTGCCTGGACTACCACCGATCAGGCAAGTGGAGTTTAGAATCGATCTCGTCCCTGGAGCAAACCCAGTGGCGAAGTCACCATATCGATTAGCATTGTCTGAGATGCAAGAACTGTCTAGTCAAATCCAAGAGCTTATAGACAAAGGTTTCATAAGACCGAGTTTCTCTCCTTGGGGAGCTCCGGTCCTCTTTGTTAAGAAGAAAGATGGTTCATTTTGTATGTGCATCGATTATCGTGAGCTAAACAAGTTGACAATCAAGAACAGATATCCTCTACCTAGGATCGATGATCTGTTTGATCAATTACAGGGAGCGACTTGCTTTTCTAAAATTGATCTACGATCCGGGTACCATCAGTTGCGAGTAAATGATGAGGATATACCAAAGACTGCTTTTAGGACTCGATATGGACACTACGAGTTTGTGGTTATGCCATTTGGACTGACCAATGCACCGGCAGTGTTCATGGACCTGATGAATCGAGTCTGCAGGCCATACTTAGATCAGTTTGTTATCGTCTTCATTGATGATATCCTGATTTACTCCAAGACGGAGCAAGAACATGAGGATCATTTGAAGAAAGTCTTATAGCTACTAAGTGCTGAACAACTTTATGCTAAATTCTCAAAGTATGAATTTTGGCTAAAAGAGGTACACTTCTTAGGGCATGTCATAAAAAAGGATGGGATTCATGTAGATCCAGCAAAGATGGAGGCAATTAAGAAGTGGACTACCCCATCTACTCCAACAGAGATTCGTTCATTTCTGGGTCTGGCAGGTTACTACAGAAGGTTCATCGCGAACTTTTCAAAGATCGCCTTGCCACTTACCACTCTGACTCAGAAAAGTCAAGCTTTTATATGGGGGCAGAAACAAGAAGATGCATTCCAACTTCTTAAACAAAAGTTATGCAACTCCCCTATCCTCAGTCTTCCAGAGGGCAGTGATGATTTCATTGTCTACTGCGATGCTTCAAACCTTGGTCTCGGTTGTGTACTTATGCAACGGGACAAGGTGATTGCATATGCTTCAAGACAGCTTAAGGTTCATGAGAAGAATTATACTACTCATGACCTTGAGTTAGGGGCTCTGGTCTTTGCATTGAAGATTTGGAGGCACTACCTTTATGGTACTAAATGTGTCATCTATGCAGACCATAAGAGCCTGCAACACATTCTCAATCAGAAAGAACTCAACATGAGACAACGACGTTGGGTTGAGCTTCTAACTGACTATGACTGCAAGATTCGTTATCATCTGGGTAAAGCCAATGTGGTAGCGGATGCTCTTAGTCGTAAAGAACAAGTCAAACCAATTCGTGTAAGAGCCATGGAGATCAACACACAGCCAAACTTGAAGGACTTGATTCGTATTGCACAGCAACAAGTGGTGATAGACAATCTGCTGAAAGCAGACTTAGACTGCGAAATTGAGAAGAAACTAGAACCTCGATCTGATGGTGTGTTATATCTCAACGGCCGCATTTGGATTCCAAAGTCAGAAGAATTGTGCACACTCATTTGTGATGAGGCTCATATGTCGCGATACTCAGTTCATCCTGTAGCAGATAAGATGTACCAAGACTTACGGGCATCTTACTGGTGGCCGGGAATGAAGAAAGACATAGCATTGTATGTGGGGAAATGTCTAACATGTTCCAAAGTCAAAGCAGAACATCAAAAGCCTTCAGTACTTCTGCAGCAACCTGAAATTCCTCAATGGAAATGGGAGCAAATTTCCATGGATTTCATAACTAAGTTGCCGAGAACCCCGCGAGGTTACGATTCGATTTGGGTGATCGTCGATAGACTCACCAAATCTGCTCATTTTCTCCCAATCCGAGAGGATTATAAAATGGAGAAGTTAGCCACTCTATACATCAACGAAATCATCGCTCGTCATGGTACTCGAACATCAATCATTTCTGATCGTGATAGTCGTTTCACTTCTCGCTTTCGGCAAACATTGCAAAAGGCTTTGGGAACCCGTGTTAATCTTAGCACGGCGTATCACCCCCAAACCGATGGCCAAAGCGAAAGCACTATCCAAACACTCGAGGACATGCTTCGTTCTTGTGTGATTGACTTCGGTGGGAGTTGGGACACTCATCTTCCACTTATCGAGTTTTCGTACAACAATAGCTATCATACAAGCATTCAATGTGCACCATTCGAAGCTTTATATGGTAGGAAGTGCCGATCACCGGTCTACTGGACCGAGGTTGGTGACTCACAGGTCGTAGGACCTGAACTCATTCAAGAAACAACTGACAAAATCACAATCATTCAATCAAGGCTTAAGGCCGCGAGGGATCGGCAAAAGAGTTATGCCGATCGACGTCGGAAACCGCTTGAGTTTCAAGTCGGTGACCGAGCTTTACTCAAAGTTTCTCCCTGGAAAGGCGGTGTCCGATTCGGGAAGAAAGGGAAATTTGCACCAAGGTACGTTGGACCTTTTGAGATCCTGGAAAGGATTGGTCCCGTAGCCTACAAACTCAAACTTCCAGTGGAGCTAAGCAATGTTCACGATACGTTTCATGTATCTAATCTTAAGAAATGCTTGGCGGATCATGATGTTCAGATTCCACTGGAAGACATTCAGGTTCAAAACAACATGCAATTCATAGAACGTCCGGTTGAAATCATGGATCATGGAGTCAAAAAACTCAAACGTAGCCGTATCCCGATCGTAAAGGTACGATGGGAGGGCAAACGTGGTGCTGAGTTCACCTGGGAACGGGAAGACCAGATGAAGCTTAAGTACCCTCATCTATTTACAGTACCTTCGGCTAGTTAATTTCGGGACGAAATTCCCTTAACTAGGGGAGACTGTAACATTTGTGCATTCAGTCATGGTAGTCATAAACATTGTTAGAACAAAGTGTATTATTATTCAACCAGTCAATGTGATTCAAGTGTTCATGATTGTGTTTGTGTGTTATAGGAGCTTATTTAAATAGGAACAAGTATGTATTATTTATTTACTGTCGATTACGCTAGGCAAGAACAGTATCGTATTATATCGAAACAGTGCTGGGCTGGCGTGGATAAGACAGTTAGCCAGACTCTGGGTATGCCCTATACATATACTGCGTTCGGTGTAATGGGATAGTGTTAGTGCGTAGTGTTATGACGAATAGTATGACAAGCAAATTAATCAAACAAGAATCGTAATACGTAAGCGAGACTGAGTATGGTTATGGGTGACGATCCATAAAGATACGAATGTTGAAATTATAATTATGAGTAAACGATAATAAATAACACGACTGAAAAACGTATGCAATTATGGGTATACACGTAATTGTAGTCGTTTAACGGTCGGATTTCGAGCGAACAAATAACCATAAGGATAATAATATATTTTACATTTTACAATTTTAAACTCATCAAAAACAATTCAAAACATTAATTTTTGTAATTGTAGTAAAACGCGCGTAAATGTACGCGAAAACGGCACCGAGCGAGACCGAACACGCGGGGAAACACCCGGGGCACAAAAGCCCTTAATTCCCCTCATTTCTTTCATTTATTGCAGCCCCATCCTCTTTCTAGAACTAAACTCGCGAACCCTCCCTCTCACTAAAACTTCAACCTTCCAAGCCTCGTATCTCGCTCGTTTCTCAACGGATTTGGGTGTTCTTGGTGTCCACGCGTAGCCCTTGATGACCTCTACAAGAAGATACCACGGATCTGAAGTTTTCACCAGCCAAAATCGAGGTATGCTTCGAGAAAGATTACGAAAAATAGGGTTTTTGTGTTGAGTTGTTAGAATTTGATGTTAGCCGGTGCTAGACCACCTCCGTGACCTTACACACTCGAGAACATCTCGGATCTCTTGATGATCATGGAAAACTAGATCAAACAACCTCAAAATCGATGATGATGATGGTGAAGTTACAGGTTCGGGAGAACCTGTGTGGAAACAAACGCGACGGCCGAACCTTCAAGGCGCAGCTACTGGACGAACCTGCATGGTTCTCGGCCGAACCCTAGACAAGCCATCATAACCAGACGAACCTATACGTCTGGGCGAACCTTCATGCAACCGGCGAACCCTTCCAGCTAGACGAACCCATGGGATTATATCTCGGCCCAATCTTGGTCTTTTAATCCATTAATTATGAAATGATCATGATTGGTTTGAGTTTAACTTAACCCAATTATGTGATCAAGTCATAAACACAAAGGTTTAGAGCATTTTAACATATCACTCAATTGCAAGTTAAACAAGAGTTATCACATTCATAAACACATGTCACTTTTATGTGTACAAGTTGTGCATAAAAGAACATGACACAATATTTTCTTAAGTCAACCGCTTAACAAAAGTCAATCAATAAACCAAAGTCTCTACAATCATGAATCTTATATTCTATGTATGATTACAATGATATAGGAACCAGTTAGAAGTCTAGCTTGCTATTTGCTACTTGTTATAGTTGAGAGCCTACTGCAGATAGGTGAGAACATTAGCCCCTCTTTTACTGTTTTACAACTGTTTTGGGGTGGAACACGTGATCAAATACTCTTATTACAATCATATCTCATTATACGAGATTTATGTTACTTTGCAAGCATTACAGGTTCATTGTACAAATTCAACGGATTCATCAACTGTTTAAAGGATTTATCAATTGTCTTAAAGGATTTTATCAACTGTTAAAGTTTTTCTACTAAAAAGGTTTTATAAAGGTTCTTTAAACTGTTTTATATCAACTTTACACAAATGGTTTTATAAATGCTAAACACTTTTAAATAATGAGATTTATAAACTCTTTTACTATAAGCTTGTGTTTTCGATAAAAATAATATGTTATAAACCTTGTTAGTACACAAGGACACTATCTTTAGTATTCAATCAAGGGTTTCAATACAAGGTTTTCAATCAATGGTTTTCACAATGATATTCAATCAAAGGATTTCAAATCATGTTAATCAAGCAAAGTTTTCAAATCAGGGTAAATCAAATAAGGCATTCAATCAAAGGTTTCAAATCAAAGTATTCAAAAGCTTGGTGTTCATCGTCGTGAACAAACTTATACACATATTAAGTTACACATCTCATAGCGTTAGTACTGGGTGATCACAACAAGGGAAAGCGGACACATTTGGTTACGCCAAAACTGTAGTTAGCTTTTAAATTTGTTTTAAAAGCTAACTGCAGAATTGGTTGCATTTCGGTAATATGAAATTGCTGCTAATTAAGTTTACCAGCATACGTCATATTGACCGGTTTACGTCAACACAGAGTTGTCTTCTGAGTAAACTCGTTAGTACAACTCGTGTTGATGCGTTTGCTGACTAATTTTCTGACTCCAAACGTAGTTTGGGACTTGATTATATGTTGGTTTTCTAGCAAACAGTCTGATGACTGTTTGGACACATTATACATACTTGATGTTAGTTTGGGTTGCAACCATCCATGCATTTTCAGTTACAGTTTTATACATATGCCTTACATTGCAGATTCATGTTTACAATTGTTAAACCTATTGTTCTCACCAATTACTTTTGTAGTTGACAGTTACTTTTTACGTGTTTCAGGTAATCAGGTTTAAGACACTATAAAGGACAACTAAGAAGACCGTTTTAAGATAGAACAAGATGAAGAAACAAGCTAGGATGGATTAGAAACACACTAAATCCTGATTGTTTAATTGTCTTGTTTGAGTCTTATTTTGTAAACTATATTTTGGGTCTATAGTTGTCATTCTTTTGGTAGATAGTTGGAAAGTCTGTAACTAAACAATGGTCTAAACTTTATGAAACTTAGTAATGCATTGTGGTTGTTCTTATTCAATACTTGTGCATGATTCAACCATCCATCGTCACCGCGCCGTGGATTCCGCACGCGGCGCAGGGGGTGTGACAGTCAGGTTCTTACAAACGATTGAAATCGAAGCAAGAACATGCTATTGTTAAAGCAAATAAGAAATCAAGGCAATGTCAAAACTGCAAAGGATATGGTCATTATGCTTCTACATGTAAAGTGAACAATAATGAAAAATAAGACAAAGGTCTGGTTTGTTATGGTTTTTTTTTTATTGTTTTTTTGTGATTAAAAGGTTGAAAAATAAATTGGCATAAACATTAGTGTTTTTGAAAGTTATATGTATGGTGTTTTTACATATTATTTTAATGTGTTATTTAAGTTTTGTTGTTTTTTTTGTTATCATAGAACTTGATTTACTGATGTTACATGGTATGGTGTTTATGCATATAAAAAAAACAAAATAGAACAAAGTATAAGAAGTGAAATATTTACTTCATAAACTATTCGGATTACATCAATAAGAAAAAAAGAAAAAAAAATATCATCAAACTCAAAAAAACAACAGACGATGGATGTCAACCCTTAGTAATCAGCAAGGTGTTTGGTGTTGCTGATGTTCTTGTCAATAACACGTTTGATTGAATAGCTAAGGGCTTCATCCATCCCCTGTTGTGCGTAATAGTACTCAAGCGCCCTGTCCCTTGAATCAGTCTTTGGCATTTCAAGGAGTTTGGCGATGATCCTCTTGTTGTGGAGTTCATTGCCAACGGACACATAGTAGAGGTTGTTGACGGCTTCGAAGAGTATTGAGCTGAGTTGTTCCGACTTGCTTTTGATGTTGTTCAGTGGTGTTTGAGGCGAAGATGATTTTTCTACCATTTGTTTTAGTTTTGAGTGTAGAAATGTGTTTGCAGATTGTTGTGTGTGTGTTTGACGAGGATTATGCATGGATATATAATAATATAGTAAAGAAAGTGGACGGTCAAATAGGAATACGAAGAGTCAAAGTATGTATAAAATCATTTATTATTATAAGTATGGTGTTAGATGCCAGTAAAGATGCATTAATTATGGTGTTTAAATGATGGTAATTATGGTGTTAGTTGTACATCAGCTATCACACTGAGCAGGTATTTAATGCTATATGTAGTATATAAAGCGGTCAGTAGTAGGCTAATTTTTCATAGGCAATAAGTCTCCTAGATGGCGTTTCAAGGGGAATCATCATCATCAGGCGTCAATGATTTGTTCGAGATGATTATGAAGCAGTATAAAAAAGATATTGTTTTCGTGGACAAGTTGGGTGGCATAATTAAGAAAGTTGAAGAGGTCTAAAAGAGATCGAAGAGATGGTAAATGGACCTCCTGAGGATGCGTTGAAAGACATTGCGAAGAAGTTAAATGTTGATTGTCAGGGTAACAATAAAGAGATGATTAAGATTGTTACTTGAATCATCAGAAGCATCGAAGTTTCAATGGAGCTTAAAATGTATGGTGTTTTAATGATTAATGAAATCGTATCGTTTTTATGTTAATGAATTAATTTATGTATTTAAGATGTTAATGGTTGATTCTGTAATTCTAGAAAATAGGTGTCTTTATGAAGTTATTTAACAGGTTAAAAAATTAAAAAAGTAAGAAAAATTAAAAAAAGTATGGTGTATTTTAGCATTAATAATGTAAAAAAGAAATATCATGTGTATACGTTTTAAACATAGTATGGTGTTTAATAGGTGTGTTTATGAAGTTATTTACTAGGTTAAAAAAATAAAATAAAGCATTTTATAGGTTAAAAAATAAAAAAAAAGCATTTACTAGGTGAGAAAAATAAAATAAGAAAAAGTAAAATATTTTTTGTAATAGATGGTGTTTTATCGTTTTTATGTTGGTGAATTAATTTATGTATTTTATATGTTAATGGTTGATTCTGTAATTTTAGAAAATAGGTGTCTTTATGAAGTTATTTAACAGGTTAAAAAATTAAAAAAGTAAGAATAATTAAAAAAAAGTATGATGTTTTATTAGCATTAATAATGTAAAAAAGAAATATCAAGGTTATACCTTTTAAACATAGTATGGTGTTTAATAATCAATAATGTGTATATAGTGTTTTTAAATATAGTATGGTGCTTAATAATCAATAAAGCTACATCATTTTATAAGAAAATAGCATGTGTATGGTGTCTTTAAACATAGTATGGTGTGTAAGAAGTAGTCGTAAAGTTCAACAGTCAAAAAGCAGTAGTCATAAAAGGAGTTATACTCAGCATATAAAATCATCGGTCAAAAAGAACTAGTCAAATCATATAAAATTTATCGTAGGGTGTTTTCTAGTCATCATGTTCAAGCAAAAGAGCTGCAATATTGCCATGCGCATTTCTATCTGCCTCTCTCCTTACTTCAACTGGTAGTCGCAGGTATCTCATCAAATCTTTACTCACCCAATCAAACCACTCATTTAGATCATGCAAAATGATCTTGGTCACATAATTTTTCCTTAAGTCATTAAGTTGAAGTTTTTATAAGTTGTTGACTTCATCTTCTCTACACAAACCACTTTCCCAATTTAACAAACAACCCCTATATGTCTCCATGTGCCTCATTAGGAAAACACCACAGTCAACCTTATTAAATTCAGTTCTCCAAGGCATCGCCAGACGATGTATTCTTGCAGTTGAGATATGAACTCCATTTGGGTGTTGATTTCGAATCAAGTAGTCTGCAAATGTCTTTTTCTACAAAAAAAAAAAACAAACAAACAAATTAAATTTTAGATTAACACTTTTTAAGGGCATGTTTTGGTGTTATGCAATTACAACATACAAAAAAATTACCATTTTATCCGCCCATCCTGAATAATTTTTCGTAACAGACATTCGCGGTATAACTCCACTATTGTCAAGAAGTTCAACGTTAGGAGTTTTTAGATTGAAACACATCATTTAGAAATGTTGCTGGTTAATGATAGGTACAAAAACAAGATCAAATCCAGATAGGTTGGGGTGGTTAAATTTATCAAGAACAGCTTCCATGTTTCGGTTGAATTCAATGTTCATTTTCTCAACACTCTTTTCATACGTATCCCTATTCTGTGAATATAAAGTATTAAAAAAAATTAGGTATATGCTCATTAGGGTGTTTGGAGTAAGAAACATATAAAGAATAATACAAAACTAACTAACAACAGGTGTGTGCAGAATAGTCTTGAAATGGAATCCTTTGACTTGTATTTTTCCTCATAGTTAAGTATTTGAGACCATGCAAGTATGACGTTTAGGTGGATGGAATGATCCGGATGCATGCTCTCAAATATAAACCTTGGAACATCAGCTTTGAGACGTATGTTAAAAAGTATAACCCTGCACACACGTCGGAAATTAGAAAATATATAAAATTTGTTCAAGTTTGTTTTGTTTTAGAAGTTACGGTGTTTATTACCATGGTTCCCCACATGTAGAGAATACATAATTTGATACATTATTTTCCAGAGGTGTTCGCTTTTGATCCAAAGCGACTACCTGTTTGAAGTAGGGTGAGCAAAGCACAGATGCCAACTGTTTGCGTCTAACCGGTCTTTCTTGGTGCAATTCACTTTTATCAACTTCGGCAGCAACACTCTGCGGGGCACTGTATTGTTGAAACTCACTTTTACCAACATGAACATCAACATCTTGAGGGTCACTTGGCTCACCAACAGTCTTTGGTGTTTGGTCATACACAACTACATCTGCTACATCAATTTGAATTGGCTGGACATCTATATCAACAGCGATTATGGTCACACCGACATCTGTTGTTGGTGTTTGGTCATAAGTTGGAACATCATCTATCTTTCTTATACCTTTCCCACCATATGTAGTGCTTTGATGCATATAAGATTCAACAGTTTTATCTATATCAGATAGGAAAGTACAAGTGAATTCTAGTGTTTGATCAAACACAGGCTGTGCTGCAACACTGTTATCAATTGAAGGACCAGCTGGTGTGACAATGACAATTACGTCATCAATGATGTGAGCACATATGGTCGTGCTTGAAATCCACGTTGATTTAGCTATTGTAATTATTACAGGTTGAAAGTATGCGCGAAATGATGAATGTGGGCGAAAACCGTGTGCAAAACGGAGTTTCGGATTCTCCGAAATCGAAAAACGAAGAAAAATTTCGAAGTATTGAACTCAGGGGGTCTTCGCGGTACGCCAAGGATCGGTAGCGAGTTATTGGCGGTACGCGAAGGATCAAAATATCTGAAATCCTTCCGGATTTCTTGGCGGTACGCCGAGCCTCCTTTTGGCCTCTTGGTGGTACGCGACGCATGAGGCGGTGGAAAAGTTGACTACTTCATCATATTTTCATGCAGAATGTATCCCTTTGATTTTTCTCGAACTCTCTTCATTCCAGACGAACACACTCTCGAATTTCATCATCCAATATCAATTCTAAGACCATCAGATAATGTGGTTGAAGCCAGGGAACATACCTGCAAGTTCTGATCGTTGTTTTGAAGTTGAAAATCCATTCGAACGGGTAATGATTCATTTTAACCTTCTAGTTTGATAATGAGTGATTAGATCTTGTTTTTGAAGGTAATGATATAGTTAGGGTTGTTGATTATTGCCTAGATGATGGCTAGGATTGATTATAAACGAAGAACTTGATGTGTTAACGGGTAAATCCTTGTTTTGATCCATTGTAATGCCCGGTTTTTATGAAATCATAACCATGATTATAATGGTTTAAACCATTTGATTGTGACAATGTAGGTGAGCAGTTTGGTTAATCCTTGAAATGCAAGGTTAAATCCAAGTGTTTCAAGCTAATCACAATCATTAACATACTCATTGGAACGATTATATGATGTTTATGATAACAGTCAGATTAGTATGTTAAACATGGTTATTAAACTTATTCTAATGCTACATTGTGATATTTCATGATAATTGGGTGTTCAATGACAAGGATTGATCATTCATAAGCCATAAACTAATCTAGAAATTGTTTCAGCACCACAGTCAACAACATTAACTATTTGATTAATCCGAGAGTATTCTGATTAATCAAGTGTGTCATCAACCTTGTATTAGGAACCTAATTCGGTGTAGATTCCTACATTATCATACATTGTATGATATAACTCTAGAGTAACTAATTAAATATTTAATATCGGTTTGATGACTTTCAAGGCAATGTCTTTGACATTGGACGTTCAGAAAGATTTAATCAGTAAGTTAAAACATAACTAACAAATTTAACATAAACGAATGCAGAAATTAGCTACCACAACTATTCTGCGTGTGATCTTACCACTCTCCTGACTTCATGTGAGTTTCGTACAACCCCTTTTATCTTTAATGTTTTATAAACATCGGGGTACTTTTGTAAATCTTTTCTGAACATATGATATGCATCATTGTTATCTGTGTGATTTCATGTGACTTTTGTGTGATTTCATGGGATTTTGCCGTTAGTAACTTTATCACAATATCAAAATTCCTCATCTCTTGAACTGTATCTAGTGAACCCATGTGGGGCCGAACAGAAAACAATGATAGTACTATCGGCTAACAACCCATTTGCCGGGAGCTTGCAACTCCCCTTGGTATAAATGTTTGTTATCTATTTCCAAAACTTCTTAATGTAGTGATAGACATTAAGAAAATGAGACACTAAGATATGTATCGACGGGTAGTATCTTTGTAGGACCAAAAATGAGCTCGGAAACAATCCGATCTCACAGGGAATCTGCTCAACAGCCACTAGAATAGTGCGGAATCCTATTCTAGGGTTCTCCAATCGAAACCAACAGCAACCGTGGTGATCCGAAGGTGCTAGATTGACGTTTGAGTGAAGATCGAACACCACGTGCTATGAATCGAAGTTGGACAGCAAGAGAACGCTCAAAACTCCAAGGGTTTGACACTTGAGTGCTTTGGGACGAATGAGTGCTCTCTGAAGTTAGGGTTGAAATGATTTTGAACTTGTATATATAGGCAGCTGACATTCGGCCGAATGAGAGGCCTAAACAACTCATTCGGCGAATAACTTCTGTCGAATAGGTAATTCAGTCGAATAGGTAATTCAGTCGAATGAGTCATTCGGCGAATGACTCATTCGCTGAATATAGACATACTCTATTCTCATTCGGCGAATGACTTCATACTCTAGAGTCATTCGGCCGAATGAGCAATACTCATACTCAATTAATTAATAAACCAAATCACCCAATCATATAATCAAGTAATTAAAACATAGACATTAAGAACAATATAAAAAGACAACTTCCATTAATAACTTGAATTTTACATGATGAATATTACAAAATTGAACTAGGGACAAATAGTGCGTCTACAAACTCCCCCTTGGACCTAGTTCAGCTTGTGGAAGTGTCTTTCTTGAAGTACTTGGCAGAAATGGCTTTCCAGTCAGCTCCAGCGTGTATCTTAAAAATACTGCAGAGACGGATCACCCTCATGAACTGTAATGCCTGTACCATGTCCTGTACATCAAAGAAGATCTGATGACGATAAAGAGCTTGGACATCTTTGTAGGATAGATTGGTCAACCACATGGGCTCAAAAATCCTCACGGTCTCCCATTTCTTGTCCTTGCAGAGAACAATCATTGCTTCTCCAGTACGACCATCATAGTACCACCATCGGAAGCCTTCCATAAAGTCTTGTCGCATCTTCCGTAAAGGAATCTTCTTCAAGACTTTAGGAGGAAGCCACTTCAGGATCACTTTATGTTTCCGGGTGTCTCCATCAATCTCAGGAAGATAATAACGTTCAAGCTGTTGAGGTTGGAAGTTCACCCATCTCTTACGGTACTCGTACTGTATCTATCGAGAGAACCAAGCAGACATCCCTGAGTCGTCACTGTAGAGCATCTTCAGACGTGCTAATTGATTCACATCAAAGCCAGGCAACGTCTTGAAGTCGTGGGGATGCTTGAAGTAGTCTATTCCTTTCTCTCTCTTCACAGCATAACATCCGAGGTCATGGAAGTATGCCCAGCTGAGAATCTGACCTCCAGCTTTATAGCCTTTGGTCCTATAAACTTTCTTATGAGTAGCTGGCATCTTTTCGGTACTTTGCTTCTTTAAGACCTCCCAGTAAGCTTCCCATTCCTCTTTCCTTTTCTTCTTGTCATCAGCTTCAAACTTGCTGGCTTCAACCTGTTCTTCCAAATACCTGACCAGAAGATCCTCTGTCTCTTGATCAAACTGGTCAGTAAATGTAGGCAGCTCATCTTCAGCCGATGTATACTTGGGATACTCCTCATCAGTAATATCTTCCAGAATAACCCCATCAATATCATCAAAAGGCTCTAGCTCAGGCTCATCAAAAACAGAAACAGAGGCATCATCAGTGATAACCTCATCAGGATTTAACCTGAATAGCTCAGCTATCTGTTCCTTTGTAAGACAGTGAATGATTTCTCCCTCCTCCTTGTCGTAGCTGACTGAGTGCTGTATAATGCCTTGAGCGTCCAGAATCATAGTAAGAGTCTCGTCTAACTGACGTCTCACAGGCACAGCTTCTACTTCCTCAGTAGCTTCTAGTTCAGTTGTCTTTGAGGGAGACGAAGGAGGAGGAGCCCGTTTCTTCTTATCGTTAGCCTTCTTGGACCGGATCTCAGATGAGGGAGGGTCTGGATTGTCATTATCATCATTATCATCATCTTCTTCATCATCATCATCACCTGATGAACTAGAAGACCCATTCCCCGATCCGTCCTTATCATCATCATCATTGTCAGATTCCTCATCTTTATCTGATTCCTCATAATCCACTTGTTCCTCCTCAGACTTTTCTTCTTCTTCTTCATCTTCCTCCTTGTCTGATTCATTGGAACGAGCAGCAGAGCCTTCAATCCGAGGAGTACTATCCTTGAGACTGTCAATCTGATCTGCTAGTCTAGCATTCTCAGTCTCCAAGGTAAGTATCCTATCACTGAAATTAGTGACAGTTAAGGCTAATCGATGATGTTCGTCAATGTATTTCAGCAGCTGTTGCTCTTGTTGGGCAGACCTAGCCCTCAGATCAGCCCTTTGATCTGCAGCTTGAAACAACAAAGTGTCCTGCTCCTTCACTCTCTTCGTGAGCTGAGCAATAACAAGCTCCTGCTCCCTATCCTTCTTTTCCTGTTCCATGCTTCTCTCCATCAATCTGAGTACCATACTGTTCAGTGTGTTCAACTGATCAACAACTGACACAGTAGGTATAGGCATATTAGCCCGTGAAATGGAGGGACCAGAGGATGCAGCAGTAAATATGGGGGCCTGAGTTACCGAGGTGGACAGAGGGGCAGTAGTGGTACGAACATGAGTTGCCCTTGACCTGGTCAGTGAAGAAACTGAAACAGCTGCTACTAATGTAACAGTAGTTGTAGCAGTCGTTGTCAGTTCTGACCTTCTCTGGAATGAGAACCTCGACCTCTTTCCTCTACCAGCTCTGGAAGGTGTCGGCTGAGAAGCTGAAGTAGATACAACAGTAGTAACAGGTGCAGAAGACCGAGGTGGTGGAGATAAATCAAACTCTGGAATGAACGACGGATCGGTAATCTCCTCCATTTCTGCTTCACTCCTCTTCCTCTTTCTCACCACCATCCTTCCTCCTACCATCACTTTCTCACACTCATCATCCTGAGTGTCTTCTGAATCAGAACTCTGTTTATCACCATCACCTGCTTCACCTTCATCTTCGCTTGAGTCCTCTGACTCAACTTCACCTTCTGCATCTTGAGTTACTGTAGGATCAAGAGGAGCAGTCACTGTGGAGGTAGTAGTAATCAAGAAATCCAGCTCCATCAGTGAGTCAATATCAACTTCCTCCTCTGCAGCTAAAGAGGTGCTAACTCCTGCATCAGGAGTCACATCAACTGTGCTTACAGCCACAGTGCTCACACCTACTGAGCTATTATCAGCACCATCGGCAGCACTATCACCTGCACCAGCATCAACAACACCTCCACCATCACCAGCAACACCAGCACCACTACCACTTGCACCAACACCAACATCACCTTCAACATCATCATCTCCACCATCATCTGGTACAACAATATCCTCAACATCAGAGTCAGACTCATCATGTCTCCATCTACGACCAGCAGGAGCTCTATAATCTGGCCTAGAGAGATGACCAAATAAAGATATGGAAGCTGGTTTCCTCTCTTTGCCTCTATATGACATCACCCGGTTGAGGGTGAGATCATTCATGTGCTCCAGCTTGATGATGTCAGCATCAATCTTCGGTAGATCAGGCAACTGAGCATCGATCAACTGTTGCAGAAATCTCGGGTACATCAAGAACTTCTTGTGTCCCTTCAAAGTGACATTCTCCTTCATGTGAGTGAAGACCAGCTCAGAGAAGTTGAATGGTTTGTTCAGCACCAGGGCTACGAAAGCACACTGAGTTGTCTCTCGCATGACATCAAATCCACCTCTCCTGGATCCTAGACAATGAATCATCACATGCGCAAGATACTTGAACTGAGGTGACATGTAGGCTTTGTTGAGAATCCCAGCTCTGAGATCTCCTTCATACTTGCACCTCATAAAGCATCCACGGACCAAGTATCGGTCTAACAGATAAGGCTGATATGGAGAATCCTGAAAGCCACAGACTCTCCTGATGTGTTCTGCTGAAATCACCACATCATGCCCAAGAACCTTCCCTCTGATCACAGGAGGTTCAGCCTCACAATCGATATCAGCCGAAGCCCAAAAATCCTGTTGATGCGACTGATATGGCACATGTATAGTGGAGATGGCTGTAAAAATCCTCGAACGCCTGAGAAAGGTAATAATCTCAGTGTAGTGCTTGGCGTTCGGAGTGGTAAGATCTAAGTGTGCGCATATATTGTTCTTCGTCACCGATTTGTATCCAGCCATTCTGAAAATCAAATAAAGATATGTTAGAACCATTCAGATAACTTGAAAAGTTGAATTCAGATAAAAATCAGAACTTAGAAACATTTCAGACTGATTTGCCGAATGACACATAAATTGGCGAATGAACACATTCGCCGAATGAGTCATTTGTCGAATGAACTTCATTTGGCGAATAGAACACATTCACCGAATGACAGTGAAGGAATGAGTCATTCGCCGAAAGAGTTTCATTCGCCGAATGAGATTCATTCGCCGAATGAGACATTCGACGAATGGCGTCATTCTACTGGATTTGAAATTTTAAACCCTTATCAATACGATGATCAAATCAATCAACAAAACATGTATATACACACTCAGAAACGTCCGACTAACAAGTTTAAAACATGGCAGAGTTCGATCTGAGTTCGTTTTGACCATCTATTTCAAAGGCGATTCATGAAACCCTAAAACCCTAAACTATGATCTGATTTAGATGATTTCACGGTTGGAAATCAATGATTTTTGTTCCCCAAGTACCTGAAATGATATAGAACAAGAATATCAGAGACTGGGTGAAGATCAAACTCTAGAAAACGATCGAATGATTAATAATAGGTTTTTGGCGAAAGAAACACACAGTTAGGGCGAGAGAAGAGATTTGGGCGAATGTGTTTCATTCGGCCGACAGACTATATAAATAGCCTTGCTCATTCGCCGAAAGAGACAAGCGAAAGGTCGGATGAAATTCAAACACATTCGCCGAATGTGATTGACGAATGAGGCATTCGTCACTACTCATTCGCCGAATGTGAATGTCGAAAGAGACATTCGACACAACTCATTCGCCGAATGAGAATTGTTTTATCTGATTGATTCGGTCGAATGACTCATTCTCAGAATGAGGTCATTCGGCCGAATGAATTAAGCTCACACCTCATTCGGGCAAATGTGAAATTTTAAACACCTAAAACACAAACTTTTTCGATACTTAACATTTTGAACATCAAAACTGTAACAATTATGAAGATATGTCTTGTTTGGTTGGTTCAGGATTCAGATGTGACAGACATCCGAACCTACAAATGATCATCTAAAATAAAATTGAAAATAGAAAATCTTTTTGTATTTTTCTGAAACAACAATTACGACTGTACAACTATTAACTAAAAACAAATAAGCACATATTTTTGTGAGAGGTCCACTGATACAATAACACATATCTCTAATCACATCACATCATCTTCATTGAATGCTTCACTTCAAACACAATTTTATTATGATACGATTACTGATATATTTGTTCAATTTTAAACCAAACAATACTCAACTACTAAACAAACTTTATGATCACTCATATTTTCTGATCGAGTTCCCCATTTCATTTCACCATTAAAGATCAAAATCAGTTTAAAACTCATTTCTGCATATCTTAATACCAGTCATCATAAATTCAATAAGATTCCAACATTATTATCTTTTTGTATTTTTCTTGTTCTATCCAAATGGATGGCTTCAGCTAGGTCCGTCCCAGCAATATGGCACATGTATGGAATCGAACTTAATTTGTTTAAGTATTTCTCAAGCTTAATACCGGCTTGCTTTTATTTTTCTTCAAGCTTAATACCAGCTTGTTTTTATTTTTCTTTGTTTGAAACCTCATTTGATTCCATGATGACCGGTGTATACTTGATTTGAGTCAAAAACTATTTCTCACTTAAATGGTTTAATAAAACAGATTCCACTGATCAGACTGTCTAAGATATCACAAAGTGTTTATTCATTTTGTAGAGTCGGCCTATCAGTACATCCCATCACAATTTTCTTGTGTTTTCAGCTTATACATTCACCTCTGCTTCTATGACATGACAGATTAATGTATTACGTTATAAAGAAAGACCATCTCAATTTTTTAATTTTTCAATTGTTTTTGGATTTTCAATTTTTCAAATGTTTTTGGTTTTTCAATTTTTCAAATGTTTTTGGTTTTTCAATTTTTTAAATGTTTTTGGTTTTTCAATTTTTCAAATATCTCCCCCTAAAAACCTAAAAACAGAAGGTGAGTAGAAAGTGTCTCATACCACGCTCGCGGAGCTTGATGCAATCCATATAAGGCCTTGTCTAGCTTGTAGACTTGGTCTCGATGTAATGGATCCTCAAACCCGGGAGGTTGACTGACATATACGAATTGCTTCGAGTCGAGCAACCGGTGCAAACACTTCATTGTAGTCCAAACCCTCAATCTGTCTGAATCCCTGAACCACCAGACGTGCCTTGTTTCTCACAATAATCCCATGATCATCTTTCTTGCATCAAAGAACCCATCTAGTGCCAATAACTTTTGCACCTTTGGGTTTGTCAACCAATTGCCATACACCTAACTTTTTCAATTGCAAGAGTTCTTCTTGCATGGCATCAACCCATGATTCTTCTTTTAAAGCTTCAGTAACGGTACGTGGCTCAACTTGGGAGATAAAGCAGGAATGAACACAAAAGCTTACATCTGCAAAATCAAGAATGTCAGCAAGACCTCCTGAAGAAAGCTGATTTCTAGTCTTAACTCCATCCAAAGGACTCCCAATAATGTTTTCTTGAGGATGAATGCGGTTAATTCTTCCAACAGGATGAGCTGGAACCTCAACCTGAGGATCTAGGTTGTTCAGATTCAAATCCTCAAGACCTGGTACAAGATTGTCAACAGCTGGTTCAGGAGCAGCTGGATGAGAATGATCGTCATCTGTGTCTGAGCTGTTATCATTTATCTGTGTGGTTGGTACAGATGCAGAGGAAGGTTGCATAGGTTCATCAGGAGCATTCTGAGCATCATATAACATCTGAACTGCAACATCTTCATCTGAATACATGGGAGTCATATTGAAAGAATCAAACAGACCAGAATAATCAAACATCCAGTCTGGGCCTTTTCCAGGTGGGGGCATAGAATATTTTTGAACATCAACATGGTACCACTCCTCCACATTATGAGTTGATGTGTTGTAGACTCTTTTATTCGGAGTGCTGTAACCAAGAAAATACCCTTCTTCCACCTTCTCTTTGAACTTGCCCTGCTCATGTTTCTTAAGCATAGTGCACGGTGCACCAAATGGTTCCAGATACTTAAGATTTGGCTTTCTGTTATGGGGCAGTTCAAAGCAAGTCTTCCCATGTCTTTTCACAATAAGAACCCGGTTCAATGTATAGCAAGCATTTGCTACAGCTTCATTCCAGAACTGAACCGGCAGAGAGGAATCAGCAAGCATGGTCCTAGCAGCCTCAATCAATGTCCTATTTTTGCGTTCAGCAACACCATTCATTTGAGGAACATATGGAGCACTAAACTGTTGCACAATACCCCGTGCATTACAGAAAATCTCCATGTTGTGGTTTTTAAACTCTGTTCCATTATCTGTGCAAAACTGACGAATCTTGAGCTTATAAAGAGATTCAAGTTTGGTAACCAACACTTGAATGCAATCAAAAGTTTCAGATTTCTCCTTCAAAAAGAAAACCCAAGAATATCTAGAATACTCATCAGTGATTACAAGATAGTATTGATCTCCAGCTATACTCTTTCGATTCACAGGACCAAACAAATCCATATGGAGAAGCTCAAGAGGAACATTGATTGAATGAAACTTTTTCAGCTTGTGAGACTGCTTAGTTTGCTTTCCTTTCTTGCAAGATACACAGATATCAGACAGCTTGAAATTCTTTAAGCTAACTCCCTCAACCAGATGATTATGCACCAAATGATTCATCTTGCGTAAACTCAAATGACCCATCCTCTTATGCCAAAGGATAGAATCTTTCTGACTTGCCTTTTTCATAAAACATGAAGCTGTGGAGGATGTTGTTGAAGCTGTGGTCATATTGAGAACATACAAGTCTTGCTTTCTGGGAGCTGACATCAAAATCTAGTCTTCAGGAATCTTAACACCTTGCTTAAGAATGTAGCATTTGGACTCATCAAATAGAACTTTGTACTCTTTGTCACAAATTTGTGAAACTGAAAGAAGATTGTTTTCCAATTGCTTGACATATCTGACTTTATCAAATAAAACTTGCCCATTTGTCAGAATTCCCTCTCCCGTAATAAATCCACCTTTATCACCAGCAAAAGCGACATATCCACCGTGAACTGCATTCACGTTGGTGAGCAGAGAAATATCACCAGTCATATGCCTGGAAGCCCCACTATCGACAATCCAATTGCTGTTAACACCAGCTCTTGGGGCAACCTGCACAAAAATGAGACAGTTAGTTCACTTTGGGAACCCAAGCCTTTAAAGTCTTGGGTTGACCCAGTGAGTCTCGGATCCATACATCAATCCATTTACCATCTGGAAGAGACTTATCTGAGATAGGTGGAACTGAAATCTCAGATGATTTAACTTTCCAGATTGCATTTTTATCAAAAGAATTTTTCAGATAAATGGATGATGGTTTTGTTTGATTAACTTTAATCACACTTGAAACATCCAAGTTTTCCAATTTCCCTTTACCCTTGTCTAATGGTTAACCTGATTTGGTTGTTTGGGTTTTGGTTGAACAAGCTTAGCTACAGATTTTACAGGTTTTGGATTAACTGGATTCAGTTTTCTGAATGGCACAACCTTTGGTCTGAGCAATTGAGGACAAAATCTAACAATGTGCCCAGGTGCACCACACTCAAAACAAACTTTTGCACCCTTTTTATGAAAATATTTTAAATCAGAGAAAGACTGCTTATGTGATTTAAAAACATTTGTTTTTAGCTTGTCTTGATTAAAACCCAACCCTTTTGTCCCTTTGTTACCAATAATAACAGACTTGGTAACACATTTTGCTTCAGACTCTTGAGAAGCTTTACAAATCCCAATTCTTTGTAAATCTTTGAATTTGAGATTGGGTCACCTTTCATGACTGCAGGGGTTTGATTCTGAGTAGAGACATATGAATCATCTGATTCATCCTCAGAATCTGAGACCCAATCATCAACAAGTCCATCCACACGAGATTCCTCAATCTTAGAGGAAGACTCATTAGTAAATAGTCCAGTTGGATCTATTACTAATGGAGTTGTGACCTGAAAATCCTTAACATCTTTGTCATTTGGTGTATTAACAAAGGTGTTGAGGATAGGTGGAGGACAATTTTGATAGCTAATTTTTCCCTTTCCCTGCTGATCAGTATCCCTGCTGATCATATGCTCAATAATGTAGGATGAGCTCTCATAGCTCTTGAGCTTCTGTCCCAAGGTCTCATAGTCACACTCGACTATGGCTAACTTCTTCTTGATCTCATTGATGGTATTGAGATAAGAAGTGATAGCATCTTGCTTATTCAGCACTGCGATCTCAGCCTCATGCAATTGTCTATTTAAAAGATCAATTTTAGCCTGAAAATCTTTTTCATTAGATTTTAAAATTTTGTTAGCCTCAATGCACAAGTCGAGATCGTTCATCAAATCACTATTATGCTTCTGATAAGCAAGGACCTTACTTCTAAGGTCAACACAATTAAAACACTCAGAATGTGAAGATGAACAATCAGTGTATACCTGCTCGGACTTTGATGAAGCAGAAGAGTTTACCATCAAAGCAAACTGAGTAGTGGAGTCATCATGTTCAGCATCAGATTCCCGAGTGTCTGAATCAGTCATGCTATCCGACTCTGAACTTGAGGTCTCAGCATCATTCCTCTTTGTTTCTTCCACATTACTTTCCTTACTGTAATCTTCAACCTGTTGAATCTCAGCAACACAAGCTTTGTCTTGTTCTCCTTGATCTGCATTGAATCTGAAATCCCAGTTCACCCCTTCATCTTGTTGTTCCATTAAAGCTTTGCTTGCAGAAGAAGAAGATCCAGCCTGAGTAGGAGAATCAATGGGAACTAATCTCCTTTCTGGATTTGAATTAGATGACTTTTGATGTTGAAAAGGATTCTTGTTTCCAGCTTTCTTTGGTTGCTTGCACTGTCTAGCAAAATGACCTTTCTCTCCACAGTTGTAGCATGTCACTGATGCCATATCAAATCCAAACTTAGACTTCTTGTTTAAATTTATGTCTTTGCCAGTTCTCTTCACAAACTCCTTAGCTCTTCTAACAGCACTTGCCAAAGCCCACATAATGTCAATCCTTTCCATGTCATCAGGATCGATATGAGAGGAGTCATCATTGGTCAAATAAGGATTGCCAATCTGCCCTGCAACTAAACCATCATATGAGCTAACCAATGTAGATAAAAGACCCATGTGTTCCTTAGCAATCTCCACAGTAACCTTGTCAAAGTTATCTGTTTTCAGGCTAGCCATAGGTTGATGATGTTCCTTTTGAGAGCTAGTTGAAGAAGATGACTGACTAAAATGAATCTGAGCAGTAGATGGAGATTCAGATGTCTGAGATACAAAAGCTGTCTTCAACGGAGCATGAGTAGTTGATTTCTCAACTGTAGGAGTAGAATAGTACAATGATGGATCTTGAACTTGAGCAACTCTTTTTGCTTTCAACTTGTTCTCTATCTCTTGTTCTTTCAACTTTTGAATGAAATCATTGATATCCATGTGAGCCATCATCTCATTTTGTTTAAGTACCATCAAAAAGGATTCCTATTTTGGAGGTAACGCATCAGCTAAACACTAGATCTTTTCTTGAGTAGTGGTCTTGACTTCATGATTGAATAGCTCACTCAAAAGATGATAGAATCTTGCAATCAACTCATCCAAAGATTCATTCCCCACATACATAAAGCTGTTGAATTCCTTCCTCAATGCCTTTGACTTGATGTTCTTCAACGCATCATTACCCTCATAACGCTGTTGCAAAGCATCCCATAAATACTTAGACGAAGTAAACTGTCTGAACTAATGAAAAATATCAGTAGCTATGGACTGAGATAAGATAGCATAAGCCTTCTTCTCATAATCATAAAGTTTCCTTTGAGGCTCAGTCATCCGTGTGACTAGCATGGGAGTTCCATCTTCATTAAGAGGCCTAAGATAACCACCTTCAATCATCATCCATAGATTGGTGTCTACCCCATTGATATGAATTTCAAACCGATACTTCCAATGAGGATAATCATCCAAAGATAACAGCTTGGGAGCCTTGTTGGAGTTTCCAGTCTCAGTCTCTGTCAATAATAATGTCTGAATACGATGATTCTGGTTCGCCATCAGTGCTAAATCTTCCATTTAAACAGAAACAACAAACTTCAACACTTAGAAAAAATTTCAGAATCAGGGCCAAATGAGTATCCTTCAGGCGAATGTCGGGGCCCGAATGTGAGCTATTCGGCGAATGAAGGACTGAGTATGAGTTATTAGGGCAAATAAACCTATTTGGTGAATGAAGAATCGAATGATGCTATTCGCCGAATGAGACTTGCGAATGAAGCTATTCGCCGAATGAGTAGAGCGAAAGAAGCTATTCGGCGAATGAAACTGGCGAATGAGAGATATTCAGCGAATGAGGCTTATTCGGCCAAACCTATTCGACCGCCATGCTCATTCGGCCAATCTGAGGGTTTTCGCAACAAAAATCGCGATAACTTGAGATTTAGACCAGATCTAGGTACCAAATTTGGTACAGAACATCATGATTTGATAATGAACAAATTGGGATAAAAGATTTGACAAAAACACCACAAAAATCCACGGATTAGCAATGAAACAGTAACTTTTGGGGCAAAAAGATCAGGGTTTTTGGAGATTTCGAACTGACAATCAAAGATCTGATGTTTTGGATTGGAAATCGAGCAGAATCAAGAGCCAAAGCTCTGATACCACTTTGTAGGACCAAAAATGAGCTCGGAAACAATCCGATCTCACAGGGAATCTGCTCAACAGCCACTAGAATAGTGCGGAATCCTATTATAGGGTTCTCCAATCGAAACCAACAGCAACCGTGGTGATCCGAAGGTGCTAGATTGACGTTTGAGTGAAGATCGAATACCACGTGCTATGAATCGAAGTTGGACAGCAAGAGAACGCTCAAAACTCCAAGGGTTTGACACTTGAGTGCTTTGGGACGAATGAGTGCTCTCTGAAGTTAGTGTTGAAATGATTTTGAACTTGTATATATAGGCAGCTGACATTCGGCCGAATGAGAGGCCTAAACAACTCATTCGGCGAATGACTTCTGTTGAATAGGTAATTCAGTCGAATGAGTCATTCGGCGAATGACTCATTCGCTGAATATAGACATACTCTATTCTCATTCGGCGAATGACTTCATATTCTAGAGTCATTCGGCCGAATGAGCAATACTCATACTCAATTAATTAATAAACCAAATCACCCAATCATATAATCAAGTAATTAAAACATAAACATTAAGAACAATATAAAAAGACAACTTCCATTAATAACTTGAATTTTACATGATGAATATTACAAAATTGAACTAGGGACAAAATGTGCATCTACAATCTTTATAAATCAGAACAGTCCGAAAGGAACTAGATACAGGTCCCATGGTTATCTGGAACTGAACATTTTGAGAACTTGTAAATAATATCATATTGTTGAACTTAAACTTTACGATCTCACTAGCTTTGTGCTGATCTTTTAAACATAAAACTTTTGCAGGAAAGTAGTGACCACCGGCTGAGGATGCACTTCATACATTTGTAATTAAATAAAGCACATTGTGTCACACCCCCAAATTCCTACTCGTGGTGTCAGTCCACGTGGGTGTGACGTGGCCAAAATCACAGCTCATGGTCATATATAACAACTCTATATGCGTTTACAAATACACTTTTTGACATAAAAGTAATAAAATAGTTTGCAGCGGAATAATAAAACAAAGGAGCGGAAAAGAAATAAGTTTAAGAAATGTGGCGGAAATAAATGTCAGACACTACGATTTGAATTACATAACAAGAATAACAATGTTTTCAAAATGACCCAACAAAATGCATGTAGATCCCAAATGCTCGTCCCTTAATGTGCATCCTGCTCCATAGCAGTTAGTGACCTGAGAATACAAGTTTAAAAAGAAAGTGTCAACACAAAGGTTGGTGAGTTCACAGGTTTTGATATACATAAATAGTAAGAAAACGTGTGTCATATGGTTTATCATATGCTAGTACCGAGCCCTAGGCTCCAAGTGTCAGTGCGTCACTACTGAAGTAGACTTGTTTGTCCTTGCCTCCGCTGTGTCTCGTGCACACAGCAAGTTAGGTCAGAATTTCACGGGTTATGACACTCAGTCAATATTGTGCCCCGTAGGGTTAGTCACACCCAAACGGATCCATTCAAATCTACCACCTTGTTCGTACATTAACGGTAAGACTTTGTGAGGACTTGTTACAAGTTCAACACTTAATGTTTGTCTAATAATCCAGCAAACACAGTAAAATGTTTGTACAGTATAAATGTTTGACTCGATGCAACTAGTATTCTCACCCTATTTAAAACGTTTGAAAAGAGTAAAGAGGGGCCGTAAACTCACCTTAGTGATCCTGTGATAAAGCAAGCGTAAGCTCCTGCGTCACTGCGGAGTCGGTCACCGGCAACCTATATCGTATACCGTACGTGAGTTTGTGTAAGTGACCGTGCTAGTGTTCGTGTTCGTGCTCAACAACCCTCGGTTGTTCATGTTTTTCCGTGTTGGTCCACAAGTACCGTGTTTGCTCTTGTTGGTCCACATTGACCGTGTTTGACCAAAGTTGACCGTGTCAAGTCAACGACCCTTGGTGAACCATGTGCTGGTTGTGATTCGTGTAGCAATCGTGTAAGTGTTCGTCGTGTGCAAAACGCGCAAGTCGCGTCTATGGACAACTTACTAATTATAGTAAGTTTCCATTTATGGAAAGTTTCACAAAGCATAACGATTTTAGAGTTCTAGCATGCTTATTAGTCCTACGTGATCATGTTAACACATAGCACGTTATCTTACGAAATCACATAAGTCACTTATATCATGACACAACAGAATGCATGTAGATCCCTAATGCTCCTCCCTTAATGTGCATCCTGTTTCACAGCAGTTAGTTACCTGAGAATACAAGTTTAAAAAGAAAGTGTCAACACAAAGGTTGGTGAGTTCACAGGTTTTGATATACATAAATAGTAAGAAAACGTGTATCATGATGTTTATCATATGCTAGTACAGAGCCCTAGGCTCCAAGTGTCAGTGCGTCACTACCGAACTAGACTTGTTTGTCCTTGCCTCTGCTGTGTCTCGTGCACACAGCAAGTTAGGTAAGAATTTCATGGGTTATGACACTCAGTCAATATTGTGCCCCGTGGGGTTAGTCACACCCAAACGGATCCATTCAAATCTACCATCTTGTTCGTACATTAACGGTAAGACTTTGTGAGGACTTGTTACGAGTTCAACACTTAATCTTTGTCTAATAAACCAGCAAACACAGTAAAATGTTTGTACAGTATAAATGTTTGACTCGATGCAACTAGTATTCTCCCCCTATTTAAAACATTTGAAAAGAGTAAAGAGGGGCCGTAAACTCACCTAAGTGATCGTGTGATAAAGCAAGCGTAAGCTTCTGCGTCGCTGCGTAGTCGGTCACCGGCAACCTATATCGTATACCGTACGTGAGTTTGTGTAACTGACCATGCTAGTGTTCGTGGTCGTGTTCAACAACCCTCGGTTGTTCATGTTTGTCCGTGTTGGTCCATAATGACCGTGTTTGCTCTTGTTGTTCCACATTGACCGTGTTTGACCAAAGTTGACCGTGTCAAGTCAACGACCCGTTGGTGAGCTTGTGCTGGTTGTGATTCGTGTAGCAATCGTGTAAGTGCTCGTCGTGTGCAAAACGCGCAAGTCGCGTCTAATGGACAACTTACTAATTATAGTAAGTTTCCATTAATGGAAAGTTTCACAAAGCTTAACAATTTTAGAGTTCTAGCATGCGTATTAGTCCTACGTGATCATGTTAACACATAGCACGTTATCATACGAAATAACATAAGTCACTTATATCATGTTTGCACATAATAGTTTCCTAAAATGGAAAGTTTCCATTTCTAGCATGTTTAATATCGGAAACCATCTATCTTAGCATACATTCATCATATTACAACATAATAAACCACTTAGCATGCTCAAATCATACAAAATATTCATAAGTTAACCTTTTTAAAAATAAAGTTACTATAAATAGTAACTTTGTAGTTTTGCATAAAAATGACCATTCTAGCACTTATAAACCATTTTTATATCACAAATCATTATAATAAGGCATTTAACATCGTTTAAACATACCAACATAGCCCAAATCATCTCCTATCATTATTTTAACTCAAAAAGTTGCTAAATATAGTAACTATGTCAAAAATGATCATTACCACATCAAAATCACATTCCTAAGTTTCTAATCATCATAATAAGGCATGTAACATCATCTAGACATGCTCAAATATCCAAATTCACCATTTATCAATCTTTGGTCCATAAAAGTTACTATATATAGTAACCTTGCTAAAATGACCATAATCAATATCCAAATCATATTCTAAGCATCTTCATCATCCTATTATCATTCAAAGAACACATTCATATACATGCATGTTCACCATATCATTCATATCACCAAAATAACAAAAATCATCTAAAATGCTTTAGATCATACATGCATGCATATATCTTAACACTTTATGTACAAATCATGAGTTTTATCAACACCCAACATTATAGATCATCATAAAACACTAGAATATCACCATAGATCATCATTAACAGTAGTTTTAATAGCAAACCCAGATTCAAAACCCAAGAAATTCATGCATGTGGTGTCTTAGTGCTTGCATGTGGCTTTTACCCATTGTATGTGTGTTTGTGGGTGATTAAAGTGCACACTAGCCATAGAAATACCTCAAATGCTCCAAGAATTGAAGAAAGATGATGCTAACAGCCTCCAAGGTCTCTGGATAGCTTGTTCTTAGCATAAACGAAGTGCTGATGGCGACATCCAAGCTCCTAGGTGAATATCAAGCTTCAATCTCCCACTTCTTAAGCTTCCAAATGGCCTCTAATGGCTTCCAAGTGATTTCCAAATGAAGAAGACGAGTTATGAGTGGTCTAGACTCGAGAAATGAAATTCAGGGTGGCTGATGATGATGGTGTCTTGCTTTTATAAAGATTTTCCGTCTGACACCTGTCGCGTACCGCGGAGAGGAGCCAAAAAGATGCTTCTTGTACTGCGATGGATTTCGGGATTCAAATTCCCCGCTTATCCTTCGTGTACCGCTATAAGTCTATTAGTGGGCCATCGCATACTGCGATGGGTCCCTGAAGAGCCCAATAAGCCCAGCTTCATGGGTTTAATCCGTTCTTCATCGTTTTCACGTTTACGAACTATCGTTTGGCCTCGTTTGAACTTCCAAGTTCAATGTTTTAGCCTTTCGTGAGATTTCAAGTGTTGTGTTACACGATGTGCTAAACGGTCACCAACGTTCGTGTGTTTTGACACATGTGTGCGTTTTCTCGATAATTCCTCGAATTATCTTGTTGTGTGTCAGTGTTCGTACTGTCGTGCCACGTGTCGCACTAATTCTAGTGCCACGTGTACAACATCATTTAAATAAACATTTAAATAAAATACAATGCTGACCTGGATTTTACGGGGTGTCACATCCTCCCCTTGTTAGAAAGAATTTCGTCCCGAAATTGAATTCGTGTTGCCAGTGTTTGTCTGTTCCGTGAACAGGCGTGGGTATTTCTGTTTCATCTGGTCTTCACGTTCCTATGTGAATTCCGGTCCGCGTCGCGAATTCTATCGCACTTTCACGATCGGTATCTTACTGAGTTTGAGCTTCTTGGTTTCCCGGTCCATAATTTCCACCGGTTCCTCAACGAAGTTTAATTGTTCGTCGATCTGTATCTCCTCAAGAGGTATAACAAGCGTTTCATCGGATAAACACTTCTTGAGATTCGAGATATGAAATACGTTGTGCACGCTTCTCAGCTCGTCTGGCAGGTTCAGCTCGTAGGCTACATGGCCTATTCGTTTAGTGATCTTGAAAGGTCCAATGTAACGAGGGTTCAACTTTTCTTGTTTGCCAAACCGAATGACCCCCTTCCAGGGCGAGACCTTGAGTAGCACTCTGTCTCCTACCTGGAACTCTAACGGTTTGCGTCGTTTGCCAGCATAGCTTTTCTGTCTGTCTCGAGCTGCTGCCATTTGTTTGCGTATTTGCACGATCTTCTCAGTTGTTTCGTGCACAAGCTCTGGGCCGGTCAGTTGGCTGTCCCCAACTTCCGCCCAGCAGATGGGTGATCGGCACTTACGTCCGTAGAGTGCCTCGAATGGTGCAGCTTGTATGCTAGTGTGGTAGTTGTTGTTGTAAGAGAACTCGACTAGCGGTAAGTGAGTCTCCCAGCTACTACCAAAATCAATAACACATGTAAGAAGCATGTCTTCTAAAGTTTGTATGGTTCGTTTGCTCTGCCCATCAGTCTGCAGGTGATAAGCGGTACTCATATCCAATCTCGTACTCAAAGCCTTATGTAAGAACTTCCAGAAATGCGACGTGAATCGACTGTCGCGGTCAGAGATGATCGAGATTGGTACTCCATGTCGAGTGACCATTTCCTTGAGATAAATCCGAGTGAGTTTGTCAAGTTTGTCAATCTTCTTGATGGGTAGGAAGTGCGCAGACATCGTCAGTCGGTCTACGAAAACCCAGATGGTATCGCAACCACTTGCCGTCTTAGGCAGTTTGGTGATGAAGTCCGTGGAAATATGCTCCCATTTCCACATCGGTATCTCAGGCTGTTGAAGTAATCCTGATGGCTTTTGGTACTCAACCTTGACTTTTGAGCACGTCAGACACTTACTTACGTAAGTTGCTATCTCTGCTTTCATGTTCGGCCACCAATAGGTTGTCTTCAAGTCATGGTACATCTTCTTAGAGCCCGTATGTACGGAATACCGGATCTTGTGTGCTTCGTCCATCACCACGTTCCTCAGTCCTCCGTGGTGTGGAATCAAGATCCGATTCATTAAATAATTTGCTCCGTCGGGCTTTACCCCCATGTGTTTTTCCATGAATCGCAAGGACTCCTGGGGGAGGTTTTCAACCTTTAGAGATTTCTGTTAAGCGTTCCGAATCTGTTATGGCAATTCAGAATGAATTGTGAGTTGTAGGGAACACACACGTTTCGTTGTTTCCTTTCGGCTCAGTGTGTCGGCCACTACATTCGCTTTGCCCGGATGGTACTTGATAGCGCAATCATAATCGCCAATGATTTCAACCCATCTTCGTTATCTCATGTTCAACTCTTTCTGGTCGAAAATGTGTTGCAGGCTCTTATGATAGGTAAAAATAGTGCATTTCGTGCCGTATAGGTAGTGTCTCCGGATCTTTAGGGCAAACACTACGGTTCCCAACTCAAGGTCACGAGTCGTGTAGTTCTTCTCATGTACCTTCAGTTGTCGTGAAGCGTACGCTATAACCTTCTCGCGTTGCATCAACATGCAACCGAGTCCCTGTTTCGAGGCGTCATAATACACCGCGAAATCATCGCATCCTTCCGGCAAGTATAGTATGGGTGCAGAGCATAGCTTCTGTTTCAAAAGGTTGAAAGCGGCTTCTTGTTTCTCTCCCCATTCGAACTTCTTATCCTTGTGAGTTAGGGATGTCAGTGATTGGGCGATCTTTGAAAATCCTTCGATGAATCTTCTATAATACCCGGCCAGTCCTAGGAATTGTCGCACCTCGGTTAGGGTCTTGGGTGCTTCCCAGTTCTTAATGGCTTCAATCTTGGCTGGGTCTACATGTATCCCTTTCTTGTTAATCATATGTCCAAGGAATTGGACTTCGCGAATCCAAAAATCACATTTTGAAAATTTCGCGTACACTTGCTCTTTCTTCAATAATTCCAAGACTAGCCTTAGGTGTTCCGCATGTTCTTCCTGATTCTTCGAGTAAATCAGAATATTGTCAATGAACACTATTACGAATTTGTCAAGACAGGGTTTACACACTTTATTCATGAGATCCATGAATACTGCGAGTGCATTGGTCAGTCCAAATGGCATAACCAGAAATTCGTAGTGTCCGTATCGGGTCCTAAAGGCAGTCTTAGGAATATCATTGTCCAGTCCTAAGTTGATGGTAACCCGATCTTAAATCGATTTCCGAATATTAGCTTGACCCTTGCAGGTGGTCAAACAGATCATCTATTCACGGTAATGGGTATCGATTCTTGATCGTCACCTTGTTCAGCTCCCTGTAGTCGATACACATACGAAATGATCCGTCTTTCTTCTTAACAAACAAGACCGGTGCTCCCCAAGGCGAGAAGCTCGGTCTAATAAATCCCTTGTCTAACAATTCCTGCAACTGGTTAGACAGTTCCTGCATCTCCGTTGGTGCTAGTCGGTACGGAGCCTTGGGAATCGGTGCTGCTCCTGGAGTAAGGTCTATCTGTAACTCGACTTGTCGTTTCATAGGTAGTCCAGGTAGATCCTCAGGAAACACTTCGGGAAAATCGCAGACTACGACGATGTCCTCAATCTTCCTTTCTTTCTTCGGTTGCTCAGTGATAAGGGCTAGTATTGCAGTGTATCCCTTCTGAATGTACTTGTTTGCCTTCATGCATGACATAATGTTCAGAGGTACTCCCTGTCGTTCACCCTGAATCGAGATCTGTTCTTCGTTCTGCAACATCACTCATACGATCTTCTCGTTACATAGGATCTCTGCCTGGTTTGAGGATAACCAGTCCATTCCAACAACCACATCGAAGCTCCCGAGAGTCACCGGCATCAAGTCGATTTCGAGTTCGTGATCCGCCAAAAGCATGACGCATCCTCGAAAGACGTGTTGTGTTTCAATCAGTTTGTCGTCGGCGAACTCTACGATATACTTATAGTCTAGTGGTGTTGGGGTAATATCTAGTAACTTACTAAACTCACTAGATATAAAACTCCTACCGGCACCGGTATCAAATAATATACTAGCATAGACATTATTTAAAAGAAACGTACTGGTTACGATGTTAGGGTCATCCTTGGCCTCCCCCGAGCCTATCACGAATGCTCGGCCTTTTGCCGCTCCACCGTTGGCCTTCTTCAGCTGAGGGCAGTCCCTCTTCATATGACCCGGCTTCCCACACTCGTTACACCCCTTGAGTGTGTTTTGGTTATTGTTCTGGTTGTGGTTGAAGTTGTTGTTGCTAGGTCGCTTGGATCTGCAATCTTTGGCCATGTGTCCATGTCGCCCGCACTTTAGGCAACGGTACCTCTCGCATTGCCCAAAGTGGTGATAAGAACACCGTTTGCATAAAGGGTACTTCCCTTGATATACACCTTTCCCCTTGTCATCGGGTTGGGTGGCAGTGAAGGCTCTGGCTGGTGCAGATCGTTGTTGTTGTTGTTGAGATTGATAAGACTGATGGTGGCTGGGTTCCCACTTCCTCTTGTGGCTTTCTTGAGGCTTGAGATGTTTGCCTCGCTTGGGTAGTTTGCCTTGAGCCACAGCTTGGTCAGTCAGTTTGTGTGCTAGTCGGATCAACGGTTGGATGGTGGTGAGGTCAGACGCAGTCGCCATGCTTTGAATCTGTTCAGGCAGTCCATTGATGAACTGCTCGATCTTTTTATACTCCGGCGTCACCATAGCCGGGCATAGTTTTCACAGTTCATGAAATCGAGTACAGTATTGCTCGATTTCAAAGCCCACCATCTTCAGCACCCAGAATTCAGCCTCCTGTTTCCTGATCTCATCCCGAGGGCAATACTCCTCCTGCAGTAGTCTGGTGAAGTCAGCCCAGCTCATCGAGTTGGCACCGTCCAACCCCAAGGTTTGAACATGGGTATTCCACCAGGTGAGGGCTGGTCCCTCCAATGTACTGGTTGCAAATTTAACCCAGTTTTCCTTGGTACATTCGCACATTGTGAATACTGATTTGATTTTCTCGACCCAGCGGAGCATTCCCACAGCTCCTTCTGTTCCCTTAAAGTTATTTGGGTGGCAGTTCAGGAAGGATTTGAACGAGCATCCTTTGTTATTGCTGCCGTGCGATCCTGTTTGTCAGAAACCAATGTCGTGTGTTATTATCGTGTTAGCTATTCTATGTTAGTCATGTTTAGGCGAGTGTTAGTACCGTTGTTAGTTCCACTTGTTTCATTGTGCTGCCGACTCGCTTCATACTCAGCGATCGCCTTGCTGACTCGTCGGTCAACCATCATCTTAATGAAACCTGCATCCATTGTTCGCTTAGTGGGACGCGCATATGGTCCTCTTCCAGCCATAGATGGTTTATATACGGAAGAGATAGAATGTTAGTCAGTTAGAGTGTTAGCCAGATGTCATGTCACATGTCAGGTCAGGTGTTATGTTAGCAAACAACCAAAGTCAGAACATGCGATAAGTAAGACAAAACATCATTCTCATTAATATAAGATTTGAAGTACAAAGATTTCAAAAGATAATAATACTATGAGTTCGTACGAGCACATCCTGCTCGTCTAGGCAATACAAAAGAAATACAAAATCAAATAACCTATCTAATCGGAGTCTATGGTAACGTGTGAGATGTCGCTCTCGGCTCCGCCATCGTCCTCGTCATCCTCGGGATCCTCATCAAAATCACCCTCCTCGAGGTCCTCGACCTCGAATTGTGGGCCATCCTCTGGAGGTGGCTCGACGATGAACTGCTCAGCCCATGCGTTGAGCATGGCGTCACTGGCCTGTATCATGGCCTGATTCTCCTGGTTAGCGACCTCATTCGCGACGATGCGCCGATCATGCTCCTGCATGATCTCAACCATCTGTCCCTACTGCCCCATCAACTGTGCCATCTAAAGTCGTAGCGTCTCCACCTACTCCTGCAGGCTGTCGTTACGCCTCTCAAGGCGTTCGTTCTTCTCACGAAGAACTCGGACCTCGTCCGATAGGTCATGGTTCCTCCTAGCCTCACGCCTGGTATAGGTGACGTGGGCTGCGAAGGCTCGCTCTAACGGCACCCCAAGTGGCGGCAGTCGATGTCCTGTAGAAGTGTCGCCACGATATCGTGGCGGAGGTACTCGCTCCCCTACGATCCACTCCTGTATAGTTATGGTGTACCAACCCCAGTACTGATAACGCATAGCCTGTCTGGTACGTCGGTCCATCTCCGCATCCACCTGTGCCACGATGTGATCGACTCGTCGACGACTCTCCTCAGTCAGCTCGTCACTCACCGGGCGCTTGCCCGGGTTTCTCCTAGCATCGTCATTGTTGTCAGCCATCCTGTAAGTCTCAAGTTAGTAAATAACAGTTCAATAGTAATAATAACAATAGCAGTGTGCAAGTTCTAAGTGTAGTGTATAAAGTTGAGCAATGGCTATAGTCTAAGTTTACTACATGCAAACCTAGTTCTCTATAACCAAGGCTCTAATACCAGTCTGTCACACCCCCAAATTCCCACTCGTGGTGTCAGTCCACGTGGGTGTGACGTGGCCAGAATCACAGCTCATGGTCATATAGAACAACTCTATATGCGTTTACAAATACACTGTTTGGCATAAAAGTAATAAAACAAAGCAGTGGAAAAATATAATTGTTATAACATGCAGCGGAAAAGAAATAAGTTTAAGAAATGCAGCGAAAATAAATGTCAGACACTACGATGTTTGAATTACATAACAAGAATAACAACGTTTTCAAAATGACACAACAGAATGCATGTAGATCCCTAATGCTCCTCCCTTAATGTGCATCCTGTTTCACAGCAGTTAGTTACCTGAGAATACAAGTTTAAAAAGAAAGTGTCAACACAAAGGTTGGTGAGTTCACAGGTTTTGATATACATAAATAGTAAGAAAACGTGTATCATGATGTTTATCATATGCTAGTACAGAGCCCTAGGCTCCAAGTGTCAGTGCGTCACTACCGAACTAGACTTATTTGTCCTTGCCTCTGCTGTGTCTCGTGCACACAGCAAGTTAGGTAAGAATTTCATGGGTTATGACACTCAGTCAATATTGTGCCCCGTGGGGTTAGTCACACCCAAACGGATCCATTCAAATCTACCACCTTGTTCGTACATTAACGGTAAGACTTTGTGAGGACTTGTTACGAGTTCAACACTTAATCTTTGTCTAATAAACCAGCAAACACAGTAAAATGTTTGTACAGTATAAATGTTTGACTCGATGCAACTAGTATTCTCCCCCTATTTAAAACATTTGAAAAGAGTAAAGAGGGGCCGTAAACTCACCTAAGTGATCGTGTGATAAAGCAAGCGTAAGCTTCTGCGTCGCTGCGTAGTCGGTCACCGGCAACCTATATCGTATACCGTACATGAGTTTGTGTAACTGACCATGCTAGTGTTCGTGGTCGTGTTCAACAACCCTCGGTTGTTCATGTTTGTCCGTGTTGGTCCATAATGACCGTGTTTGCTCTTGTTGTTCCACATTGACCGTGTTTGACCAAAGTTGACCGTGTCAAGTCAACGACCCGTTGGTGAGCTTGTGCTGGTTGTGATTCGTGTAGCAATCGTGTAAGTGCTCGTCGTGTTCAAAACGCGCAAGTCGCGTCTAATGGACAACTTACTAATTATAGTAAGTTTCCATTAATGGAAAGTTTCACAAAGCTTAACAATTTTAGAGTTCTAGCATGCGTATTAGTCCTACGTGATCATGTTAACACATAGCACGTTATCATACGAAATAACATAAGTCACTTATATCATGTTTGCACATAATAGTTTCCTAAAATGGAAAGTTTCCATTTCTAGCATGTTTAATATCGGAAACCATCTATCTTAGCATACATTCATCATATTACAACATAATAAACCACTTAGCATGCTCAAATCATACAAAATATTCATAAGTTAACATTTCTAAAAATAAAGTTACTATAAATAGTAAATTTGTAGTTTTGCATAAACATGACCATTCTAACACTAATAAACCATTTTTATATCACAAATCATTATAATAAGACATTTAACATCGTTTAAACATACCAACATAGCCCAAATCATCTCCTATCATTATTTTGACTCAAAAAGTTACTAAATATAGTAACTATGTCAAAAATGATCATAACCACATCAAAATCACATTCCTAAGTTTCTAATCATCATAATAAGGCATGTAACATCATCTAGACATGCTCAAATATCCAAATTCACCATTTAACAATCTTTGGTCCATAAAAGTTACTATATATAGTAACCTTGCTAAAATGACCATAATCAATATCCAAATCATATTCTAAGCATCTTCATCATCCTATTATCATTCAAACAACACATTCATATACATGCATGTTCACCATATCATTCATATCACCATTTCATGAATAAAAGTTACTATTAATAGCAAGTTTGCTATATAATCATAATTTAAACATCAATACCATGATCTAATCTTGCAAAAACACTTAACCATCATTAAGAATCATCCCAATATAACAAAAATCATCTAGAATGCTTTAAATCATACATGCATGCATATATCTCAACACTTTATGTACAAATCATGAATTTTATCAACACCCAACATTATACATCATCATAAAACACTAGAATATCACCATAGATCATTAACAATAGTTTTAATAGCAAACCCAGATTCAAAACACAAGAAATTCGTGCATGTGGTGTCTTAGTGCTTGCATGTGGGTTTTACCCATTGTATGTGTGTTTGTGGGTGTTTAAAGTACACATTTCTTCACAAACTCTTGCCTATTGGGATTTAAACGCATTTGAGGTTGTACTACCGGCCTATACTCATCTTCCATGTGTGCAATAAGCTGGACTAATGCCTTTGATATCTGAGAGTCTCTAAGCAATAGCACTCTTATAAACCTTCAGCACATCAAGCAAATGACTCTTCTCCTCCTCACTAAACCTAGAAGAGATCAGAACATGCAGAACAGAATCCTCACCTAAAAATGCATACTCCAAATGGGAGGGCAAAACCTTAAGCTCCAAAGAAGGTGGTGACTCTACTGATGGTTTCCTACTATCCTCTCTCAACTCATCAACCTCTAAAGCCTCAGAAATCACAGAAACACTCTCCTCAATCATCTCTACCTCCTCCTCACTTCTCTCAACTACCAAATTAGCCCCACACACGTACTCAAGACACCTATCTACGTCTGACATGATGGAATTTATGAAGTAGACAGAATGGGATGGATCATTAAAATCATCTTGATCACCCGGATGTCTCATGGACGTCACAACCTAGAATGTGACAGTCTCATCACCCACTCTAAGAGTGAGCTTACCATCAAAAACATCAATGATGGCCTTAGCAGTCCGCAAGAAAGGACGACCTAGATTGATAGGAACAGTCTCATCGTCCTCCATATCAAGAATCACATAATCCAAAGGAAACAGGAATTTATCCACCTTCACTAGCAAGTTCTCAACAATCCCCCGTGGACATTTGACCGTCTGGTCAGCAAGAGAAAGTGTCATGCACTTCCGAAGTAGGTCATCAAGGGCTAGCTACTCATATAAAGAATAGGGCATCAAATTGATTCTAGCACCCGAATCCGCCAACGCGTGTCTCTGAGTGTCATTACCAAAAAGTCATGGGATTGTGAAAATACCCTGATGTCACACCCTGAGCCGACGGGCCGGATCGAATGTCCCGTCGGGCGGAATGGTCCCAGGGCGTGATATCGGGGTCATAATCGAAATGATCAGATTGTTACATTGCACATGATATAAAATGAGAATGCACTAAATCAAATAGAATTACAAAGTTAAGTTCATCAGTATCGTTCATAATTTAACAGTGTAAATCTACTTTCAAAATCATAAATCTTCCATCTTGTATCTGCACAAGATGTACAAAATAAAATGTATAATGATGTTCAAAATATGTACATCCAAAATGCTAGGTCCGCTATCTGGGCATTCTAGTCAAAAACACGAACTTCCTAATTAACCTGTTAGTCACCTGAGAAGTCATGCAAAAAGATCAAGTCAACACATGGTTGGTGAGTTCATATAGTTTTATTTGAAAATAAATTTGACTAAACCTTTCCGAATGACAACTTTAACCTCACCAACAACCACCTATACTATTCAGTCAAATATGCTTATATATAAGGCATACATAGGGAATTGTAGAAACATTTAGTTAAAATGCTTAAATAAACAAATAAATAAACATTTAAAAAAATTTAAGACCTAATGATTGGGCCTTGGTCATACTCGAGTAGACTAGTCTAGCAATCATGGTTCTTAGTAGTTGAGGAAATCTGTAAATATCATCAATCATGCGACCTATAATCAATCAGTCTAGCTAGGACATCTTTTGATGTATAGGGTTTTATGGTTCGTCTAGATCGTCCATGTTTGTTATTGTTCGTATAGATCGTTAGTTCTTTAGCACCTATTATCTTTGAATATTTCCCAGACATTCCTCTGAAAATAGATCCTCGAAAACAGTTCTCCATAATAGTTCTTAAGTTCTTTGAAAATAGACCGTTGCATACAGTTCTTCGAAATAGATCTTTAGTTTTTTGAAAATAGATCTTTAGTTCTTTGAAAATAGACAGTTCAAAATAATTCTTTGATTTAGATCTTTAGTTCTTTGAAAATAGATCGTTGAAAATAGTAGTTTACTCATGATGATTAAATAAACCATTTTGAAAACCTGCAAACAGTTTACCTAGACAAAATCTAGGATAACAATTATACATGTAAAACATATATGAAGTAAAAGCATTTAAGTAAATATAATCCCAGGAAAATAATTTATGCATGCTTCTCAAACCCACGTTTGTAAAACAAAATGTTTAGAAAAAGGGGCAATGAACTCACCTGTGTTGTAGCTCTTATGATTCAACCAAGAAATATGCGCGCTCGATTGTTGTAAATTAAGTATCTTCAGCACCTGTGTTGATATATTATTATTCGAATATTATAGGTATTTGAAGTTGACGTATATAAGGTTTCGGTCTCGATGTGCGATTAAGTGTCCTATGTAGTTTACTAGCGGGTTACTATATTTAGTTACTAAGTGTTTAAGTCTATCCATATACTATTGGACATACTACACCCTTACCCAGCATAAATGAAGACTAACTTAGGAGCTTAAAGTTAGGTTTAAAGAAGTTCCCCTATAAGGTATCATACAAGAACCAATAAGAAGGAAACACGTGAATTAACCTGAGGATCTCTCGCAAGGTTTTAAAGAAGAACCAAAAATGGGAAACTTGTTGTCTGGGTTTAGGATCCCCCAAAAGGTGTTGTACATGAACCAAAAAGGGAAACATGTTGTCTAGGATTAGGATCCCACAGAAGGTGTTGTACAGGGACTAAAAAGGGAAAACATGTGGTCTGGGATTAGGATCCCCCACAAGGTGTTGTACATGAACCAAAAAGGGAAAACATTTTGTCTGGCATTCGGATCCCCTAGAAGGTGTTGTACATGAACCAAAAAGGGAAACCTGTTGAATTGGGGTAAGAATCCCCCATAAGTTAATAATAAGCACCAAAAAGGGGAATCCGTGAATTTTACCATAAGATCCCTAATAAGGTATTGTGAAGAACCAAAAGGGGAAACTGTGAATCCCCCTTAAGGTCTGAAGGAAGAACCAAAAACGGGAACCGTGTTTATAAAAGAAGTTTGGTTATACAATTTTGTAATTTAAAATATAGTTAACTTATTTTTATAAAACATTATTTTCTTTTGCTAAAATATTAAATTTAATCTTATAATTTTTCTTTATACAACTAAGTAACACATTTTTAATAAAACATAAGTTATTTAATAAAAATTACAAGCTAATTTGAAGACTTAGGTTAACCTTATTAGATTAACCCCTGAGTCTCGCAATGGTTCTTTGTCGTCACGTTGTTCTTTGTTCGTCAATGGTGTATAACCTACATTAGATTGTTCAATTTCAACTATCTAAGCTGGCAACAAAATTGCATAAAATCACAAAGTATTGAGTGTTTATAAGCAAAGATCAACACCTCTATACTTAGTCGATTTCTTGATGTTCCATAGATTTTTAACTTGTTTCCCCTTAGTTCCTTGAAATCATTGTTGTTCCTTTAATGCATCTAGGCACTCCGCCTATTTTTTAAACTCTCATTGATACTAACTTAGCACTTATGAAAATTTATAGTTTTGCTTAGTGTTTGTTTGCTCATTCAAGATTATCCTTGAAAATAATGTTATGTTCCTTGATAAAAGCTTTAACACTTAACTCAAGTACTTGTTTTAAAACATATGTTTGTGCATTGTGATAGTTCTTAGAAGTTTTCGTGTGAGAAAAAGTCATTATTTTTGAACACTAAGTTGGTTAACATCCATATAACCACCATGGCCATTGTGTAATGTCACCAACTTCATTTAAGGTTTTTCTTAAACATATTCTAGTACTATATACCCAATTGGTCATTCAAAATACTAGTTTATATGTTAAGATAGTTTAGGAAAGAATTGTTGTTAGTACATGTTTGTAATAGGTTGCTTGTCATAATTGTAATCTATAGGAAGGTTTGGCTGAGGTTCGTCTGGACCACGAACCTTAGCAGGTTCGGTGAACCTACAGGTTCGGTCAGGTTCGTCTGATCTCATTGTATATATTGTAGGTTTGTCTAATGTTATGTAACTTTGATAGTTTTAGAGTGTGAGACAGATCTGTGATTCTCTATGTGAGTAAGAACTGTGTGTTCTTGAATTTCATTGTAATCAGTTGAACTTGATTAATAAAATGATGATTATTGACATGTTTGTTCTTCTTTGATACATATAGATCAAATATAGATTCCGCATATATTTGATTGTTAATAGGATTTCGTTGAACGAACAAGAGCAATTCTACAGTGGTATCAGAGCTTTTGTGGATTTCTATACAAGCTTTTCAAAGATTTACAAGCATTTGGAGTTAAAAAGATCAAGAAATGGATTAAAATTCGAGTTTTCTTTGTGTTTGATTGATGTGTTGAGTGTGATATCATCATCTATTGCATTGGAACATTACAATTCAGAGATGTGTAACTAAAATTGGTAGTTTTTGAAGGTTTTCCCACCAAAAGTTTTCAAATTTTGAAGACAGGTTCGTGAGCCGAACCTGTGATCATCTGAAGAAGAGGTTCGCTATTCAAAGTATTTCTTGCTTAGGTTCGTGTAGAGAATTTGAAGAGATTCGTTTCAAGGTTTGTCTACAGTAGAGGTTCGTCTGATTGTGGTTCGCTTGACTAAGGTTCGCTGATCAAAGTTTTGTTCAAGAGGTTCGTTGACAAAGGTTCGTGAGATAAAAATTTGTCTTAGGTTCGTGACTTGAGGTTCGTTCAGATCAAGGATTGGTGGAGGTTCGCCTATTACTTAGGTTCGTGGATATCAAGATTTGAAGAAGGTTCATTTGTTGGTTAGGTTCGTGAGGTGAATTTTTCAACAAGAGGTTCGTTGATAAAGATTAAGAATCATGGCAGATATGTTTGATGCTGTAGCTAGTCAAAATTCTAAGATACACAGTATTTTGATTAGTGAAACTGAGGTAGGCAGTACAAATAAATTTCCAAAACTACTTGATTTGACAGATTATGAGAACTGGAAAGGTAGATTTGAGACACATCTCAACGGAACTGACACTAATCTGTGGGAAAGAATTTTATCACCTTATGAAAGACCTAAGGTGGTGGGAACAGATTTGGATCAAACCCTTAAGAGATTGGATGTTGATCAACGAAAGAAATACGATTATGAGAAGAAAGCTTATTGGATGTTGAGCCAAGCAATTCCGAATCAGATACTTCATCAATTTGATGAATATAAAACCTCTTATGGTTTATGGAATGCATTGAAGGCAAGAATTGAAGGAAATACTAAACTTAAGAAGATGAAAGCCACTGATATACGCAAAGAGTTTGAGAACTTCAATTATATTGGCAATGAAAGTCTTGAAGCCTTAATACCATATATAGGCATTTGTTGACTGAAGTTAGGAAGTGTGGGATTGAGTATACCGAAGAAGAGAAGATAGATTGTTTTGCAGATGCGTTACCTGAAAGATGGAATTCATTGGTGCTGATTTTGAGAGAAAATGATAAGAATTCTTCTGTTACAATTAATAAAAAGGTCCCAGATGTGTTAAAGGTCTATTCTAGGAGGGGAAAAGGGGTTAATACTAAAAGTGGCTAACTGTTTTTATTTGAGAGAGAGGGGTATAAAAGGAAGGGAATAAGGAACGTTGAGGGAGGAAAGAGTTTGTTAGAGTGGGGCTCTTACGTATATAGAGAGAGTGGGTCTAACCCTGGATTTTGTTATTTCATCCCTGTAATTTGCATTCCAATTAATACAATTAAAAATCCTTCCTCCATTGTTTTGTTTCTGTGTGATTTCTCAGCTGTGAACTATTGTGCGTGTGTTTGATCTTTATCATTGGTCCGATCCTGCCTTGACCTGCCGATTCTTCATTTTCCATGGAGACGCGTAATGTGACTCGATTAGATGCGCAAGAGCAATTGATCCAGAAGATGAATTCAGAATTTCAAGAGATGAAATCTACATTACAGGCTCTGGAATCTGATAGAGCTGAGTCTGTTGAATTTAGACAAGTGATGCTAGCATGGATGAAGAAGCAAGAGAAGCAGAAATTCGAAGGATCCTCGGGATCTGGAGTTCTAGGTGGTCATGTCTACAATGGTGATTCCACATGGGATGGGGAAGATCGTCCGATTGGTTTTCCATGGGCAGCGAAGAAGGTGAAGTTACCTGAATTTAGTGGTTTTGATCCACAAGGTTGGATTCAAAAAGCGAACCTCTACTTTGATAGCAATCACACGCCAGATAATTTGCGGATTCGATTGGCGCAATTAAGTATGGTGGGGGTTGCTCAACACTGGTTCACCATTATTACTCAGGTACGTGAGTCTCTCACGTGGGTTGATTTTCAGGCAGAGTTGCTTCAACGGTTTAGTGGATTGGAGATCCATAATCCATATGAGCAGCTGGCAACGCTTAAACAACGAGATTCCATCCATGACTACATCGATGATTTCGAGTATCTCTTATCACTGCTCCCTCGATTGCCGGAATCCCAGGCGTTGGGTTACTTCATTGCTGGATTGAAGGAAGACGTGAAGCAATGGGTTCGCCTCCATCGTCCTTTGTCTCGATTGGATGCGATGTACTTGGCTAAGGATGTTGAAGCCATGTTACGTCCCAATTCCATCGCGAACAATCTGTCCCAATCTCGTTTTCGGTACTTGCAATCGCCCGTTCTGAGTTTCCAGGCTGACCCAAAAGGGATTTTAGGCCCAAAAGGGAATGAGCGCCAGTTTTCTTCTCGATAAGAACATTCACGTAGTGGGTCGACTTCAAAAACCCTAAATTCATCTTCCACAGAGTCTGGTCATGTGTTCCATAAGGACCGAGGTGTGCGTTCTCTTTCTCGAACAGAATGGGAGGAGCGGCGGAAGAAGGGTTTGTGTTTTCGTTGTGGTCAACAGTATGGTCCGGCACACAAGTGTCCCGAAGGTAAGCTTTGGGTGTTGTTATTGGGGGATGAGAGTACGAATGTGATGAGGGGGAGCTTATGCGATTGGACCAGTTGCAGCTCAAGGAGGATTCGCAAGGTGAAGATAAGGCGTTGGGTACCTGTTTAGCTTTGAAGTCCGCTGGGGTCATCAGTTCTTCGGGGGGGTGTGAAAACTTTGCAATTTGAAGGCACTTTACAAAGTATTCCAGTCAATTTAATGGTGGACAGTGGTGCCACATATAATTTTATTTCGAGAAGACTCGTGAGGGCTTTGGGGTTACCAGTTTCGTCATTCTCGGGTATTCATATCACATTGGGGGATGGATATTCCATTTTTGTTACTGAGCAATGTTTACAACTCCCAGTTTCAATTGGCTCTTTCCAATTTCTTTTGGATATTTTGGTGTTTGACACGGGAAATTTGGAATTGATATTGGGTATGGCTTGGCTGGTCTCCTTAGGAGAGGTGGTTCATGATTGGCATCATTCTTGGATGCAATTTCAGTTTGCTGGGAAAGAGGTGCGCTTACACGGGTTTCTCCAACTCAGTTTACATCAGCAGCTCTACAGCAATGGTTGGGGTGTTTGGATGTTTGTGAGTCAGACATGTCAGTTCCCAGCTTAGTTGTTTCTACCCTATCAGATCTTCAAAAACAGACTATCAGTCGGATGCTCACTGAAGTCTCCGCTGTGTTTGATACTCTTATGGGGCTGCCTCCATCACGATCACATGATCATTTAATTCAGATTCATTCGGATAAGCCTATTTGTGTAAGGCCGTATAGATACCCCCATATTCAAAAAACTGAGATTGAAAGACAAGTCTCACAGCTTTTAAGCTTGGGTATGATCCGTCCTAGTAAAAGCACCTACTCGAGTCCGGTTATCTTAGTTCGTAAGAAGGATAACACATGGTGCATGTGTGTTGATTATAGGGCTTTAAATGCTGCTACTATTCCGGATAAATACCCAATTCCTATTGTTGAGGAACTTTTGGATGAACTACATGGTTCTCTTTTTTCACTAAATTAGATTTAAAATCTGGGTACAATCAGATCCATATGAGTCATGAAAGTATCGAGAAAACTGCCTTTCGGACTCATGATGGCCATTACGAATTTCTTGTTATGCCTTTTGGATTAACAAATGCCCCAGCCACTTTTCAAGCTATAATGAATGATATTTTCAAACCTTTATTATGTCGCAAAGTGGTCATATTTTTTGATGATATCTTGATTTACAGCCCCACTTGGGAGGACCATTTGGCTGATCTCAGATTGGTTTTTTCTATCCTATTGCAACACCAATTCAAGTTTAATTGCACAAAGTGTTCTTTTGGTCAAACATCAATCGATTATTTGGGACATGTTATTGATGGGGTGGGATTGTCAATGGATCAAAAGAAAATTGCAGCTGTGCAACAGTGGCTTGTTCCTCGAAATTTGAAGGGTTTAAGAGGGTTTTTGGGGCAGACGGGGCATTATCGAAAGTTTGTAAAGAACTATGGCAGCATCGCTCGTCCTTTAACTGATCTTACCAAGAAAGATGCTTTTGGCTGGTCTTCTGAGGCTTAACAGGCGTTCGAGCAGCTGAAAAAGGCGCTGGTTACAGCTCCTGTTTTGTCTCTTCCAGATTTTTCACAACCATTTGTGATTGAATGTGATGCTTCCGGTCGAGGTATAGGTGCTGTTCTAATGGCAGCAACATAAACCTATTGCTTTCTTTAGCAAAGCCTTAAGTGATAGAGATTTGGCTAAATCCGCCTATGAGCGTGAAATTATGGCGTTGGTCTTAGCAGTACAACATTGGAGACCCTATTTGTGGGGTTCTCGGTTCACAATTTACACGGATCAAAAGAGTTGAAAGTTTTTATTACAACAACGGGTTACTACTCCTGATCAATAAAATTGGGTAGCCAAAATTTTGGGTTATACTTTTGATATTGAGTATAAACCCGTGAGAGAGAATTGAGCAGATGATGCTTTGTCCAGACGTGCGGATTCGGGTGATTTGTGTCAAGCCATTTCTAGTCCTATTTGGCTCCAAGGAGCGTAGCTTTTAGAGGAAGCCAAACAGGATCCATAAATTCAACAGTTACTTCAAAAGGTATTGCTGAATCCGACCAAATTTCCAGGCTATTATGTGCATCAAGGTATTTTACACTTTCAGAATCGTGTGGCTCTTTCTCATAATTCCCAGTTTATTCCTTTGCTATTACATGAGTTCCACATGACTCCTTCGGGAGGTCATACGGGTTTTTATCGCACTTATCGCAGATTGGCTGCCAATCTGTACTGGCCTGGTATGACAGCCTTAATTAAAAATTTTGTTCGGGAATGCGATGTGTGTCAACGTTGTAAAGCGAGCTCTACAGTGCCGGGTGGTTTACTGCAGCCTCTTGCCATCCCAGAAGTTATTTGGGAGGATTTGTCTATAGACTTTATAGTGGGGCTTCCTACTTCTAAAGGATTTAATGTCATTTTGGTGATGGTGGACCGACTGTCCAAATATGCCCATTTTCTGTTATTGAAACATCCTTATTCGGATAAATCAGTGGCTGAACTTTTTGTTAAGGAGGTTGTTTGTCTACATGGAATACCTAAGTCTATTATAAGTGACCGCGATCCGTTGTTCATTAGTAAATTTTGGCAAGAAATTTTCAGCTCAATGGGTACTAAGTTGCACATCAGCTCCGCTTATCACCCTGAATCTGATGGCCAATCTGAAGTTATTAATCGTTGTTTAGAAGCTTATCTTCGGTGTTTTGCAGTTGATCAGCCTAAAAATTGGGCTTTGTGGATTCCATGGGCCGAATTTTGGTACAACTCCACTTTTCATGCTACCACTTCTACTACTTCTTTTGAAGCTGTCAATGGGAGGCGTGCGCCATCAGTTTTACAGTTTGTTCCAGGGGAATTACGGGTGGAAAAAGTGGCACAAGAACTCAAAGATAGAGATGAAGCCTTACGTCAGTTAAAACTTCATCTCTCCAATGCTCAAAGCTCCATGAAGGCTCAAGCAGATAGAAAAAGAAGGGAAATTCAATTTGAGGTAGGTGAATGGGTTTATGTGAATTTGAAACCGTATAGGCAAGCTTCGGTTCGTCAGTCTATTTATCAGAAATTGGCTGCTAAATATTTTGGTCCATTTCAGATTGTAGCTAAGGTAGGACCTGTAGCCTATAAGTTTCAATTACCCCCTTTGTCTAAAATCCATCCGGTGTTCCATGTGGCTTTACTAAAGAAAGCAGTCCAGGCACCTACAGAATCCATTTTACCTTCTGAATTGAAAGCAGGGGCAGAAGATGATCTTGTTCCTGAATTAATTTTAGCTAACCGAGTGGTGCAGGTGGGTGCTGAGTCTATGGAACAATGGCTGGTGCAGTGGCAGGACCAGTCTAATGAAGAGGCGACATGGGAAGATGCTTCATGGGTGCAAGGCCAGTTTCCGGATACAAGGCTTGAGGTCAAGCCTTTATTTGAAGGAGGGAGTAATGATAATAATTCTTCTGTTACAATTAATAAAAAGTTCCCAGATGTGTTAAAGGTCTATTCTAGGAGGGGAAAAGGGGTTAATACTAAAAGTGGCTAACTGTTTTTATTTGAGAGAGAGAGGGGTATAAAAGGAAGGGAATAAGGAACGTTGAGGGAGGAAAGAGTTTGTTAGAGTGGGGCTCTTACGTATGTAGAGAGAGAGGGTCTAACCCTGGATTTTGTTATTTCATCCCTGTAATTTGCATTCCAATTAATACAATTAAAAATCCTTCCTCCATTGTCTTGTTTCCGTGTGATTTCTTAGCTGAGAACTATTGTGTGTGTATTTAATCTTTATCAGAAAAGTTATCAGGAATGACTTTGGTGGAGTTTTTTCAAAAACTAGAAGAACTGGAAATGAAAGATAAGAGAAAAGCACGTAGAGTTAATGTTACTCAGGATCCTTCTCTCTATGGTGCATCTATGGTTACTCCTCCTGTTTCTTCTGCAAAGATACAAACAACTTTTGTGTCAAGTACTGCTGATAGTACTTCTGCATCATCTGCATCTGCTGGTACAAGTTCATCTTATTCTGTGAATGAGAAGAAATCTGACTTTACAACAACTCCAGTTCAGTTGAATACAACAAATTTGGGAAAAGTAACTATGGAGGCTGTTCGGGATCATATGTCAATTTTATCATGCGTAGTCAGTGCTTATGATGAACAGATAGCAGGAAAGATTGGAAAATCAAATGTTACTTTTGAAGATTATGAATAAACTGATGATGATAAGATGGAGTTGATTGACACTCAATGGGCATTGGCAAGTGCAATCAGAAGAATCAATAGATATGAAAAGAAAACTGGAAAGAAATTCACTTTTGATTGAAACACCAAGTTTGGATTTAATCCAAAGGCCACACAATGTTACAATTGTGGTGAGCTAGGCCATTTTGCTAGAGAGTTTAAAAAAGCAAGGAAACTTAAACCCTTTCAAGCCAAAAGAAAATTATCAGAAGAAGAAAGAAAAGTCTTAAGAGTCATCGAAAGCTTTAGTTAGTCAAGATGATGAAGGATATGATTGGGGAAAGCAATATGATGAGTTAATGGGTGCATTCATGGCTTCTTTGGATGAAGACACAAGCAAAGGCAAAGAAAAGGTTGATGAGGTAAATGATGATCTTTTGGAGATTATTGATAAGTTGAAAGAGATGAATGCTCAGTTGACTGCTGAACTGGTAGAGTGCACTGAAGCTAACAAGAAGTTAATTTAAAGAGAAAAAGCTTTAGATAAAAAGATCATTGATTTAGGCAAAGAAAATGAAGAGTTAAAAATTAAATATTTGCAAAATAATAATGCAGTTTCAGTGCATCTCGAATCAGTGCAAAAGTTGAAAGTTGATTTATCAGCAGCAAGAGCAAAAGCAGAAATGAACAAGAGTAAGCTGGAGAATTATTAGAATTCTCAGTATGCCATTGATTACTTTGCTGCCATGCAAAGATCATCAAATAATAATACTGGCTTTGGTTTTCATTCTGTACCACCTCCTTCCAGCTATGTTTCTAGACCACAAATTGATCCGAATTTGGAATATCATCATGTTTCTTTGAATGAACGTGTGTCTGAATAAGTGGTTGAGAATGCTGGAGGTTCATCTTCAGATAAAAAAGTGTCTCTTGATAGTGATGCTCCTATCATTGAAGATATCACTGAATCAGAATATTCATATAATATTTTTAGACCGAATGGTTATCTAGTTAAAAATGTTAATAAAGAGAGTCTAAAGTCTCAGAAGTCAAAAGCTGTGATGAAATCAGCTGAGACGGTAGTGATTAAACCCAATCTATTTTCCAAACCAGTGATGAAAGCCAAAACAACCACTACCCTTAAACCGATTGTGTATGTAAAGTCATCTACTACACATCAAGGAGAGTCTAGTGGTATTTTTCAAAAGCAACTTGTGATTTCTAAAAAGGTTCACAAAGTGGATATTTTCTTTGATAAATTTGGGGTTGGACATAAAGGCAAATCAAAGAATTTTCAAAATCAAGTGAGTAATTCAAAGATAAAATCAACTGGTTTGATAAATAGATTCTCATCTGCAAAGGTTGTTTCAAAACCTTTCAGTTCATCAAAGTATTATGATGAACCAAAACCAAAGAACCATCTGCAAAGAAAATGTTACAGATGTGGTAACTTTGATCATTTGATTGCTGATTGTGATATGGATTCAAGTTCTACTGATTTTAGCAGCTTTAGGTCTTTTTCACCAAGAGAAACAAGAAAGTGTTTTACTTGTTGTGGTAAAGGACATATTTTTGCTAATTGTCCAAACAACAAAATCAGGAAGAGTTCAGATGATGAGAGTTGGGTGAATAGTTCAGGTGGAAGTACTAGGAGAGTTAAACCTAGTGAAGATGAAATAAGAGTTCTTAGAAAGTTTGATCCTGACTGTGTTTGGGTGAAAGAAGAAAATAATCAGAAGAAACGAGTTTTTGATAACAAAAGAAATCTGAAAAAACTTGTAAAACTGGTGACATCATATGATGATGATTTTTTTAATAATATTTCTTCAAAATCATTTCCAAAACAACATGGTAAATCAAAATTATTTTGGAAACTAAAAAACAGGTCAGGTGATCAAATTTCTGGGAAAGAAGATGGTAACAGTGATGATGGGTCTTCGAGTAGATCATCACAACAGAATGGCAGGGGTCCATTCTGGGAGACTCGACGCTGAAATGGAGGGGGTCATCCCTTTTGAATACTGATAGTTTTAATTTATTGTGCAGGTTGCATCCATGGGCCATATCAATAGTCGTTGGATTGTTGATAGTGGATGTTCCCGCACATGACTAGAGAGTTGAATCTGTTGAGAGATTTTAAGTTGATGAAAAGCAGTTATGTGAACTTTGCAGGAGACAAAGGCAGTCAAATTACTGGGGTTGGTAGTTTGACAAATGGAAAGGTTTCATTTGATAATGTTAATTTCTGCAAAGAATTAACTAACAATTTGTTGAGTGTTTCACATATTTGTGATAAAGGATATAAAGTGATGTTCGACAAAACAGGTGTTATGTACTTAAGCAAGGATTCCAGATTCCTGAGGAGTGGATTCTGATGACTGCAGATCGGAGTAAGGATTTGTATGTGCTTGACATGGCGAAGGCGGAGACGGTGAATACAGTAGAGACATGTCTGGTGTCTAAGGCAACTGAGCAAGATACACGTTCTTGGCATAGAAGAATGGGGCATATTCATATCAGGAAGATGAATCATCTTGTGCACAATAATTTAGTTGAGGGTGTACCGGTTAAACATTTTAAACTTCCAGATGTGTGTGTATCGTGTAAAAAGGGTAAACAGAAAAGGAAGTCTCACAAAACAATGAAAATATTTTCTATTGATATGCCATTTGAACTTCTTCACATGGATTTGTTTGGACCTATCAATGTGAAAAGTATAGGTGGTGAATTGTATTGTTTTGTGGTAACTAAAGACTTTTCTAGATTTTCATGGGTCATGTTTTTAAAGCATAAATCAGATACTTATGAAAATTTTGTGTTGTTGATTAATAGGTTGGAGACATTATATAAGTTGAGAGTGAGACGCGTTAGATGAGATAATGGAACTGAGTTTAAGAATCATCAAATGGAGGAATTTTACAATTCCAAAGGCATTAAGCAGCAATTCAGTGCACCGTATGAACCTCAGATAAATAATGTAACTGAAAGAAAGAACAGAACGTTGATTGAGTTTGCGAAAACAATGCTAGCAGATTCTAAACTACCCATTACATAATAAAACATCTTATGAATTGCTTCAGAATCGAAAGCCTAATTTGGAATACTTTGAACGTTTTGGGGCTCCTTGTACCATGCTTAAGAAAGATTCAAAATTCAATTCTAAAGCTGAAGAGGGTTTCTTTCTTGGCTACATTCTTCCTAACAAACGTGTGTTGAATAAGCGTACGGGTGTTGTGGAATTATGGTATCATGTGGATGTTCAACGACATACACCTATACCAGATGGAAAATGCCCAGATTGGCTTTTTGATTATGATAAATTATTTGAGTCTTTTAATATGTCTCCAAATGTTTCTGATGATGAAATAACCTTACAAATGTTATATGATTTGCAGAATTCTGAAGATCAAGGTATTTCTCATCATTCTGAAGATGGTAATCATACTCCACATGAGGAAGGCATTTCAGAAGTAATTAATGATGATTGGTCATCTGCTGATGATCATGATGTTTTTGAAGATGCTGTTTCTTACGATCAAGACACTGATCAGAATATTACAAATCTGGATCATTATGTGGAAGTCCCGCAAGTGCCTGTCACAAGAGTTCATGTAAATCATCCGATCGATCAGATTATGGGAGATCCAACTACTGGAGTACAAACACAAAATCAAGTCACAAATGAGGAGATTTTATATGTGGAGTTAGAAAGAACTCATGGCAAACAAGAGCTCGTGATGCATTCTGCATTTATTTCACAAATAGAGCCAAAGACTGTTACTGAAGTGTTGCGTGAGCCTGCTTGGGTGGAGGCGATGCAAGAAGAGTTAAATCAGTTTCAGAAGTTGGGTGTTTGGCAATTAGTTGATTTGGACAAAGCATTGTAGGGTCTTCATCAGGCTCCGCGTGCCTAGTATGAGACATTATCGACTCTCCTTATTGAACACGGGTTCAATAGGGGTCAGATTGACAAAACTTTTTTCTATCGGGAGAAAGGCAAGGATATTATTCTTGTTCAGATCTATGTAGATGATATTATCTTTGGATCTACCGATGAACAAATGTGTTTGGAGTCTAAAGAGGTGATGATTGAGAAATTTGAAATGAGTGCCATGTTAGATATCAAATTTTTCTTGGGTTTACAAATTGATGAAACTCAATATGGCATTTTTATTCATCAAAAAAAATATATTCAAGATGTGCTAAAACGGTTTAGCATGCTTGACTCAAAACCAATTTCCACACCCATTCAACCTAATCACGGGATTGAGCTTGATATTAAGGGGGAGATAATTGATCCTACTCTTTATCGTGGAATTATTGGAAGTTTGATGTATCTGACTGCCTCAAGACCAGATATTGTCTTTTCTACAAGTATCTGTGCCAGATATCAATTAAAACCGAAAGTGTCACATCTGATTGCAGTCAAAAGAAAACTTCGTTATTTGAAGGGTACACCAAAAACCGGTCTGTGGTATCCTAAGGATGATAACTTTTCCTTCAATGCATACAGTGACTCCGATTATGGAGGTTGTAAGACAGATGCGAAATCCACAACTGGAGGTGCACAATTTTTTGGAGAACGATTAGTTTCTTACAGTGTAAAAAGCAAACATCTGTTGCTACTTCTACTTGTGAGGCTGAGTTTGTAGCTGCTGCCAGTTGTTGTTCACAAGTTTTGTGGATACAACAACAGATGAGAGACTATGGTTTGAATTTTCTGACAACCCCAATTCATGTTGATAATGAGGCTACTATTGCTATAACATAGAATCCTGTGTATCATTCATGTTCTAAACACATTGATATTAGGTTTCATTTCATACGCGATTGCTATGAAAAGAAACTTATTGATGTGGTGAAGATACATAAAAATGAGCAATGAGCAGACCTTCTCACCGACGCTTTTGATAAAAATTATTTTGAGTATTTACTCAAATTAAATAGCATTCGGATTATGGGTGAGGATATTTCAAATCAATTTCCTTCATAATCAATTTTATTGAATTAACATCAGATATTTTAATTGTTTTGTTTGTTTTGTGTTTTAGTTTTTAGGGGGAGAAAATTTTGAAAAACTTAAAAACATTTGAAAAATCAAAAACACAAAAACATTTAAAAAAAATTTAAATTTATATTCTGAGAAATTGATTCGACCAAATGAGAAATGATAGTACATTGTAGCAGTTAGAAGCACATCTGTATCATACTGGAACATAAACATAAAGAGCATTTACAATTACTTAGTATGATATGTTGGTAGGTTTATAACTTAGTTGAGATAACATTTGACAAAATTTTGATTATGCTTTATGAGAAACAGATGCTTAGAATACAGTGCTTAGCTTTGTCCTGAATGAGTGGTGATTAATCTTACAAAATGTTTCTTGAACAAAAGTTAAGTTACTAGATTTGATCATGTGTTTATTATCAAAAGAAATTATAATTTTGTTTTTTGTTTTAGTTTAAAGCTGAAACATTCTTTGTGTATACTTACGTATCGACCTGATTGTTATAGCTTTAAATGATTCAAGTTTATTTTCTAGGTTTTGATTAAGTCTTGGACAATCTTTGCGTATATGAAAATATCGACCTGATTGTTAAAAGCTTAATCTTAAATTATTGTTTCGTTCAATTTTCTGGATCATCTGAGCATATGAAAGTATCAACCTTGATTCCAAGATTTTGAACAAATTCAATTTGTTTTATATTTCGTTATTTTCAAAAGAAATTATGTTTTGTTTTTGCATGATCAAGCTAGTTAAAATTGAAATATATTGTTTCAAGAACATTATTGTTTGTTTACTTATTCACAAAACGGGGATGTGTTCAAGTAAATGAAAAACATAAAGTATTAGATAGTTTTGTTTTTATTTGATATCTTATCTAAGTAATTAAACTTAAAGATGTGAGGCCCCGAAACCGGGAGACCCTGCAGAGGTTGGTTTCGTCATAACACATAGCTTTTAAACTAAAAACTTTCATAATCATGCAGCGAAAATGTAAACGTAGTTTGATAACATAATACAATAAAGGGTCTGTATCAAAAACATATCGAAATGCCAAAACCACCGGATCGTCTGACTCTATGCCTGAGCTCCATGCCTTCTCTTATCATACCTTCAACCTGACATACATGCTAAATCAAGTCAGCTTACACTGGTGAGTTCTAGTTTTCATAAAACCACATTAAACATACTTAACATAAACATCATTATGTACACATAGTCCATAACCTTAGCACATAACATCGTCAACATCATCATCATACATTCCACTGTCACCATACGAACAGTGGGCTTATGCCGGCACAAGGCTCCATGTTTATAGTCCGATCGACTCTTACCATGTTTATAGCCCGATCGGCTCTTACCATGTTTATAGCCTGATCGACTCTTACCATGTTTATAGCCCAGTCGGCTCCGTGTTTATAGCCCGGTCGGCTCCGTGTTTATAGTCCGATCGACTCTCATGTTTATAGTCCGGTCGACTCCATGTTTATAGCCCGATCGGCTCCATGTTTATAGCCCGATCGGCTCCATGTTTATAGTCCGGTCGCCTCCATGTTTATAGTCCGATCGACTTTCATGTTTATAGTCCGGTCGACTTCATGTTTATAGCCCGATCGGCTCCATGTTTATAGCCCGATCAGCTCCATGTTTATAGTCCGGTCGACTCCATGTTTATAGGCCGATCGGCTGTTCATATCCTGATATAGTCAGGTCATCATTCATACTTACCCAGTACAAGTACCAGAGCATCATCATTCGCACATATCCTATAGCACGTATAGGGACATCATTCATTCTTCATACATGATACACTAGCATCATATCATCATTCATCATAATCCTCATACATTTCATGCTAGCATTATAACATCATTCATCATAGACCTCATGGCATCCTAAACCTGTCCTACTAGCACTACTTCATCATATCAATCTCCTAATAACATAGGAATCATCATACTACATTACGCTAGTATCATGTCATCGTATCATAACATCATGGCATCACATACAGGTTGCATTAGTACATATTCATCATTTCCTGCATCATACTTTCATCCTAGCAGCCTAGGATTTCATCATAGCATGGCATCTATACTAATCAGCATAGCATGTTATCATACAGTTCATCATCATATCTTACTAACGCGCATTCATCATACTTAGCATACTTTCATGCATAACTCATGCTAACACATAAACATGCATACATAGTCCTGGCATATCATCATTTGTTCATCATCATCATAGCACATAACATCATAGACATATCAATAAGCATGTGTGCCAGCCCAAAACATTACACATAAAATAGGGCGGATAGAACTCACCTGACAGTAGACTCTTGTTTTTCCTTAGCCGAACTCCTTAGCTAGGGACTTAAGAACCTACATCATCTCATGATCTCATCACATTCCATTTCTAGACTTAGGATTTATTCTAAGTCCTCATAACCTACTAGTTCCCCCTTATAACTACAAGTCCTCGAAACACTTGTAGTTCACGCAATACTCATGTACACGAAACCCATGTACTCGAAATACTAGGATACACGAAATATCCAAGGTACACGAAACCCTGTGTACTTGAACCTCCATGTGTACTCGAACTAGTATATTCGAAGCCCGTGTATTCGAAACCATGGTACTCGAAACTAGGGTACACGGAGCCAATGTATTCGAACTGGTGTACTCGAAATGCTCATGTACTCGAATTCCACCTGCCCGAAATGGTATATTTTCGTGTACTCATCTTTTCACCATAAACCATCTTAGAATTTCATCTGAGATCATGGGGAGCTAATTATAGGCCTCTTATGTGGTTACCAACTCGTTGGAACCACCAAGTTTCGAACTTTATGCATAAAGGTGTGACATTTATTCCTAAATTTCATTTCACTCAAAAATCCTAACTTTTATATATAAAACACTTACTTGAAGATAAATGAACACTCATGTCAATCCTGGTGCGTTTCCTCTTCCGTTTGCTCGATTAAAAGCTCGATCTTGAAGTCCTCGAAATCTACTTCGTGTACTCGAGAGAACGTGCTTCCAGACTAAGGTTAGCACGTTTCCCAAGGCACTACAACTTTTAGGCAGTGTCCGGTACTCGAAATTTGGAGAATTTCAATTACTAATTTTGAGTACAGTGTTCTCGAAATCCAATATTGAGTACAAAAACTCGAGACCTTAACTTGTTTATTTTTCGTCTATTTTCCTTCAATCTTATTACCCGTTACCCATCTGTAAGTTCAAATAACTTGTATTTTTAGATAATTTGGGATGTTACAAGTCTCCCCTCCTTACAATAGGTTTCGTCCCGAAACCCGCCTCGTTAAACATCGAACAAATGAGGATACAACCTCCTCATTTCATCTTCCGTCTCCCATGTCATGTCGGAACCCTTCCGATGCTTCCACTGAACTCTTACGTGACGAACTATTTTATTCCGTAGTTGCTTTTCCTTCGTATCCACAATGGCGACTACTTCTTCAATGTAGTTCAGTCGGTTATCCACCTCGATGTCATCCAAAGGAACATGTGCCTGCTCGTCGGCCAAACACTTCCTCAAGTGTGACACGTGGAAGGTAGGATGGATCCCGTTCAACTCTTCGGGTAAGTCCAGTCGATACGTGACTTTCCCTACCCTTGCCTCTATCTGAAACGGTCCGATATACCTCGGACTCAACTTTCCTCGCTTTCTGAATCGAATGATTCCCTTCCATGGTGATACCTTCAGCAACACTCGATCGCCAACATTAAACTCGATCGGTCTTCGGCGCTTGTTAGCATAGGACTTTTGGCGATCTTGTGCAGCTTTCATATGTGCTTTTATCACCCGTAGCTTTTCTGCCATATCAATCACGGCAGCCTTGTTTCGCATCTCTTTCTGTCCAACTTCACCCCAACATATCGGGGTCCTACATCGCCTTCCGTACAACGCCTCATATGGGGGCATTCCGATACTAGAGCGGTAGCTGTTATTATAAGAAAACTCCACCAATGGCAAGTGGTCATCCCAGCTTCCTCCAAAATCGATAATGCACGCCCTAAGCATATCCTCCAACGTTTGCATAATCCTTTCCGACTGTCCATCCGTTTGGGGGTGATAGGCGGTACTGATGTTTAGTCTTGTTCCCATAGCATCATGAACTGCTTCCAGAATCTGGATGTAAACCTCATATCCCGATCTGACACAATGGAGGCAGTAACTCCATGTCGAGTCACAATCTCTTTCACGAACAACTCAGACAACCTTTCGGACGTATACGTTTCCCTGATTGGAAGAAAGTGTGCACTCTTCGTCAGTCGATGCACAATCACCCATATGGTATCATGTCGTTTAGCTGTCCTAGGTAGCTTGGTAATGAAATCCATAGTGATGTGTTCCCATTTCAATTCCGGTACCTCAAGAAGTTGCACATATCCGTAGGGCTTCTGATGTTCAGCCTTTACTTGCGCACAAGTAAGGCACATGTTCACATACTGCATCACATTAAACATCATGCCCGGCCACCAATAAACTTTTCGGATATCTTGATACATCTTTGTTGCACCGGGATGCACAGAATATCGTGACTTGTGGGCTTCATCAAGAATTGTCGATCGAATGTCCCCATTTCTGGGCACCCACATACTACCGAATCGTATCTTCACACCGTGGTCATTGTCTTCCAAGTTCTTGACTTGCCCGAAGACACGTTCAAAACCCACGTTCTCTTCTTTCAGTCCTTCCTGTTGCGCCTGCTTGAGCTCGTTTAGAAAGTCTGGCGTTATTACCAAACTATACGATTTTACTCGTATGGCTGGATGATCAGTCTTGCGACTCAAAGCATCTACTACCACATTGGCTTTTCCCGGGTGATATAAAATATCACAGTCATAATCCTTTAGCAGCTCAAGCCATCGTCTTTGCCTCATGTTCAATTCCTTTTGCTCGAAGAAGTACTTCAAGCTCTTGTGGTCGGTATAGATGGTACTCCTTACTCCATAGAAATAGTGCCTCCATATTTTCAATGCAAACACCACTACAGCGAGTTCAAGAGCGTGGGTCGGGTAGTTAGCCTCATGAATCTTTAGCTGGCGCGAAGCATAAGCTATCACCCTTCCCCTTTGCATCAGTACACATCCCAACCCTTGTCGTGACACATCGGCATACACAACAAAATCATCATTTCCATCCGGCAATGCTAAAACAGGATCTTGGGTAAGTTTCTCCTTTAGCACTGAAAACGCTTGTTCTTGGTTTGGACCCCATTCGTACTTTACATCTTTCTTCGTGAGCTTCGTCAGTGGCGTTGCTATCTTGGAGAAGTCTTGAATAAATCTCCGATAGTAACGGCCAAACCAAGAAAACTGCTTACTTCCGTAGGTGACTTCGAAGGGCTCAATTTCATAGCCGTTTCAACTATAGCTGGATCTACCATAATGCCGTCTGGGTTCACCACGTGCCCCAGAAACTGTACTTCTCGTAACCAGAAGGCGCATTTGGAGAACTTAGCATAAAGTTTCTCTTTCCTCAGGATCTCCAATACCTCACGTACGTGACAAGCATGGTCTCCCTCGTTCTTTGAGTAAATCAAGATATCGTCAATAAACACTATCACCGATCGGTCCAACATCGGTCGACATACTCTGTTCATCAAATCCATAAATGCTGCAGGAGCATTCGTCAATCCAAATGACATAACGAGAAACTCGTAATGTCCATAACGTGTACAGAAAGCAGTCTTTGGAATATCCTGCTCTCGAACTTTCAACTGATGGTACTCGAAACTAGGGTACACGGAGCCAATGTATTCGAGCTGGTGTACTTGAAATGCTAATGTACTCGAATTCCACCTGCCCGAAATGGTATATTTTCGTGTACTCATCTTTTCACCATAAACCATCTAAGAATTTCATCTGAGATCATGGGGAGCTAGTTATAGGCCTCTTATGTGGTTACCAACACGTTGGAACCACCAAGTTTCGAACTTTATGCATAAAGGTGTGACCTTTATGCCTAAATTTCATTTCACTCAAAAATCCTAACTTTTATATATAAAACACTTACTTGAAGATAGATGAACACTCCTGTCGATCCTCGTGCGTTTCCTCTTCCGTTTGGTCGATTAAAAGCTCGATCTTGAAGTCCTCGAAATCTACTTCGTGTACTCGAGAGAATGTGCTTCCAGGCTAAGGTTGGCACGTTTCCCAAGGCACTACTATTTATAGGCAGTGTCTGGTACTCGAAATTTGGGGAATTTCGATTACTAATTTCGAGTACAGTGTACTCGAAATCCAATATCGAGTACACGAACTCGAGACCTTAACTTGTTTATTTTTTGTCTATTTTCCTTCAATCTTATTATCCGTTACCCATCTGGAAGTTCAAATAACTTGTATTTTTAGATAATTTGGGATGTTACAAAAGAAGTTTTATACTGACAATCATCTTTGAATTGTAATTTGCTGATAAATATATTCATTAATTCAATCAGGTGTGTTGATAATTGTAATACAATATGATCTCATGTCTGGATCTTTCTCAAACAAATATACGTGATTGTTTTGTTAGTTTATATTTCATAGTTAGATTTATTAAATTTGTAGTGTGTTTGTTTTAAAAATTTTAAAAAATACAAAAAGATTTTTGGATTTATCTGATGTTAAATCAATAATTTTTGATTATTTGTTTTGACTTTGAAAAATTAAACATTGTTTTGTTTGAATTTTTTTAAATAAATAAAAGGTTTGCTTGGAGGTTCGTTTGTAAGGTTCGTCTAAAGGTTCGTTAAAATAGGTTCTGGACAGGTTCGCTTAAAGTTTTGTTAACAGGTTCGGTCAACTAGTTGGTCAAAGGTTCGTTCAAAGGTTTGCTCATAGGTTCGTATAAATAAAGGTTCGTTTGTGAGACATTCGTCAGTTTCATCAGAACCGATCCACGAACCTGCAAAACTTGTTTTTGATTTTTTCGATTTTGGATCTCAAAAACTGTTTGCCATATATCATAAGATTTGGTTTTGGATTGTGATTGTTTATAGGTAAAAATATTGAATATTGACCGGATAGATTAGGAGATATGGTGGTTTTTAATCTGATTTAGTCGAACCAGTTGTTTAAGATAAAAATCTGTTTAAATCTAAATTCTGGAAAAATCGTTTTCATTAATGTTGTTCATTTTTGAATGGCAAACCTTTGATATAAATTTTTTGATCTAATTCATTGATTTGAAAATTTGATTTTGAAATGGATTAGGTTAGTGATGTGAACTTAGGTTCGCTAGTTTACTAAGGTTCGTTTGAACTTCATAGGTTCTGGCCGAATCTTTGTATATCACTGAACCGAACCTTTGTTGGTCAAGGTTCGTTTGACCAGAAGGTTCGTGTGATGTAAAGATTCGTTCATTAAAAGGTACGTTAGGTTTAACAGGTTTGTCTGACAAATAGGTTCGTCTAAGCTTAGGTTCGGCACATGGAGGGTTCGCTGGTTTCAACACTTCGAAAGTTTTTTTGATTTTTTTTAATTTTTTTAATTTTTGTTTTAATTTTTTTTTCTGATGTTAGAAATGGCGAATCTTACATTCGGGGATAAACACAATCTCTGTGCATATCTGGATCCTACAACGAAGAATGGCAAAGATTTTCGACCAATGATCAAGTTTTTGAGAAGATCAAGGATTTATCATGCCATATCTAACTCATGTCAGATTTATAGATCTCATATTCAAAGCTTCTGGGATTCAGCAAGGTTAATCACTGTTGATGAAGACTATGTTATTGAGGCGAATGTGCTTGGTCAAGCCATTGAGTTACTGAAGTTGATATAAGAAGGGTTCTACAGTTTGGAGGAGAACCTGCAGGAATGACTCTCATTCCTGAAAGGTGTATTAAAGGATGTTTCTTAAGGATTAGATACTTTGGAATATACAGCGAGTATTCAATCAAGAAGAGAAAGCTTCCTTTGCAATACGAGTTTTTGGCACATGTCTTGTTACATTGCCTTAGCATGAGGAAGGGCACATTTGATGAGCTTAGAGACTTAATGAGATCTGCAATGGTTGCATTAATATTGAACAAACCGTTCAATTTTTCTTGAATGATATTCAGATATATGTCAGATAACATCACCAAAGCCAAAGACAGATTCTACATGTATCCCAGTTTTATCCAGATGTTGATTGATGAAAGGTTTCCAGAGAAGAACCTGCCTAGAGTTGCTGCTGATCTTCTTAAGCTGAAGCATATGACTGAATCTAGTCTTGGTCAAGTCAAAATTTATCAGAAGAGCAATGATGAAGTGTTGATTAAGGATGTGATATGTCATTGTGCCAAAGCTAACTATGTTGCTCCTGTGGATGATACTTGGAGGCATGAATATTCCAATTCTGATAATGAACAGTTGAGTGACAATGATGATGATCAATCATAACCACCACCTCCTCCTCCTATGTCACACCCCCGATTTTCAACTAACGGAATCATACCGTTTGTTACGTGACAAACCAGGATCTCAGATCATTAGACATAACGAAGACCTCTATATGAATTTCAAACATACTTTGGTCTAAATCTGTAATATCAAAGTTCAAACGTTGCGGAAGCGTTTCTAAAACAAAACAAACATAAAGGTTTGAAAACTGTAAATTACAAAGCAATGTCTCAAATGTTTAAATCCAAATCAACAGAAATTTAAAATATGCATGCGACTCGATCTCCTAGTCCATGCTCGCTTGCTCGTGTACCTTAGCGTCTTGAGAAAACATGTAAATCAAGTCAACACAAAGGTTGGTGCATTACACAGGTTTAAGTATTCACAATTGTTTGAAACAACAGTTTGAATATAATGTTTGCAGATAACATAATCACACATGCATAGTCATGATAGCTAGTCATTTGTACTATTTACATAAGTGGTCGACACCGAAGCTGACTGTTGCATGCTGTTGCATGTTTTGCCTTGCCACTATTGTCTAGCACAAACAATAGTAATGTGAATTGGCTAGTTAAACACTTGCATAGATCCCATCTACCAAGTGAGGTTTGTCAAACCTAATAGATCTATTTCCAACTACCACGCTTTGCACTACGGCAAACTAAACGGTTCGAAATGTAAGGACTTGTAATGCTATGTTTGCACTTAATGTAAACAGCTAAGTCATGCAAGTGATATGTATCTAAAAGTGTTTGTTGCACATGTTTTCTACCCCAAAACAGTTAAAATAAGAATAGGGGCCGTGTACGCTCCTTTGATTGTGAATAGAATGATCAAACACGTGAAATCGCGTAGAAAGCCCTCTACCTGTGTTTTAACAATAACTTATTGTTATTCGGGATGTCGTTTTGTGCTTGAAATCACATACGTGTCAACACACGTATGTTAGAAAGTTAGAATCGTGCACAAGTAAATACGCGTGACTTTAAAGTCGTTTAATAAAATCACATAGTCGTTTATGATTTTATTTAAACAAACGTAATTATACGCGATTACGTTTTTGGGTTAAAATATGAATTTTGTTATTTTATTATGTTCGGGATTTCGTTACGGTTCCAACGCAACTTGAATGGATCAAATCGGAGTTAGAACGAATGAGATATGGCCTAAATACTAAAATAACCCAAAAATCAAAAATAGGTGGAGGCCGGGTTCGAACCCGTGACCTCCCTCCCATGCTACACCTTCCCTACCATCTCCTCTGCCTCACATTTGTTAACAGAAACCATATTAAACGTTTTTAACCAACACAGGGTCGGTTTCCCCTTTTGTTAACCCACCGAACTCATTTGGTTTCAATTGCCTCACAATTCGAACGTAATTGCAAATGAATTCATAGGGGTTTTGTTCTGAGAGTTCAACCGACTCTATGGGTTGTTTTAATTCGAAAAATAGATCATCATTATCAGCTTATTTGGGTGAACACATGTTCGAACTCAACTTTTAAAATCCAATGATCAATAGAATCAAATTCGTTTGTGATAATCCTCGAATTCACAGGGTTTTTCCTCCTCATATCAAAACGAAAATATGTGTGTTGTTTAATTGAATTTTTAGATCATTTCTGTTTAAAAATCCCAAAACTTTTTTCTATTCAAAACGTGGAATTGGTTTTCATTGAATTCGATGTTGTTAACCGAAATTTACATAAGGGTTATCTTAATATAGGCCCTCTGAAACTCACTGTAGCATTTAATTTGATTTTTGAGTCCATCTAGATCAAAATACCCAAAGTCGTTTTATCACAAGAACCCTAGAATTGAAATCATTCAATTCGTTGTTGATTGAAGAACTAAACATAGGGATTTCATTAAGAAAAGTATTATGAAACTGTTGATGCAATTTAATTTCAATTTCTAATTCGTTTGATCATAAACCCCCAATTCGTTTTTAATAACAAGCCCTAAAATTAGAACATCAACAATTCAAGATTTTGAGATGAAATTGTGTTTGGGATACTCTTAGTCGGCTGTTTTAGAAGGTGTAGGAACAATTACTTACTTGTTTCAGTGTAGGATCGTTATAGATCGACTCCAAGCCCTAGGTTCGGCCGCCCCTTCAATCGAATCCCTCTCCCCGCAAGTTGTTGAATGAAATTGCTGTTTGTAATAGCCTCTAATACCGCCGATTAACAGCTATGTGGGTTCAATTGTGTGAGTTAGGATCGAAGTATACGATTTTGATATGTACAACTTCGGTTTCGACCTTGTGGGGTTTAATTGCTTTCAATTCAATGATTAATAGTTTAGTAACTGATAAGAACGTTTGCTATTCATCAATGAAAGTTATTTACATGATTAATTCGACTCATAACCGTTTTTTTTTGTCACGAAATTCAAATTTCACTCCTTTAGCAACTTCGAATTTTGACTTTGATAGTCAAAATTTACCATTCTTGATAATATTTAACCTTTATTCCCATAATCCAAGTGTTCTATAAAATCATGTGTCTAAATTTAATCCTTTTAACTTAATATCGCTTGATTTCCTGTGATTTCGTTAACTTTTGGTTAACGAAGTTAAACCAAAATACCGAATTGTCACAAATTGGGCCGAATAGGATATCATTGGGCTGGGTTAACTCACTAGGGCTGAATAGAGGTGAAGTGGGCCGTGGATATGCATAGGGCCGAGTATGTGTGTTGGAGACAAGGAAATTGTGGGCCAATTAACAATGGGTCCAGTGCCACTTAGTTCCTTATAGGAATTGGGCCTCACAAAGTGGGATTGGGCCTACAATCTATACAGCCCAATTAAGCTTTCTGCTTCCGATATTGTGTCCAGCGAACCTTTTAGGTTACAAGGTTCAGCCACCGAGTATTGTGATTTCGTTAACTTTCGGTTAACGGGGTTAATCCGAAAATACCGGATTGTCACATCATCCCCTTGTTGGAGGAATTTTCGTCCTGAAAATTAGTAAATGTTAGGAGTAGTTAGGAAACTACTTACGAGTTCAATTTGTAAGTGTTAGTGTGATGTTTGATCATTCTGTGTGCTTGTGTGTACTCATACACAAAATCCAATGTTTGCAACATCACAACTAAGTGTGATCGTTCTATGTAATTGTTCGTGTGTACACTAGTTAGTACACCTAACTGTGTATGTTTGTGTTTGATCATACTGTGCTATGTAATCTCGCACATAGTGAGTGTTCACAACTGTTTGTACTATATAACCTTGTACATAGTAAAATGTGTGTAACCAGTCATGTATGTACTACCATAACATGTAACACATGAAATGTAAATGTAACACAATATTTATCACAAAAACAATTGCATAAAGTGTTTGTGCTTACAGTTTGAAATCTGAAATGTTGATGTGTGAAGCATCACGTTATCCCCTTGTTGAAGGAAATTTCGTCCCGAAATTTAACGTGTCTTCACAGTGTTTGTAGTTGTTGTTTTGAACAGATGAGGATATTTCTTCATCATTTGGTCTTCCCTTTCCCATGTGAATTCAGGTCCACGTCTTGAATTCCAACAGACTTTGACTATCGGAATCTTGCTTTGTTAGAGTTGTTTGACCTCTCGGTCCATGATTTCAGCTGGTTCTTCAATGAATCATAACTGTTCGTCTACTTGTATTTCCTCCAGTGGTACAATCAATGTCTCATCAGAAAGACATTTCTTTAAATTCGAAACGTGAAAGACATCATGAACTCCACTGAGTTCATCCGGTAGTTTGAGTTGGTACGCAACCGGACCAATCTTTTTCAGAATCTCAAAAGGTCCTACGTAACGTGGGCTAAGCTTCCCGCGCTTGCCGAATCGTATAACACCTTTCCAAGGTGATACCTTTAGAAGAACTCGGTCTCCTACTTGAAATTCCAATGGCTTACGACGTTTGTCAGCGTAACTCTTCTGTCGATCCCGGGCCGCTGCCATACGGTTCCGGATTTGAACTATCTTCTCTGTCGTTTCATGCACTAGTTCAGGACCTGTTATCTGACTGTCACCAATTTCAGCCCAGCAAACTGGTGAACGACATTTACGACCATACAAAGCTTCAAACGGTGCTGCCTGAATACTTGTATGATAACTATTGTTGTAAGAGAATTCCACTAACGGTAAGTGGTTTTCCCAGCTATCACCAAAGTCAATTACACAAGCTCGTAACATATCCTCGAGCGTTTGAATCGTACGTTCACTCTGACCGTCGGTCTGTGGATGATATGCGGTACTCATATCCAAACGAGTTCCCAATGACTTATGAAGTGACTTCCAAAAGTTTGAAGTGAATCGGGCATCCCGATCTGATATGATAGAGATTGACATGCCATGTCGTACTACCACTTCCTTGATGTAAATACGAGTCAGTTTCTCCATTTTGTCAGTTTCCTTAATGGCTAAGAAATGTGTAGATTTCGTTAATCGATCGACAATTACCCATATCGTATCACAACCACTTGGTGTACGGGGTAACTTAGTAATGAAATCCATCGAAATCTGTTCCCATTTCCACATCGGTATTTCTGGTTGTTGCAGCAAACCATATGGCTTCTGATATTCAACTTTGACTTTCGAACAAGTCAAGCATTTGCTAACGTACCTAGCAATGTCGGCTTTCATGTGAGGACACCAATACAATGCCTTCAAGTCATGATACATCTTGTCTGATCCTGGATGGACTGAATATGTTGATTTGTGCGCTTCATCCATCACGAGTTCCCTTAAACCACCACACAAAGGTATCCACAGTCGATTAATGAAATAACGAATTCCATCAGGTTTGACATCCAATTGTGTTTCCATCCCCCGTAAGGATTCATGTACCAAATTATCCTTTTCTAAGGCTTCCAGCTGAGCACTGCGTACCTTGTCAGGTAAGTCAGTATGTATCGTCATCATAAGTGCGCGAACCCGTCTTGTTGATGTTGTATCTTTTCTGCTTAAAGCATCAGCTACCACATTAGCTTTTCCCGGATGATACTTGATCGCGCATTCGTAGTCATTCAACAACTCGACCCATCGTCGCTGTCTCATATTGAGTTTCTTCTGATCAAAGATATGTTGCAAACTCTTATGATCAGTGTAAATGGTACACATGGTTCCATATAAATAATGCCTCCAAATTTTCAAAGCAAAAACCACTGCTCCTAATTCCAAGTCATGAGTAGTGTAATTCTTTTCATGTGGTCGTAGTTGCCTTGAAGCGTAAGCAATCACTTTCTCACGTTGCATCAACACACATCCCAAACCCTGTGCAGATGCGTCACAATACACCACAAAGTCTTCTGTTCCTTCCGGTAAGGACAGAATCGGTGCACCGCAAAGTTTCTGTTTCAATAACTGGAATGCAGCTTCCTGTTTATCCGTCCAGTTATACTTCATTCCCTTGTGTGTAAGAGCTGTAAGTGGTTGAGCGATCTTTGAGAATCCCTCAATGAATCGTCGGTAATAACCCGCCAAACCAAGGAATTGTCGTACCTCGGTAGGGGTCTTTGGCGCTTCCCAATTCTTAATCGCTTCAATTTTCGCTGGATCAACATGTATGCCCTTTTCATTGACTATATGAGCCAAGAATTGAACTTCTCGCATCCAAAAATCACATTTCGAGAACTTAGCATACAGTTGTTCTTGTTTCAATAATTCTAGTAGCAATCGGAGATGTTCAGCGTGCTCTTCCTCAGTCTGAGAATAGATTAGAATGTCATCAATGAAAACAATGACAAACTTATCAAGATAAGGTTTACAAACACGATTCATGAGATCCATGAATACAGCTGGAGCGTTTGTCAACCCAAATGGCATGACCAAGAACTCATAATGGCCATAGCGTGTTCTAAATGCTGTCTTTGGAATATCTTCTTCTTGGACTCTGAGTTGATGATAACCCGATCTGAGATCAATCTTCGAGTAGTAACTCGAACCTTGCAACTGATCGAATAGATCGTCAATTCTAGGTAACGGATACCGGTTTTTGATGGTAACCTTGTTCAATTCCCGGTAATCGATACACATACGGAAAGTCCCGTCCTTTTTCTTGACAAATAAGACTGGAGCTCCCCACGGTGAAAAACTAGGTCGTATGAAGCCCTAATCCAACAACTCTTGCAGTTGTGTAGATAATTCTTGCATCTCTGACGGTGCAAGTCGATAAGGCGCCCTAGCTATTGGTGCTGCGTCTGGTGTAAGGTCGATTCGAAATTCCACCTGTCTGATAGGCGGTAATCCCGGTAAGTCTTCTGGAAATACTTCGGGAAATTCACAAACCACTGGGATGTCTTCAATCTTCTTCTCAGCTACCGGCTTCTCAGTTATGAGTGCTATGACTGCTGTATGATCTTTACGCAGACATTTGTGTGCTTTCATACAAGATATGAGACGCAGTGGCGTACTGCTCTTCTCGCCTTGTACATACAATGTCTCTCCATGCGAAAGAGGTATACGAACGATCTTATCATGGCATACTATTTCAGCCTGGTGTTTCGAAAACCAGTCCATGCCAATAACTACATCAAAACTGCCTAAAGTGATAGGCATAAGATCAATTTCAAGTGTTTGACCCATCAAATCAAGAACACATCCCTTAAGGATTTGTTCTACTACAATTAACTTGCCATCAGCTAGTTCTACAGTGTATGGGTTTTCCAAGGCAGTGGGACTAACATTTAGCAACTTAGAGAATGTACTAGATACAAAACTCCGGTCTGCACCAGTATCAAATAGCATAGAGGCATAGTGATTATTCAAGAGGAACGTACCCGTGACAATGTTGGGATCCTCCGGTGCTTGACGTCCTCCAATCACAAACGCCCTGCCCCTAGCACCATTGTTGTTGTTATTGGTGCCATTGCCGTTGCCGTTGCCATTTGCATCATTAGTCCCGCCTTTCTTGAGTTGTGGGCAATCCTTTTTGAAGTGCCCCGGTTTACCACACTCAAAGCACCCCTTCTGAGTATTGTTCTGGTTGTTGTTCTGATTATTGGAGTTGTTTTGCAGTTCTCCGCGGCAATCCTTAGCTGCATGCCCTCCTTTGCCGCACCGCTGACACTTAAATTTATCACACTGATTCCCAGCATGATGGAATCCACACTTGTTGCACTTTGGGTGTTTACCAATATACCCCCCTGATGATGATGACTGCTGACCACTGTTCGAATTGTGATAAGACTTGTTTGAATCCTGCTTTCGGTTCTGCTGAAACAGCTGTTGGTTGAAATTCTTGGTGTTGCTGCTTTCCCACTTCCTCTTGTGGTCTCCCACCTCAGTAGTTGTTGTTCGTTTAGGCAGAGTTTCTTGTAACACTGCCTGATCAGTCAATTGGTGCGCCAGTCGAACATCTTGTTGAATCGTTGTGGGATTTGCAGAAGTGACCAATCCCTGGATCTGAGGCACTAATCCCCCAATGTACCTCTCTATCCACTTACTTGCTGGAGTAGCCATGTGAGGTAGGAGTCTGGCTAGTTCATGTAACCTAGTAGTGTACTCCTCAATATTTGACCCCTCCATCTTAAGGTGCCAATACTCCTCTTCCAGTTTTTGCATTTCACTACGAGGATAATACTCCTCTTGCAGTAAGGTCTTGAAACCATTCCAAGTTAGGGCATTGGCCTCACCCAATCCCAGAGTTTGAACATTGGAGTTCCACCAGGTCAATGCTGGACCTTCCAAAGTTCTCGTAGCATACTTAACTTTATTCTCATCAGGACAGTTGCACATCTCAAACACTGATTCTGCTTTCTCAATCCATCGTAGGAGTCCAATGGCCCCTTCCGATCCTTTGAAGCTGTGTGGCTTGCAGTCCAAGAACATCTTGAACGTGTAAACAGGTGGATTCACCAATCCTCCTGTTGGACCATGTGGTCCTGTCGTATGTGTCTGGGTGTAGTTCGCGATTGCCTCCGCGACCCTGTTGTTAATCAGCTCATTGAGCTCAGCAACTGTCATTTGTACGTTCTCACCGGCCATATCTCCCTAGTTAAAAGAAATGTTAGAGTGTTATCAAATCCCATGTGGAATGCGTAAACAATACAACAAACAACAAACATGTAATTGTAGGATTGAACACAATTGTTGACAATAGATAATAGTTTTCCACTAGATAATAATTTGATTTGATTACAATACTTTCAAAATAAAAACATAAGTTTTCAAACATCTAGTGTAGGGACACAACCCGCCCCTAATAAGTTTAAACAAAATAAAGAAAAATCAAGCATCCTCAACAGTAGAATCATCATCAGAATCAATATCATGTGCTGGTATCTCCTCCTCTTCTTCCTCCTCCTCTGCCTCGGATACAAACTGCTCTTCTAATGCAATCAACCTCCCCTCAACAATGTCGGCTCGATGCTCCTCCTCTTGCATTCGTGTAGTCAGATGTACAATGTGAGACTCCATCCCCTGAACTACACTGCGAAGCTCTGTGTATCGGGCGTTTACATCCCGGAGCTCCTGTGCCATGTGCTCGATCCTATCATTAGCCCATTTTGACTCCCAGGTCAATCTGGCGACATCATTCGACTCGAATCGTGGCCTCTTACAGGCACTAAACCTAGGTGGCATACGATATGAAGACTCCTCGGTGGGATCCTCCTCAGGTGCTTTCTCTGGGTCTCTCTGTGGTTCCTCCTCAGGATCCTCCTGTGGATCCTCCTCTGGGTCGTCCTCTTCCGGATCCTCCTCCGGATCCTCGTCTGAGTCCTGTACGGGATCCTCCTCATGATCCTGAAATGCTGGAGCTATCGGCTCCTCATCATCAGATACGATCACGTACGGTGGTGACGGTGCTGCCATATCTGTTACATAAGACCATATGTAAATACTAGGCAAAAGCAGTTGTGTAAACAAGTGTCTAATGTCCAACAATTATAGTCTAAGTCTACTAATGCAAACCTAGTTCGCTATAACCAATGTCTCTGATACCAATCTATCACACCCCCGATTTTCAACTAACGGAATCATACCGTTTGGGACGTGACAAACCAGGATCTCAGATCATTAGACATAACGAACACCTCTATATGAATTTCAAACATACTATGGTCTAAATCTGTAATATCAAAGTTCAAACGTTGCGGAAGCGTTTCTAAAACAAAACAAACATAACGGTTTGAAAACTGTAAATTACAAAGCAATGTTTAAATCCAAATCAACAGAAATTTAAAATATGCATGCGACTCGATCTCCTAGTCCATGCTCGCTTGCTCGTGTACCTTAGCGTCCTGAGAAAACATGTAAATCAAGTCAACACAAAGGTTGGTGCATTACACAGGTTTAAGTATTCACAAATGTTTGAAACAACAGTTTGAATATAATGTTTGCAGATAACATAATCACACATGCATAGTCATGATAGCTAGTCATTTGTACTATTTACATAAGTGGTCGACACCGAAGCTGACTGTTGCATGCTGTTGCATGTTTTGCCTTGCCACTATTGTCTAGCACAAACAATGGTAATGTGAATTGGCTAGTTAAACACTTGCATAGATCCCATCTACCAAGTGAGGTTTGTCAAACCTAATAGATCTATTTCCAACTACCACGCTTTGCACTACGGCAAACTAAACGGTTCGAAATGTAAGGACTTGTAATGCTATGTTTGCACTTAATGTAAACAGCTAACTCATGCAAGTGATATGTATCTAAAAGTGTTTGTTGCACATGTTTTCTCCCCCAAAACAGTTAAAATAAGAAAAGGGGCCGTGTACGCACCTTTGATTGTGAATAGAATGATCAAACACGTGAAATCGCGTAGAAAGTCCTCTACGAAGAACCTGTGTTTTCACAATAACTTATTGTTATTCGGGATGTCGTTTTGTGCTTGAAATCACATACGTGTCAACACACGTATGTTAGATAGTTAGAATCGTGCACAAGTAAATACGCGTGACTTTAAAGTCGTTTAATAAAATCACATAGTCGTTTATGATTTTATTTAAACAAACGTAATTATACGCGATTATGTTTTCAGGTTAAAATATGAATTTTGTTATTTTATTATGTTCGGGATTTCGTTACGGTTCCAACGCAACTTGAATGGATCAAATCGGAGTTAGAACGAATGACATATGGCCTAAATACTAAAATAACCCAAAAATCAAAAATAGGTGGAGGCCGGGTTCGAACCCGTGACCTCCCTCCCATGCTACACCTTCCCTACCATCTTCTCTGCCTCACATTTGTTAACAGAAACCATATTAAACATTTTTAACCAACACAGGGTCGGTTTCCCCTTTTGTGAACCCACCGAACTCATTTGGTTTCAATTACCTCACAATTCGAACGTAATTGCAAATGAATTCATAGGGGTTTTGTTCTGAGAGTTCAACCGACTCTATGGGTTGTTTTAATTCGAAAAATAGATCATCATTATAAGCTTATTTGGGTGAACACATGTTCGAACTCAACTTTTAAAATCCAATGATCAATAGAATCAAATTCGTTTGTGATAATCCTCGAATTCACAGGGTTTTTCCTCCTCATATCAAAACGAAAATATGTGTGTTGTTTAATTGAATTTTTAGATCATTTCTGTTTAAAAATCCCAAAACGTTTTTTTATTCAAAACGTAGAATTGGTTTTCATTGAATTCGATGTTGTTAACCGAAATTTACATAAGGGTTATCTTAATCTAGGCCCTCTGAAACTCACTGTAGCATTTAATTTGATTTTTGAGTCCATCTAGGTCAAAATACCCAAAGTCGTTTTCTCACAAGAACCCTATAATTGAAATCATTCAATTCGTTGTTGATTGAAGAACTAAACATAGGGATTTCATTAAGAATAGTATTCTGAAACTGTTGATGCAATTTAATTTCAATTTCTAATTAGTTTGATCATAAATCCCCAATTCGTTTTTAATAACAAGCCCTAGAATTAGAACATCAACAATCCAAGATTTTTAGATGAAATTGTGTTAGGGATACTCTTAGTCGGCTGTTTTAGAATGTGTAGGAACGATTACTTACTTGTTTCAATGTAGGATCGTTATAGATCGACTCCAAGCCCTAGGTTCGGCCGCCCCTTCAATCGAATCCCTCTCCCCGCAAGTTGTTGAATGAAATTGCTGTTTGTAATAGCCTCTAATACCGCCGATTAATAGCTATGTGGGTTCAATTGTGTGACTTAGGATCGAAGTATACGATTTTGATATGTACAACTTCGGTTTCGACCTTGTGGGGTTTAATTGCTTTCAATTCAATGATTAATAGTTTAGTAACTGATAAGAACGTTTGCTGTTCATCAATGAAAGTTATTTACAAGATTAATTCGACTCATAACCGTTTTTTTTTGCCATGAAATTCGAATTTCACTCCCTTAGCAACTTCGAAGAAGCAAATGATCCTAACTTCACAGTTGATGAGCCTAAAGCTTCAAGGCCAAAGAAAAAGAAGAGGATGGCAAAGGTTGTGACAATCCGGCTTTTCGGATTAACCTTGTTAACTGAAGAGAGTGAGATCACAGGCCCAACGGGAAAAATTAGGCCCAATGAAGTCTATGAAGGCCCAACAAAGCCTAGTAGGCCCAATAAGGTCAATTTAGGCTCAAGGAAAACAAGGAAGGCCCACTAAGGCCCAAGTAGGCCAAACAAGGCCAAAGTAGGCCCAAGGTAGGCCCAATAAGGCTAAGATAGGCCCAATGAGTTCAGGATAGGCCCAATTGTATTTGAGAAGCCCAATTGGGTTAATTTAGCCCAACACTGAGTTAAAGGAATCGATTAGTGACAATTTGGGATTATTAATGTAACGTTGTTAATCGAAATGATATGTTGTCGATCCAGAATAACCTATAGGAGTTAAGAATTAAGAAAAATTAATTCCTAAGTGTTAAGTTGTTGAAGATTAAACTTGTAATTGATTTTTAGTGTCAATTTTGACTTCCACAAGTCAAAATTCGGCCAATTTGTTATTGAAATTCGAAATTCATCTTAATCCGTTACAATTAACCGAATTAATCATTCAATCAGTCTGCAATGATGATGATTAAACGTTATTATGAACTATTGTAAATGTTAAGTCTCGAATTAAAGATGATTAGTAGGGTAAAAGTCGAAACCGTCAATGGCAATTATAATACATCTATAATTCGACTTTAACATTCCGAATTGGGCATTCATACTCATCATTCGGCACTATTAGGTTCTTCTACACTCAACAATTCGGTCTAAAGAGTTGTGAACAGAAGAGTTCGAGTGGAGCTTAGTCGAAGTCCATCTTCTAATCGAACTACATTGAATCATCATCAAAAGAGGTAAAAATCTATTCATATTCAACCTAAACCTGACGATATAGAGTAAACCCATGTTAATTTTTGCTGAAAACATCGAATAGTATGAACTTCGATTCTAGGGTTCATCATGAAGAATGAATTGGGGGTCTTTGTTCAAACGAATTAAAGAATCGAATTAAAGTTAACAGAGAGTTTCGGAACACTCTGTTTAATGATCATACTTTATCAATTTCATCAAACAACAACAAACACTATGATTTTTAATTCTAGGGTTCTAAGTGAAAACGACTTTGGGGGTTTTCATGAAAACGGGGTTTAGAATCAAATTAAATGTTATAGATAGCTTCAGAAGGGATCGATTAAGGTTAAACCTAAGTTAATTGTGGCTAATAACAGTGAATTGATCGATTTCAAGTTTCTAGGGCTTGTATTAAAAACGGGATTGGGGATTTCTAAGCAAAAGAGTTTAAAAATCTGATTAATCTCAATAGATAGTTTCGAAAATCCTTGTCCAATGAAAACCCTATGATTTTGTGGATTCACATTAACGAATTGAACGATTTTAAGTTGAAGTTTAAGAACTTGGGTTCGAAACTAGTAAGGTTCGATTAATCTGGTTATAGGGGCTTATTTGTCGAATTAAAACCATCAGCAGGATCGTTTATATCCATGGGACAAAAGCCCCATGGTTAGGGGGTTAATGGGATTCGAACTAGAGCCCAATTGGATGTAAATCAATTCGGTTAAGAAAAAAGGGGGGACCGGCCCATGGATACTTAAAACTAATTGAATATGATTCTGTTAATGAAATATGAACTAGATTAGATGGTAGGTTGTGGGTGTGTTGGAGTTGGAGGTCGCGGGTTCAAACCCGGCTCCAACTGTTTTTGAGGTTTACATCATTTTTTAGTATTTCTATCCTATCTCACTCGTTTTAACTCCGATTCGATCCATTCGAATTGCGTTAGAACCAGAATCCAATTCCGGACGTATTAGAATAATAAAAACCACATTTTTGATCGAAAATGAAATCGCGTATAATTACGTTTATTTAAATAAAATCGTATAGGATTTTATTTAAACGATTTCAAAAGCACGCGTACACCCGTATACATTCTTAACACTTTAACATACGTGTGTTGACACGTATGTGATTTCAAGCACAAAACAACATTCTGAATAACTTTAGGTTATTGTTAAACCACAGATTTTTCGTAGAGGATTTCTACGCAAGTTCACAAGTGTTTGATCATTCTGCAATACTCAAAGGTGCGTACACGGCCCCTTTCTTATTTTAAACTGTTTTGAGGGAGAAAACATGTGCAACAAACTATTTTTAGATACATATCACTTGCATGAGTTAGCTGTTTACATTAGGTGACAACATAGCAACTTGAAAGTCCTTACACACCTCGAACCGTTTAGTTTGCTGTAACGCAAAGCGTGGTAGTTGGAAATAGATCTATTAGGTTTGACAAACCTCACCCGGTAGATGGGATCTACGCAGGTTTTGACTGACCGAACACAATTTTACTATTGTTGTGCTAGACAATAGTGGCAAGGCAAAAACATGCTATAGCATGGCAATTCGTCAGCTTCGGTGTCGACCACTTATGTAAATAGTTTATATGACTAGCTATCATGACTGTGCATGTGTGATTATGTTATCTACAATCTTGATATTCAAACTGTTGTTTTGAACATTGTGAATGCTTAAAACCTGTGTTATGCACCAACCTTTGTGTTGACTTGATTTACATGTTTTCTCAGGACGCTAAGGCGCGCGTTAAAGCTGGCATGGACTAGGAGATAGAGTCGCATGCATTTTAAACATTTTAGATATTTGGATTTTAAACATTTGAAACTTTGTATTGTATTTTACATTTTTACAACTGTTATTGGTTTTATAACGCTTCCGCAACTTTTGAAAACTCTGATGTTATGTTTGAAAGACCAAAGTATGTTTTGAAATTCATATAGAGGTCTTCTCTATGTCTAATGATCTGAGATCCTGGTTTGTCACGTTCCCAAACAGTATGATTCCGTTAGTTGGAAATTGGGGGTGTGACAAAGGTGTCTAAGAAGAAAAAGACAAGGACTCCCAGGATTATTGTTTCTTCTCCTATGGTTGTTTCTTCTACATCTGTTTCTATTCTTGTGTCTATACATGCTTCAGTTGCTGCTGTAGTTCAAGAAGATGTGTCTACTACACAAGCATATATTTCTAAACCTATTTCCATTGCTTCAACAATTCGAGAAGAAGTTTCTACATCACCAGTTAATATTCAGACAGATTCTTTTATTCAGACACCTAAGTTTGTAAATGTTGCTACTTTTGTTCCTTCATTCATGGATGCTACAACTGTAACTACATCTTTTCAAGCTGCTTCAACTTCTAGAGGAGAGTCTTTATTTGAAGGCTTAGATGACTTGGATTTAAACTTCTCCATAGATTATGATGACACTGAGCTAAGAAGAAGAATTTCTATATTGTCACAAGATTTTGACGTATATAGAAAACAAAAGGAGAAAGCTGATGTTGAACAACCATCTTCTTTAAGCTCAAGTGATCTAGATGTGATGAAAAGCCAAATTTCTCAACTGATGAAGTGGAGAGAGGAAGATTTGATTGAAAAGAAGTTCATGAGTGAAAGAATTACTTCTTTCGAGACTTTAACTGCAAAACAAAGTGTTGATATTGCTGAGCTGCACAAGGAAAATCAAGAGTTGAGACAAAAGATTGATGATACTCAAGTTAAAGATGCTGAAGTTGATGCTACTGGTGCTAATTCTGAGCCAGCGCATGTTAATCTTGATGATGAATGAGTAGAATAGAAAGTGGATTATGATGATTCAGATGCTGATGAACATCCAAGCTTTAATGCTTATTTTGATGATGAAGATGATGATGGTGATGTGACTGGTGTGAGAAGTTCAGGTGGATTGAATTCAAAAACTGGTGCTATAGTGATTTACAATCCTTCTAGGATTTCATTTGGTGTTACGCCTATTTTTACTGTTTCTTCTGACAAAGCTAAAGACTGTGAGGATGTTGATATTGAAGCTTTAACTGATATAGAATATCCAAAGAAAAGTGTTGATTATTGCTTGCCTACTTTTGTTGAGTTGTTTGAACAATATGCTGATATACATTTGCATAGAATGTTTGGTGAAATATCTGAAGATAAAGAATTGGAGGAAGGAGAAATTGGAGGTGGCTATTCAAGGACTGAGTTCTATGATATATTTGAAGTTGATTCAGATCAATCATTTGATTTTGAACAAGATGATCAAATGGATGAGAATTTGTATAATCTACAAACCTTGAAGAAGATATTTGATATTGAAGTTAAAAGAGGTGTTCCACGAACATCAGTTGATTAGATGAAAGAAAAGACTTATATGGAGATATGGAAGGAAAATCAAGATGAAAACAAGTACATAATTGATCATTTATACATTTTGAAGCAAATGATTGAAGAAATTGAAGAAAAAGTTCAAGAAAATCAAGCTAGACAATTCACAAGATTCAAGATTGGATCTAAATCAAAGATGAAAGGAATATTTGTAAGCTATGGTTACTTTCACAACATTTCTCGAAGCATGAAGAACAAAGGATGTTATGTAGTTAAAAGGACTGATGGATGTCAATATTTTGGAAAGGCATTGGATATTATGTCTTTACCACCTTTTGAATGTATGCAGTTATCCAGGTTGAAGATGATAAAGCCAATTCAGACTGAACATAATGATATATTTGAGAAGTTGTTAAAGAAAGAAGCTAAGACTGGATGTAGTTTGTTGGTTCCACAAGTCAAAGACAAGTTACTTGGATATTCAAAGCCTAAAGCTTATATAAGACCAAGGTTGAGGAGGATAGAACAGAATTGAAATCCTTATTTCAAGTTCTGGTTCTATGATGAAAAGACATCTGAAGCTGTTATTCTTTTGAGACAAGAAGAGAAGTTGTGGGTGACTAGGATGTTATATCCTGTATGGCTAGTTAACTGTTCAAAAGAAGACATTGAGTTGCGGAATGTAGCTGAAATCTTGCTGATGATGGATTTCATGATGTTGGTCTAAGCTACAAAGACATGGCAGTTCAATTTCAAACAATTGCTTGGATGTGTTATACTCTGGGAATACATTCTGGATGCAACTGGGAAGATGTTAACTACTTGTATGTTGAGTTGATGAAATTGCAAAAAGAGATAGATGAGAGAGATGCAAAGATGGAAGCTGAAAGATTATTTAAGATACCAAAGTCTGTGGTCATTCGTGCTGAAGATAATGTTTGTGAAAGCAGTGAAGCTCAAAGTGTAGATTGAAGACATAGATTGAAGATTTTGGAAGCAACTATTAAGGATGAGTTTGTTAGTACATGTTTGTAATAGGTTGCTTATCAAAATGTGTAATTTATAGGAAGGTTTGGCTGAGGTTCGTATGGCCCACGAACCTAACCTAGGTAGTTTTGTGGTACAGGTTCGTCCAGCGAACCTCAAGGTTCGGCTGGCGAACCTACAGGTTCGGTCAGGTTCGTCTGATCTCATTGTATATGTTGTAGGTTTGTCTAATATTTTGTAACTTTGATATTTTTAGAGAGTGAGACAGATCTGTTATTCTCTGTGTGAGTAAGAACTGTGTGTTCTTGAATTTCATTGTAATCAGTTGAACTTGATTAATATAAGGATGATTATTGAAATGTTTGTTCTTCTTTGCTACATATATATCAAATATAGATTCCGCATATATTTGATTTTTAATAGGTTTTCGTTGAACAAACGAGAGCAATTCTACAATTGTGTTTGAAAAAACCTTTAATATCGAAGAGCACATAACCGATTTAACACTCAAAAACTCTAATGACCCATTACCCGACTATTCCATGTTCTACCAACCCTCCCGAACTCATTTATTAATTATTCGAGATGATTCCAAGTCCTAATTGCTTGGAACATATCAGTGTATTAGTATCGACCAAGATTCAGCAATATCGGTGGGTCAAGGAGTCTTAATATCGACAAGGAGCTGGGCTGCAATACTGTCGTTACCTTCAGCATCGGCCAGCCCCTAGAGCAGACCTTATGTCATCGAAATTGCTATGCACAGCCCCAAATCGAATTCAAACTGACCCAAACATAAATCTAATGGAATCCTTAACATCCTAGTTCGTTTTAGTACAAATCCTAAGGCTTTTGCAGCTCCAAAATGGACTGAACAACTGCTGTGTTCAGAAAAGTGTTCCAGCAAAAAAAATCACATTTTGTTCGGTTTTACCTCAAATCCGGTGTTCCAGCCACCTAATCTTCATTCTAGGATGTTCCTTAGTTCCCCAAGTTGATTTAGTGCAGGTCCTAGAGGTTTCAAGGTCAAAAATTAGCTGTAAAGTTCAGTGAGTTGAAGAAGATGATTTATAGTGATTGTTGCTGAAAATCAGTGATTTGTCACTCGATTTTACCTCGTTTTTGGCAATTCAAAGCTCTATTTCATCGACTCCTCACGATCTACGCGTTGGACACCATAATCGCTCGATTTGGTGGATATTTGAGAAATTTATGGGGTTTTTAGTGAGAGGATAATGTAGAGAGAAAGTTACGGGTTTGGAGAGAGGGGATGATTTTTGTGAAGATGAAAATGGTATTTATTTCTTTTTATGGTTTTTAAACATTCGGGTATGTTCGGGTTCATTCGGTTTCGCTCGGTGTCGCGTAAACGCGTCGGTTTTCGGTTTTCTCGTAACGAAACGTTACGATATTTTAAAATAGAGTTTTCTAAATTATTTTAGGTTGTAATTCCTAATAAATTAACTAGATATATTTTATTTATTTTTAGCATTTCAAAAACGTTTAATTTTACGGTTTTATCAAATTATACGGTTTTAGCGCGTATTCGTTCGGATCGTCACCCGTACGCATACGACGACAACTATACTTTTCAATTTGATTTTCTAATTATTGGACATCGTTCAGAATCTTAAACTTACAGATATATTCCTGCGAATCGTCACTCACATGAATACTCCGTCCGTTTAATATTCACATAATGACGTCCGTTATTGTTTTGTTCTGTACAACCTCATATACGTTTATACATAATAAATCCTAACTACAATTCACATATTAGTTCTGTGTTGTCAAATAAGATTCTGACTGTTAAACCATGAATTCATGATATGATTCCGTAATAGATACGTAATAGTTTTGTATTAAACATCAAATGATAATAATACACATGTAATATACATAGTTCGTATCTGATCTGCTGTACAAGTCACTGTTCCAGTTATGGTTCCAGCACTGATGTTACAGTCTCCCCTTGTTAGAGAAATTTCATCCCGAAATTTAAGAATCGTTATTAGGTAAATCTTTCTCTGTAAATAGGTGGGGATACTTGGACTTCATGTGATCCTCGCGTTCCCAAGTAAACTCTAGTATGAGCTTGGAATTCCATCGAACCTTAACGATCGGAATACAGCTTCGCTTTAGTTGTTTAACTTCGCGATCCATAATCTCTTAAGGCTCCTCGATAAAATGTAGTTGTTCGTCCATGTAACATCACTGTATTTCAGGTTGTCCGTACATATGTAAGATTGTACTGTTACAATATGATGTGTTATTTATTAAGGATAATGAATTATTGGATGGTATTATTGATAATTGGTATACATATTGAGAACATATTACTATTAAATGCATAAACCATGGGGAGTTTGGTTGAAACCCAACTAAACAAAACCAGAGAGTATACTGCCCATATTATGTATTTTTGGTCTGGAATTGAGAGTTAGTTATGGTTTGGTCACTAAACATAGTCAAGGACACATGGTCATGGTTTATCGAAATAGCGGTGGGACGGTGGCTGGGGCGGTTGCGACTGACCCCTACATATGCCCTGTATATATGCATATTTCGGTATATCACGGATGTGTCAATGATTTGGTTTAGTGTATTTTTGATTGGGATTTATAATATTAAAAATCATAAAATAATGGAAACGATGTTGGTATTGATTACGCGATAGTGAGGTTACGAACACAAATTTAAACTTGAATATTATTTCAGAAACATTAACTTGATAATGTATTCGTGTGAGTGACGATTCACACGAATATAATTATTAAGAATAATAATCTGAAACGATATTCCCAAAATTGTAAATCGAATCGGAATACGATACGAGCGTCGGATTCGGAAAGGTGACGTGTTTCGACGAGACGAAGTAATAATATTTAACAATATTAAATTAATAAATGGGAATTTATAACATTTATTAGGATTCACAAATTACAACAAAACCGAATAAATTCCTTTATTAAATAAATAATTTAACGTAAACGCATTTATTTTATGAACCGATTTTAAATAAAATCATCTATGAAAAACGAAGCATATTTATTTAAAATGTTTTATGTCTTAAATGAGTCTTACGTTAAAAAAACAGAACATTTTTATGAATTTTAACGAGATATAAACGAGACCGAGCACACGGGAAAGACGCGGAGTATAAATGCTGGAACCTACTCCATCTTCCTCATTTTTCACACAACCTCTCTCTCTTTAGAAGCAAGGTTCGTCACCCATTTCCCTCTCTAACTTCTCTCTAGATTTTCTTCCTCATCTCTCAACGGATTCGCGATATCTTGGTGCCAAAACGACCGCGTGACCGAGTAGAACAAGAACCCACGAAGAAATCTCAAGTTTAGACGACATTTCGAGGTAAATCTCGAGCTTTACTTTCTGTTTTACACTTATTTATAACCGGTTATCATCACCTTTGTTTCAAACGAGTTCACACCTTGCAAACCATGAACCGCATACGTATGAAGATGGGGGAACCATGGTCGAGCTGGGAACACTTAGAACTTGAAGATGAGGATGAGGAGCAACCATGGAAGGTTAGGTTCGCGACTGCCCGAACCTATTATAGGTTGGCGAACCTAGTGTTGCAACCCTGGCATAACATCATGGGCGGGAAGGAGTGAAGATGGCCAAACCTTCGTGGAAAGGGGCGAACCTGTGGCTGTTGATCCTTAACCCAGCCGAACCTTCTGCCATCAGTGAATCCTAGGGAGCCGAAGTTCCACGAGCCATTGTTTCTTGGCCGAACCTTGGCCATGCAACCTCTTTGGCCGGACCATACAGCCAAACCTTATACCCACGCACCTAGGGGAAGCGAACCTGTTGCACCTAATTCCATCTAGCCGAACCCTAGCCTGGCCGAACCTGTCGTGGTGCGAAGCTATGCATACCCAGCATGAGGAACGAACCTAAGGGCTGGTTGTTTATTGTTGCGAACCTAGAAACCCTTGGACCGAACCTTACAGGGCAACGAATCTGTTAATGGGCGAACCAAGGCACACGAACCCTTGGCCAGGCAACCTTGTTGGCAGCGAACCTATGCCCCTCAACGAACCAAGGAGTCACGAGCCTGGAGGATACGAACCATTGGGAACGAACCTATGCTGCCCACTCTTATCTAGGCCGAACTAGGCCTAGGGCTGGGCTTGTGGAGCTACGAACCTAATGAAGCCAAAGCTTAAGGCGGCTGTAACAATAGGCACCGAAACTAAGGGTTAGGCGAGTCTTAGACTGTTAACTCTAGATTTTGTCAAAGGAGACATTAACGATAAAGGGAAAAATATGGCCACAACAATATACACAAATATAACCATGCATGCATGAGCGACAATAATCACCACTTATTTTGCTTAAATACATAAGATAAAATTTTGAGGTTATATACATAATGTGAACAATTGCGTGAAAGATGAAATAGGATCTTGTTAAACTTAAAGTGGGTTATTCTTCTTATAAAATGGTGGTGGATTTAAATAATCGTGCATATGGGTAGATGTGGGTACGAATAAGGTTATCGCCTTTAGTATACCTGGACATGGGAAGTGATACCCAAGGATTTACAAATAATTACCATCAACGGATAACTTAAAACTAACAAATTTAAATTACATTTTGATGATGATCATAAATGAATTCTTGGGTGTTGTAACTTAATTTAGATTTAAACAAAATAAGTAACGAGACGCTCAATGAGTACAAAGCGAGCACATATGGATACTAATTAAAATAAAACACTTATACTTATGAACACGAACATACGATAATTACAGGTTGATTTTACTTTTCATTTCACGTACGGGAGCGCGCATTCTACGCAAACACTGACTCTAAGGACTCAGCTGAGTTATCATAACCTCCTTTTAAACTATTTCGTTTTAAACTCGGAGGTGGAACATGTATACCTGATTTTCATATTATATTAATAAAACATGGATGACACTTGTTTATTGTTATGATATTCATGTTATTGGATGATCATAATTCCATGAATCGTTACTGTTGACTTCGGTCATCCGCGATGATTGAATGTATTGTCACTATTCCATGATTCGTAGCTGTTGAGTTCGGTCATCCGCAATGATTGCATGTATTGTCACTATTCCATGAGTCGTTACTGTTGACTTCGGTTATCCGTAATGATTGCATGTATTGTCACGTGGAATTCCACAACTCCGTGTGTCGTTGTCATTGACTTCGGTCATTCACAATGATGCATGTATTGTCACTTATATTGATTGATGATATTGATGATTGAGATTGGTTGAATGCATATATGATTGATTATCTACGATTATTTGAGATATGTGACTATGTGTTTGTGATTGTGTGTTGGATTATGTGTTGAATTATTTCGCAGGTGCTCATGTGGATTTTCTCATAAAACAATAAACTTTTACAATCATTTTGTAGAACATTTTTAAATATAAAAACTTATGATTACTCACCAACTACTTCGTAGTTGACACTTGATTTTTACATGTTTCAGGTAACGAGGAGAAGTAGGTAGGGCAGGATAGCTCTACATCTTTTGGACATCATCACATAGGATTCTTGGACTTAGCTAAAATAACTGAATTTCTGGCGACTAAAGCTTAGTTTGTTTAGTTAAATCTTTTGTGTAATTGATGTAACTAATTCATGATGAACATGATTTTTTTGTAATTAATTTGGTTGATTAATTGTTATGTGATGATTTAATTAGAGGCCCACGAGCTTATGAACAATATACACATCCCTCATGGCATCCCGACGTTTCCGCCATCTGTCGGGGTGTTACAGATTGGTATCAGAGCCTAGGTTATAGAGAATTAGGTTACTAGAAATGGTTGACCTAGTCTATAACCGTAGCATACCTTAGTATGAATTATTTCATACACTAGTTAGTATATTCAGGATTTCATGCTTATGTGTTTATTACATATTAACTGAACTCCTGTTATACATCTGATTTACTTATGCTAATTGCTGATTACTTGCTTACTTGTGCCCTAATGATTCAGTAAGGACATGCACGTGGTGTATCGTAAGGGTGGTGGGATGTTGGCTGGGGCAGTTGCGACTGACCCCTACATATGCCCTATATATATACCATTTACGGTACATTAGGTGGATGTCAGTATTGAAGAATATGGGAACTACCCGTTTGGGAAACTAATTGATTAGGAAATTAACTGCATAGGAATTTAATTGTGTTAGGAACTGTTTGTTTGAACTGTGATCACCAGACAAGGACACACTCGTGGTATACTACAAAGGTGGTGGGACGGTGGCTGGGTCAGTTGCGACTAACCCCTACATATGCCCTATACATATACCATTTGTAGTATATTGGGGGTCTGTTAGTGTCAGGAACTTAGGATATTACTAGGAATTGTTGTAAGGTTGATGTTGATGGTATGTTGGTTAAGGTTGGTTTGGATTGACACTTTGGATGATCATATTTGATGAACACATATAAACTCATTTATGAACAGTCTTATTGGACACGTGGGGTGTATAGGATCAATGTACAATATGAACACTTAGTGATGGACTGAAGACTTGGATGATGATATAGACACTTCGTGAAAATATGAACGCATGGTGATGAAATACTAACACTTGTTGATGGTATGAACACCTGATGAGAATGAATTATAGGGAGGATATGAACACTTAGTGACAATAAGAGCACTCAGTGATGATATGAACCCTCATTTATGATTATGAATATTGGGATTGGGTATGGATTTTTAGTGAACTTAGACATTAGGGGAACTTTAATGTCAGGTGAACTTAGACATTAGACGAACCTAATTGTCCAAGGGAATTAAAGATCACTTCACTCAAAATTAACCTACCTAGGATAAGGTTAGTGAAGTGAGATAATGGTAAGATACATGATACACCCTAAATTCTAACAAGGGCATAATCGTGGTGCAATGCAACGGTGGTGGGATGGCGTATAAGGCGACTGCGGTCAAATCTATGTATGCCCTATATATAAGCTTGTTGCACTACATCGGGAGGTTGGCAGTGTTGGTATAGGGTGGAAAATTTTTGAAACCTATGACTAGTTAGCTAATATTAGATATGACCAATTAGGATACTTTAGTGTAATACTAAGAAATTAATATATCGTTATGAGTTTAAAGGCAGATAGGAGAGAAATAAAGTTCCTATATGTAATCCTAACTGTTTAAATGAACTCATTTGACCATAGTTTGTATGACTTACGTTGTAAACGATAGTAACATGTTTCTAATATCCTCAAAAACATGCCGCCACGCCGTCACAACGGAGATGATACGAACTCTGAAGATGGTAACGGTAATGCCAACTCCGGCATGCAAGAGTTAGCAAACCTCATTACTCGATTGGTGAATCAGGTGACTCAAGCCAATCAGACTCTCAATCAGAACAGAGGTGGTGCAAACCCACCAGTCTGCACATTCAAACACTTCAACTCCTGTAATCCATTGAAGTTTACGGGTTCTGAGACAGCCACTGGCCTGCTGCAGTGGTTTGAAAGCATGGAAAATACCTTCATCAATTGTGATTGCCCCAAAAATCTGAAGGTGCGCTATGCCACCAGTGTTTTCCAAAAGAGAGCACTGACCTGGTGGAACGGAGAAAAGGGAACTAGGGGAGTTGATGTTGCCCTTGCACTGACATAGACTAAGGTCAAGAACTTAATGACCGCCGAATTCTGTCCTCGCAGTGAAATGAGGAAACTGGAGACTGAGTTCTGGGAACTCAAACAAGATAGTGGGGAGAATGTAATCTACAATACTCAATTTCATGAGTATAGTCTGCTAGTACCTCACTTGGTGACACCTTTGGAAAGAGCTATTGAAAAGTACATAGGTTGTTTGCCTATGCAGATTCAGGACACTATCTACGGAAGTAACCCTAAAACACTGGAGGCTGCAATCCGTCTATCTGCAACTTTGACTGATAATCATGTGAAGGCTAGAACACTCACAAGAAAAAAGAACAAAGAAGACTGAGGTGAAGACTGCTGCAAAAGAAACAAAACCGAAGTCAAGACTTAGGTTGCTAGTTCTTCAAAAAGCAGCAACAAGAAGAGAAAGACCAGGAACTTTGTGGTCACTACTCCTGCTGCTAAGTCTGCGCAACAATCATCCAACAACACCACTGCCAGAAATTATATTGGGAATACTCCCCAATGTAATACTTGCAGATATCATCACATGCCCAACTTGCCTTGTCGCTTCTGCAACAACTGTGGCAAGTATGGTCATTTTGCTAATGTTTACCGGAGTGCACCGCAAGCACAAAGGATGCAACCTGCTCCGCTTGCACTGCCAGCTCCACAAGCTCAATAAGTTCAAGCTGTACCTGTTCGCCAGGTACCTGTATAGGCAAGAGCCTGTTACGAGTGTGGTGAAGTGGGTCATTTCAAAAACCAATGCCCGAGACTGATAGGAAACAATCAAAGGGTGGCAAGAGGCAGAGCGTTCCAACTGAATGTTCCAGCGGCTCAAGCCAACCAGGATGTGGTCAACGGTACATTTCTTATCAACAACACTTATGCATCTATCTTATTTGATTCTGGTGCTGATAGTAGTTTCGATTCATATGATTTTGAATGCATGCTTGGTAGAACACGTACACACTTAGATAAATCGTTTAACGTAGAGGTGGTTGACGAAAACACTATTGATATTGACACTGTTGTTATTGGATGTACTGTGAACTTAAGTGATCACGTTTTCCTAATTGATCTTATACCTATTGTCACACCCCCAATTCCAACTAACGGAATCATACCGTTTGGGAACGTGACAAACCAGGATCTCAGATCATTAGACGTAGCGAAGACCTCTATATGAATTTCAAAACATACTTTGGTCTTTAAAACATAACATTCAGAGTTTACAAAAGTTGCGGAAGCGTTTAAAACCATAAACAGTTGTAAAGTAAACATTACAAAACAAAATACTCAAATGTTCAAATTCAAATTCAAATTTTTTTATAATGCATGAGACTCTATCTCCTAGTCCATGCAAGCTTTAGCGCGCGCCTTAGCGTCCTGAGAAAACATGCAAATCAAGTCAACACAAAGGTTGGTGCATAACACAGGTTTCAAATAATCATAGTGTTCAAAACAGCAGTTTGAATAACAAGATTGTAGATAACATAATCACAAATGCACAGTCATGATAGCTAGTCATATAAACTATTTACATAAGTGGTCGATACCGAAGCTGACTGATTGCCATGCTATAGCATGTTTTCGCCTTGCCACTATTGTCTATCACAACAATAGTAAAATTGTGTTTGGTCAGTCAAACACCTGCGTAGATCCCATCTACCAGGTGAGGTTTGTCAAACCTAATAGATCTATTTCCAACTACCACGCTTTGCATTACAGCAAACTAAACGGTTCGAGGTGTGTAAGGACTTTCAAGTTGATATGTTGTCACATAATGTAAACAGCTAACTCATGCAAGTGATATGTATCCAAAAACAGTTTGTTGCACATGTTTTCTCCCCCAAAACAGTTTAAAATAATAAAGGGGATGTGTACGCACCTTTGATAATAGCAGAATGATCACACACTAAAAGCTCGTGAAAGAAATCCTTCTACGAAGAATCTGTGTTTAAATAATAACTTAGTGTTATTCGAGATGTCGTTTTGTGCTTGAAATCACATACGTGTCAACACACGTATGTTAGAGTGTTAAGAATGTGCATACAAAAGTACGCGTGCTTTTGAAATCGTTTAAATAAAATCACATTTGATTTTATTTAAATAGACGTAATTATACGCGATTTCGTTTTCGATCTAAAATATAGATTTTATCATTCTAAATAGTTCGAGATGAAATCCTGGTTCCAACGCAATTCGAACGAGTCGAATCGGACTTGAAACGAAGGAGTTATGATTAAAACATCAAAAATGGTTTAAAAAGTCCAAAAATGGTGGAACCCGGGATCGAACCCGCGACCCCCCCATTCAAACCACACGCATCTAACCAGTCCAGCCCGCTAGGGTATCGCGATTGTTATCAGGAAATTAATTGTTTTAACCTTACATTGGTCGGCTTCCCCTTATCATTCTATAGCCGAAGCATCCTAGTTCGAATTAGCTACGAATTCGATCCTGATAATCCATGAATCCATAAAGATTTCATTACAATAGAATTTTCGAAGTTATTAGTACCAATTAATTTGAACATAACAATCGTTTGACCCAAAATCCCCAATTTGTTTTTCCTTAAGAACCCTAGCTATCAAATCCCATTAATTCGATGTTTAAACCAGAAATTGTTTTATGTTTAAGCTTAATCGGCACATTATGAAGCTTCCTATATCATTCAATTTGATTCCTTAATACCTTTGAACAAAAACCCCCAAAACAACTTTGTCAAGAACCCTAATTACTTGAACTCCAACTAATCGATGTAATCAGTTGCAATTGATTTAGGATAATTCTTAGTAGACTACTTCTGAAACTACACATGTGATTTGATTTGAATATTAAACTCGTTTGAGTTGAAATCCCCAAAACCGTACTTAGAACAAGCCCTAGAACTCAAATCCTACTAAACCGATATTAGAAATTTAAATTAATCAATGCTTATCCTTAATCGGCCATGTTAGAAGATGTAGGAACGATAACTTACTTGATTTGCTGATGAATTGAAAGAGATCCCTTCTAGCCCTAGGTTCGGCTTATACGAAATCAAATCCTTCAACTCGAAGCTTCTGATCTTGAATTCTCGTGTGTAAAAGCTACTGAGGGTGCCGAATAATGTGTGGGTATTTGAGTCTTGATCAATTGTGATCGATTACATCACAATTCGAATGGTTTTGTCCCCCACATGGACGGTTACAACTCTTGGATACCAATTTCTTAAATTCCGATTCTTAATGACCTTAATAACTCCTTATAACTGTTGGAATTTATCAGTATAATGATTTTTGAGTGCCAATTTCGGTTACAAGACCTCAAGTGTCACGAATTTCACTTCACTTCTTGATTTCTATGCGACATTTTGACTTCCTAAAGTCAAAATTGACCTTTTATTTTAATTACAATCCACTCTCACTATTCAACATGTTTAGAGGCTGATTTTTCAATATTTTGGACTTTCCAACATGATATTTTGAACCATCATGGTCATTTCTACTAATTCTTATTAACCGAATTATCCCCACGATATCGAATTGCCACTAATTGAGCCTATTGATCATTATTAGGCTAAGTTAACTCAATTGGGCCTAATAATCCTAACTGGGCCTACTTCTATCTGCTTGGGCCTTACAAAATACAATTAGGCCTACCTTGGGCCTTGGATTTGTAATTGGGCCTCTCTTGATCTCATTGGGCCTTACTGGGCCTTCTTTGATCTTAGTGGGCCTATCTGGGCTTCATTACTGAAATTGGGCCTACATCAAACTCCCTGGCTTATCTTGACCTACATTATCTCTGTTGGGCCTGTGATATCACCATCTCCCGTTAACAAAGTTAGTGTAAAAAGTCGGATTGTCACATCATCCCCTTGTTGAAGAAATTTTCGTCCCGAAAATTAGTAAGTGTTAGGAGTAGTTAGGAAACTACTTACGAGTTTAAATCGTACGTGTTAGTGTGATTTGATCATTCTGTGTGCTTGTGTGTACTCACACACAAAGTCTAATGCTTGCAACATCACAACTCAAATGTGATCGTTCAATGTGACTGTTTGCGTGTACACTAGTTAGTTCACCTAACTGTGACTGTTTGTGTTTGATCATATTGTGTTGTGTAACCTCACACATAGTGAGTGTCTGAAACTGTTTGTACTATGTAACCTCACACATAGTGAGTGTCTGAAACTGTTTGTACTATGTAACCCCGCACATAGCAAAATGTGTGTAACCAATCATGTATGTACTACCATAACATGTAACATATGAAATGTAGCACATAAAACATATAGAATATAATGTAGCACAAATGTTTGTAACAAAATCAATTGAATTCATAAAATGTTTGTGCTTACAGTTTGAAATTTGCAGTGTTGATGTGTGAAAGCATCACATCATCCCCTTGTTGAAGGAAATTTCGTCCCGAAATTTAACGTGCGCTCTCAGTGTTAGCAGTAGCTGTTTTGAATAGATGAGGATATTTCTTCATCATTTGATCTTCCCGTTCACATGTGAATTCAGGACCACGTCTTGAATTCCATCGAACTTTGACTATCGGAATCTTGCTTTGCTTCAGTTGTTTGACCTCTCGGTCCATGATTTCTGCTGGTTCTTCAATGAATCGCAACTGTTCATCTACTTGTATTTCTTCCAACGGTACAATCAATGTCTCGTCAGAAAGACATTTCTTTAAGTTCGATACGTGAAAAACATCATGAACTCCACTGAGTTCATCCGGTAGTTTGAGTTGGTACGCCACCGGACCAATCCTTTTCAGAATTTCAAAAGGTCCTACGTAACGTGGACTAAGCTTTCCGCGCTTGCCGAATCGTATCACTCCTTTCCAAGGTGATACCTTTAGAAGAACTCGATCTCCTACTTGAAATTCCAATGGTTTACGACGCTTGTCAGCATAACTCTTTTGTCGATCCCGAGCCGCTGCCATACGGTTCCGAATTTGAATTATCTTCTCTGTTGTCTCGTGCACCAGTTCGGGACCTGTTATCTGACTGTCACCAATTTCAGCCCAGCAAACTGGTGAACGACATTTGCGACCATACAAAGCTTCAAACGGTGCTGCTTGAATACTTGTATGATAACTATTGTTGTAAGAGAATTCCACTAACGGTAAATGATTCTCCCAGCTATCGCCAAAGTCAATTACACAAGCTCGTAACATATCCTCGAGCGTTTGGATCGTTCGTTCACTTTGACCGTCGGTCTGTGGATGATAAGCGGTACTCATATCCAAGCGAGTCCCCAATGACTTATGAAGAGATTTCCAAAAGTTGGAAGTAAATCGGGCATCCCGATCTGATATGATAGAGATTGGCACGCCATGCCGTGCTACTACTTCCTTGATGTAAATGCGAGTCAGTTTCTCCAGCTTATCAGTTTCTTTGATTGCTAAGAAGTGTGCAGATTTCGTTAATCGATCGACAATTACCCATATCGTATCACACCCACTCGGTGTACGGGGTAACTTAGTAATGAAATCCATCGAAATCTGTTCCCACTTCCACATCGGTATCTCTGGTTGTTGCAGTAAACCAGATGGCTTCTGGTATTCAACTTTGACTTTCGAACAAGTCAAACATTTGCTAACGTACTTAGCAATATCAGCTTTCATGTGAGGCCACCAATACAGTGCCTTCAAGTCATGATACATCTTGTCTGATCCCGGATGGACTGAATATCTGGACTTGTGTGCTTCATCCATCACGAGTTCCCTTAACCCTCCATACAAAGGTATCCACATTCGATCAACGAAATAACGAATTCCATCAGGTTTAACATCCAATTGTTCTTCTATTCCTCGTAAAGATTCCGGTACTAAGTTTTCCTTTTTCAAGGCCTCAATCTGAGCACTGTGAACCTTGTCAGGTAAGTCAGTATGTATTGTCATCATAAGTGCACGAACCCGTCTTGTTCCCGTTGTATCTTTTCTGCTCAAAGCGTCAGCTACTACATTGGCTTTTCCCGGGTGATACTTAATCGCACACTCATAATCGTTCAACAACTCAACCCATCGTCGTTGTCTCATATTGAGTTCCTTCTGATCAAAGATATGTTGCAAACTCTTATGATCAGTATAAATAGTACACTTAGTTCCATACAGATAATGCCTCCAAATTTTCAAAGCAAAAACCACTGCTCCTAACTCCAAGTCATGAGTAGTGTAATTCTTTTCGTGTGTTCGTAGTTGCCTGGAAGCATAAGCAATCACCTTATCACGTTGCATCAACACACATCCCAAACCCTGTCCAGATGCGTCACAATACACCGCAAAATCTTCCGTCCCTTCCGGTAAGGACAGAATCGGTGCGCTGCAAAGCTTCTTTTTCAATAACTGGAACGCAGTTTCCTGTTTATCCGTCCAGTTATACTTTGTTCCCTTGTGCGTAAGAGCTGTAAGTGGTTGAGCGATCTTTGAGAAACCCTCAATGAATCGTCGATAATAACCCGCCAAACCAAGGAATTGTCGTACCTCGGTAGGGGTCTTTGGTGCTTCCCAATTCTTAATCGCTTCAATCTTCGCTGGATCAACATGTATACCCTTTTCATTAACTATATGACCCAGAAATTGTACTTCTCGCATCCAGAAATCACATTTCGAGAACTTAGCGTACAATTGTTCTTGTTTCAATAGCTCTAGCAGTAATCGAAGATGTTCAGCGTGTTCCTCCTCAGATTTTGAATAGATGAGAATGTCATCGATGAAAACTATGAAAAACTTATCAAGATAAGGTTTGCAAACACGATTCATGAGATCCATGAATACAGCTGGAGCGTTTGTCAACCCAAATGGCATGACCAAGAACTCATAATGGCCATATCGTGTCCTGAATGCTGTCTTCAGAATATCCTCCTCCTGAACTCTTAGTGGATGATAACCCGACCTGAGATCAATCTTCGAGTAGTAACTCGAACCTTGCAACTGATCGAACAGATCGTCAATCCTGGGTAACGGATACCGGTTCTTGATAGTAACCTTATTCAATTCCCGATAATCGATACACATACGAAAAGTCCCGTCCTTCTTCTTTACAAACAATACTGGAGCTCCCCACGGTGAAAAACTAGGTCGTATGAAACCCTTATCCAACAATTCTTGCAATTGTGTAGATAACTCTTGCATCTCTGACGGTGCAAGTCGATAAGGCGCCCTAGCTATCGGTGCTGCTTCTGGTGTAAGGTCGATTCGGAACTCCACCTGTCTGATAGGCGGTAATCCCGGCAAGTCTTCTGGAAATACCTCCGGATATTCACAAACTACGGGTATATCTTCTATCTTCTTCTCGGCTACCGGCTTTTCAGTTATAAGTGCTATTACTGTCGTATGACCTTTCCGCAGACATTTGTGTGCTTTCATACAAGATATGAGACGCAGTGGCGTATTGCTCTTCTCACCTTGTACATATAATGTCTCTCCCTGCGGAAGAGGTATGCGAACAATCTTTTCATGGCATACAATTTCAGCCTGGTTTTTGGACAACCAGTCCATGCCAATGACTACATCAAAACTGCCTAAGGCAATAGGCATCAGATCAATCTCTAATGTCTGACCCATCAAATCAAGGATACATCCCTTAAAGATATTTTCCACTACTATCAACTTACCATCAGCTAATTCCACAGTGTATGGACTATCTAAGGCAGTGGGACTAACATTTAGCAACTTAGCAAGTGAACTAGATACAAAAATCCGGTCGGCACCGGTATCAAACAACATAGAGGCATAGTGATTATTTAAGAGGAACGTACCCGTGACAATGTTGGGATCCTCCCGCGCTTGACGTCCTCCAATCACAAACGCCCTGCCTCTAGCACCGTTGTTGTTGTTGTTGTTATTATTGTTGTTGTTGTTGGTGCCATTGCCATTACCGTTGCCATTTCCATTACCATTGACATTATTGTCCCCGCCTTTCTTAAGTTGTGGGCAATCTTTCTTGAAGTGCCCCATCTTGCCACACTCAAAACAACCTTTCTGAGCGTTGTTCTGGTTATTGTTCTGGTTGGTGTTGTTCTGTAGTTCCCCGCGACAATCCTTAGCCGCATGCCCAATCTTGCCACACCTCTGGCACTTAGCTCTTTCACATTGATTACCTGCATTATGGTAACCACACTTGTTGCACTTGGGGTGTTTCCCAATATAACCTCCCGATGATGATGATTGCTGACCACTGCTGGAATTATGATAGGACTTGTTTGAGTCCTGCTTCCTGTTTTGCAGATTTGATTGTTGGCTGTTACCCTTGTAGTTGTTACCTTCCCACTTTCTCTTATGATCTCCTACCTTGGTAGCAGATGTTCGTTTAGGCAGGGTTCCCTGTAACACTGCCTGATCAGTAAGCTGATGTGCTAGACGAACAGCTTGTTGGATGGTGGTGGGGTTTGCTGAAGTAACCAACCCTTGAATCTGAGGCACTAGTCCTCCAATGTACCTCTCAATCCACTTGCTAACTGGAGTAGCCATATGTGGTAGCAGTCTGGCCAGTTCATGCGACCTGGTCGTGTACTCTTCAATATTTGACCCCTCCATCTTGAGATGCCAATATTCCTCCTCCAACTTCTGCATTTCACTGCGAGGACAATACTCCTCTTGCAGTAAAGTTTTGAAGTTGTTCCATGTCAACGCATTAGCTTCTCCCAACCCCAGAGTCTGAACATTGGAGTTCCACCAAGTCAGTGCTGGACCCTCTAATGTTCCAGTAGCAAATTTCACCTTGCTTTCATCAGGGCAGTTGCACATTTCGAACACAGACTCTGCCTTTTCAATCCATCGGAGAAGTCCTATGGCCCCCTCCGACCCTTTGAAATTGTGAGGTTTGCAGTCCAAGAACATCTTGAACGTGCAAACTTGTGGGTTAACCAATCCCCCAGCTGGACCCTGTGGCCCTATGTTGTGTGTCTGTGCGTACTGTGCTATTGCCTCTGCAACTCTGCTGTTGATTAGCTCGTTGAGCTCAGCAACTGTCATGTGAACGTTTCCCTCAGCCATTTGTTTCCTATTTACAAGAAATGTTAGCGCGTAATCAAAATCCAATGTAACATGTGTAAGTAAAACAACAAACACAACATGTAATATAATTCAACACAACTGTTGGAAATAAATAATAACTCTTCAATAGATAGAAACTTTCTTTGAGTACATTACTTTTGAAATGAAATACAAGTTTTCAAACTACTAATGTAGGAACACAACCCGTTCCTAATAAGTTTAAACAAACCAAGAAAGAAAATAAAAACAATCAATCGTCCTCAACGGTGGATTCAGGATCGGACTCAACAACAAGTGCTGGTTCCTCCTCCTCCTCCTCATCCTGTTCCTCATTCTCAGAGGCCACTAAATCCTCCAAAGCTTCAACCCTGCCCGCCAAGATCTCCTCTCGGTTCTCTGACTCTTCTAGACAACCAATCAAATTGATTATCTCATCCCGCATATCATGAACCAGATGGGCAAGATTATCCTGCCTCTCAATAGCATCCCATAACTCCTGAGATCTCTGTGCTATCTTGTCTTCTGCTTCCTCCAAATCCTCACGCAATTTGGCGATCTCCTCAGCGTCCGTCCTTCGCCTCTTAGGCTCAGGAGCATCTAGTACCGGTGGTGAGTGTGTAGAAGGTCCCTCAGCAGGGATCTGCTGAGTGCCCTCCTCAGGTTCCTCTTCCGGATCCTCATCCGGGTCCTCGTATGGATCCTCCTCTGGATCCTCGTCTGGATCCTCCTCCGGGTCCTCGTCCTCCTCCGGATCCTCCTCCGGATCTGAGTCATCCTGCTCATATGGTGGAGGTGATGGAATAGGTGGTGGTGGTGATGATGGTGGTGCCGGAACTATCGGCTCCTCGTCCTCGGAATCATCAATAATATAAGGTACCGATGATGATGCCATGCCTGTTACATAATACCGTATGTAAGTACAGTGCCATGGAATACGTAAACAAGTCAATTACATAATGTCATATGAAATTTCTAAGCAATACGTATAAGCAGATGTGTCTAATGTCTAACAGTCATAGTCTAAGTCTACAGATGCAAACCTAGTTCGCTATAACCAATGTCTCTGATACCAATCTGTCACACCCCCAATTCCAACTAACGGAATCATACCGTTTGGGAACGTGACAAACCAGGATCTCAGATCATTAGACGTAGCGAAGACCTCTATATGAATTTCAAAACATACTTTGGTCTTTAAAACATAACATTCAGAGTTTACAAAAGTTGCGGAAGCGTTTAAAACCATAAACAGTTGTAAAGTAAACATTACAAAACAAAATACTCAAATGTTCAAATTCAAATTCAAATTTTTTTATAATGCATGAGACTCTATCTCCTAGTCCATGCAAGCTTTAGCGCGCGCCTTAGCGTCCTGAGAAAACATGCAAATCAAGTCAACACAAAGGTTGGTGCATAACACAGGTTTCAAATAATCATAGTGTTCAAAACAGCAGTTTGAATAACAAGATTGTAGATAACATAATCACAAATGCACAGTCATGATAGCTAGTCATATAAACTATTTACATAAGTGGTCGATACCGAAGCTGACTGATTGCCATGCTATAGCATGTTTTCGCCTTGCCACTATTGTCTATCACAACAATAGTAAAATTGTGTTTGGTCAGTCAAACACCTGCGTAGATCCCATCTACCAGGTGAGGTTTGTCAAACCTAATAGATCTATTTCCAACTACCACGCTTTGCATTACAGCAAACTAAACGGTTCGAGGTGTGTAAGGACTTTCAAGTTGATATGTTGTCACATAATGTAAACAGCTAACTCATGCAAGTGATATGTATCCAAAAACAGTTTGTTGCACATGTTTTCTCCCCCAAAACAGTTTAAAATAATAAAGGGGCTGTGTACGCACCTTTGATAATAACAGAATGATCACACACTAAAAGCTCGTGAAAGAAATCCTTCTACGAAGAATCTGTGTTTAAATAATAACTTAGTGTTATTCGAGATGTCGTTTTGTGCTTGAAATCACATACGTGTCAACACACGTATGTTAGAGTGTTAAGAATGTGCATACAAAAGTACGCGTGCTTTTGAAATCGTTTAAATAAAATCACATTTGATTTTATTTAAATAGACGTAATTATACGCGATTTCGTTTTCGATCTAAAATATAGATTTTATCATTCTAAATAGTTCGAGATGAAATCCTGGTTCCAACGCAATTCGAACGAGTCGAATCGGACTTGAAACGAAGGAGTTATGATTAAAACATCAAAAATGGTTTAAAAAGTCCAAAAATGGTGGAACCCGGGATCGAACCCGCGACCCCCCCATTCAAACCACACGCATCTAACCAGTCCAGCCCGCTAGGGTATCGCGATTGTTATCAGGAAATTAATTGTTTTAACCTTACATTGGTCGGCTTCCCCTTATCATTCTATAGCCGAAGCATCCTAGTTCGAATTAGCTACGAATTCGATCCTGATAATCCATGAATCCATAAAGATTTCATTACAATAGAATTTTCGAAGTTATTAGTACCAATTAATTTGAACATAACAATCGTTTGACCCAAAATCCCCAATTCGTTTTTCCTTAAGAACCCTAGCTATCAAATCCCATTAATTCGATGTTTAAACCAGAAATTGTTTTGTGTTTAAGCTTAATCGGCACATTATGAAGCTTCCTATATCATTCAATTTGATTCCTTAATACCTTTGAACAAAAACCCCCAAAACAACTTTGTGAAGAACCCTTATTACTTGAACTCCAACTAATCGATGTAATCAGTTGCAATTGATTTAGGATAATTCTTAGTAGACTACTTCTGAAACTACACATGTGATTTGATTTGAATATTAAACTCGTTTGAGTTGAAATCCCCAAAACCGTACTTAGAACAAGCCCTAGAACTCAAATCCTACTAAACCGATATTAGAAATTTAAATTGATCAATGCTTATCCTTAATCGGCCATGTTAGAAGATGTAGGAACGATAACTTACTTGATTTGCTGATGAATTGAAAGAGATCCCTTCTAGCCCTAGGTTCGGCTTATACGAAATCAAATCCTTCAACTCGAAGCTTCTGATCTTGAATTCTCGTGTGTAAAAGCTACTGAGGGTGCCGAATAATGTGTGGGTATTTGAGTCTTGATCAATTGTGATCGATTACATCACAATTCGAATGGTTTTGTCCCCCACATGGACGGTTACAACTCTTGGATACCAATTTCTTAAATTCCGATTCTTAATGACCTTAATAACTCCTTATAACTGTTGGAATTTATCAGTATAATGATTTTTGAGTGCCAATTTCGGTTACAAGACCTCAAGTGTCACGAATTTCACTTCACTTCTTGATTTCTATGCGACATTTTGACTTCCTAAAGTCAAAATTGACCTTTTATTTTAATTACAATCCACTCTCACTATTCAACATGTTTAGAGGCTGATTTTTCAATATTTTGGACTTTCCAACATGATATTTTGAACCATCATGGTCATTTCTACTAATTCTTATTAACCGAATTATCCCCACGATATCGAATTGCCACTAATTGAGCCTATTGATCATTATTAGGCTAAGTTAACTCAATTGGGCCTAATAATCCTAACTGGGCCTACTTCTATCTGCTTGGGCCTTACAAAATACAATTAGGCCTACCTTGGGCCTTGGATTTGTAATTGGGCCTCTCTTGATCTCATTGGGCCTTACTGGGCCTTCTTTGATCTTAGTGGGCCTATCTGGGCTTCATTACTGAAATTGGGCCTACATCAAACTCCCTGGCTTATCTTGACCTACATTATCTCTGTTGGGCCTGTGATATCACCATCTCCCGTTAACAAAGTTAGTGTAAAAAGTCGGATTGTCACACCTATGCACCTTGGTAGCTTTGATGTTATCTTAGGCATGGATTGGTTAGCCACTCACAAAGCAGAGATTGTTTGTCACGAAAAATACATTCGTATTCCCTTACCTTCGGGTGAAACTTTAAGAGTTTTTGGGGAAACTTCTAGTAAAGGTCTTAAGCTAATGTCACGCACTAAAGCACACAAGTACCTTGGGAAGAAATGTATGGCATTCTTAGCACATGTTGTGGAGAAGAAAGAGAAAGGAAAGAGTATTGAACATGTTCCTGTAATAAGAGATTATCCTGAAGTATTTCCAGAAGACTTGCCGGGTCTTCCACCAGAACGCCAAGTAGAATTTCAAATCGACTTAGTACCTGGTGTGAACCCAGTCACCAAACCTCCTTACAGACTTGCGCCTTCAGAGTTGCAAGAATTGGCGAGCCAGCTACAAGAACTGACTGATAAAGGATTCATTCGCCCGAGCCATTCGCCGTGGGGTGCATCGGTCCTGTTTGTCAAGAAGAAGACGGGTCATTCCGAATGTGTATCGACTACAGCGAATTGAACAAGCTAACAATCAAGAATCAATATCCACTGCCGCGCATCGATGATCTTTTCGATCAACTTCAAGGCTCGGCATGGTTTTCGAAGATCGATCTTAGGTCTGGGTATCATCAACTTCGCGTGCATGATGATGATATTCCCAAAACAGATTTCAGAACAAGATATGGCCATTATGAATTTCTGGTAATGCCTTTCGGCCTTACCAATGCACCTGCGGTTTTCATGGATCTCATGAACCGTGTTTGCAGGCCATACTTGGATAAGTTTGTGATAGTATTCGTTGATGATATTTTGATATACTCGAAGACCAAAGAAGAACACGAGCAACACCTTAAGTTGGTTTTGGAGATCCTAAGAGAGGAGCGACTGTATGCCAAATTCTCTAAATGTGAATTTTGGCTTAAGGAAGTTCAATTCTTGGGACGCATAGTCAATGAAAAGGGTGTTCACGTGGATTCTGCGAAGATTGAGGCGATGAAGAATTGGAGTACACCGAAGACACCGACGGAGATTCGATCATTTCTTGGACTTGCCGGTTTCTATCGGCGATTTATTTTGAATTTCTCCAGGATTGCTGTCCCTCTCACTTCTTTAACTCAAAAGGACAAACCTTATGAGTGGGGACCAAAGCAAGAAGAGGCATTTCAAACTTTGAAGCAGAAACTTTTTGATGCTCCTGTCTTGACACTGCCTGATGGAAATGATGATTTTGTAGTTTATTGTGTTGCATCCAACCTGGGTCTCGGTTGTGTTCTCATGCAACGGCGAAAGGTTGTGTCATATGCATCAAGACAACTGAAAATTCACGAGAAGAACTACACTACACACGACTTGGAACTTGGTGCGGTCGTGTTTGCTTTGAAGATATGGAGACATTATCTTTATGGCACTAAGTGTGTAGTCTTTACAGATCACAAGAGTTTGCAACATATTCTCAATCAGAAAGAACTTAATATGAGACAACGGAGATGGGTTGAACTGTTAAATGATTATGACTGTGAAATTCGCTACCATCCTGGTAAAGCGAATGTAGTAGCAGATGCGCTTAGTCGTAAAAGTCATGTTCAGATCCATAGTGTCCGAGTGCACACTAGTCTCCATAATGATGTTCTCACAGCCCAACAACACTCATTGGCTAAGGATAACTTGAAAAACGAGATGTCTTGCAGGGCTGAGATATTATTGGAAACTAAGGATGATGGTTTGATGTATTACTTGAATCGGTTGTGGAACCCGAGCCAGGATGATCTTAGGATTATGATTTTGAATGAAGCTCATAAGTCTCGTTATTCAATCCATCCAGGTGCTGATAAGATGTTTCAAGACCTCAGAGCCTTGTACTGGTGGCCTGGAATGAAAATGGATATTGCTGAATATGTGTCCAAGTGCCTTAACTGTGCTAAAGTCAAGGCAGAACACCAGCGACCTTCGAGATTATTATTACAACCAGAAATACCCATGTGCAAGTGGGAGAATATTTCCATGGATTTTATTACCAAACTCCAACGAACCGCAAACGGTAAGGATAGTATTTGGGTGATAATTGATAGATTAACCAAGTCGGCTCATTTCTTACCGATACGCGAGACGTACCCTGTGCGAAAGTTAGCTCGTATCTATGTTGATGAGATCGGCAGTCGACATGGAATTCCCTTGAGCATAATATCGGATCGTGATGCTCGTTTCACGGCACGATTTTGGGAATCACTTCATGAAGGTTTTGGAACAATATGGGATCCTAGCACCGCTTATCATCCTCAAACGGATGGCCAAACGGAGCGGACGATTTAAACATTGGAAGACATGTTGAGAGCTTGTGTCATCGAATTCGGTGGCAATTGGGATAGCCATTTACCATTGGTCGAGTTCTCGTATAACAACAGTTATCACGCAAGCATTGGTATGGCGCCGTTTGAAGCTCTTTATGGCAGAAAATGTCGGTCACCTATTTGTTGGACCAAGGTCGGCGAATCGCAGATCATTGGTCCTAAGACTATTCAAGAAACTACTGACAAGATTCACAAGATTCGCGACAATCTGTGTTACGCGGACAAGCGACGGAAGCCATTAGAGTTTGAAGTTGATGATATGGTATTACTTAAAGTATCGCCCTGGAAAGGAGTCGTACGATTCGGGAGGAAGGTTAAGCTTGCTCCACGCTATGTAGGCCCTTTTAAGATCCTTGAACGGAGCGGGAAAGTTGCGTACAAGTTGGAACTTCCTCCTGAACTTAGCAACGTGCACCCTACGTTTCACGTGTCCAATTTAAGGAAATGCTTAGCTGATCAGGATCTTCAGGTACCACTCGATGACATACGCGTCGATGATACCATGCACTTCGTTGAAAAACCAGTCGAGATAATGGACCGTGAATTCAAGAAACTCAAACGCAATAGAATTCCAATTGTCAAAGTACGATGGGAGTCGAAGCATCGTCCAGAATTCACCTGGGAACGGGAAGATCAGATGAAGCTTAAGTACCCACATTTATTCACTACGGTCACTCCAAGTTGAATTTCGGGACAAAATTCCCTTTACTAGGGGAGACTGTAACATCACTGTATTTCAGGTGGTCCGTACGTATGTACGATTGTACTGTTACAATCTGATGTGTTATTTATTAAGGATAATGAATTATTGGATGGTATTATTGATAATTGGTATACATATTGAGAACATATTACTATTAAATGCATAAACCATGGGGAGTTTAGTTGAAATCCATCTAAACAAAACCAGAGAGTTTACTGCCCATATTATGGATTTTTGGTTTGGAATGGAAAGGAATTGAGAGTTAGTTATGGTTTGGTTACTAAACATAGTCAAGGACACATGGTCATGGTTTATCGAAATAGCGGTGGGACGGTGGCTGGGCCGGTTGCGACTGACCCCTACATATGCCCTATATATATGCATATTTCGGTCTATCACGGATGTGTCAGTGATTTGGTTTAATGTATTTTGGATTGGGATTTATAATATTAAAGATAATAAAATAATGGAAACGATGTAGGAATTGATTACGCGATAGTGAGGTTACGACACAAATTTAAAAGTGAATGTTATTTCAGAAACATTAACTTAATAATGTGAAACGATATTTCAGAAACGATACGAGCGTCGGATTCGGAAAGGTGACGATCTTTGCGAATACGTACGTAAGTAACGTGTTTCGACGAGACGAAGCAATAATATTTAACGATATTAAATTAATAAATGGGAATTTATAACATTTGTTAAGAATCACAACTTACAACAAAACCGAATAAATTCCTTTGTTAAATAAATAATTTAACGTAAACGAATTTATTTTATGAACCGATTTTAAATAAAATCATCTATGAAAAACGAAACATATTTATTTAGAATGTTTTATGTCTTAAATGAGTCTTACGTTAAAAAAACCGAACATTTTTATGAATTTTAACGCGATATAAACGAGACCAAGCGCACGGGAAAGACGCGGAGTATAAATGGTGGAACCTACTCCATCTTCCTCATTTTTCACACAACCTCTCTCTCTCTAGAAGCAAGGTTCGTCACCCATTTCGCTCTCTAACTTCTCTCTAGATTTTCTTCCTCATCTCTCAACGGATTCGCGAGATCTTGGTGCCAAAACGACCGCGTGACCGAGTAGAACAAGAGCCCACGAAGAAATCTCAAGTTTAGACGACATTTCGAGGTAAATATCGAGCTATACTTTCTGTTTTACACTTATTCATAACAGATTATCATCACCTTTGTTTCAAACGAGTTCATATCTTGCAAACCCTAAACCGCATACGTATGAAGATAGGGGAACCATGGTCGAGCTGGCAACACTTAGAACTTGAAGATGAGGATGAGGAGCAACCATGGAAGGTTAGGTTCACGACTGGCTGAACCTTCATGGGCGGGAAGGAGTGCAGATGGCCGAACCTTCGTGGAAAGGGGCGAACCTGTGGCTGTTGATCCTTAACCCAGCCGAACCTTCTGCCATCAGCGAACCCTAGGGAGCCGAAGCTTCCATGAGCCATTGTTTCTTGGCGGAACCTTGGCCATGCATCCTCTTTGGCCGGACCATACAGCCAAACCTTATACCCACGCACCTAGGGGAAGCGAACCTGTTGCACCTAATTCCAAATAGCCGAACCCTATTTGTAGCCGAACCCTAGTAGCTGAAGCTTAGCCTGGCCGAACCTGTGCTGGTGCGAACCTATGCATACCCAGCATGAGGAACGAACCTAAGGGCTGGGTGTTTATTGTTGCGAACCTAGGAACCCTTGGACCGAACCTTACAGGGCAACGAATCTGTTGTGGGGCGAACCAAGGCACACGAACCCTTGGCCACGCAACCTTGTTGGCAGCAAACCTATACCCCTCAACAAACCAAGGAGTCACGAGCCAGGAGGATACGAACCATTGGGAACGAACCTGTGCTGCCCACTCTTATCTGGGCCGGAACTTGGCCTAGGGCTGGGCTTGAGGAGCTACGAACCTAATGAAGCCAAACCTTAAGGTGGCTGAAACAATGGGCACCGAACCTAAGGGTGGGTTAGGCGAGTCTTAGACTGTTAAGTCTAGATTTTGTCAAAGGAGAGATTAACGATGAAGGGAAAAATATGGTCACAACAATATACACAAATATAACCATGCATGCATGAGCTACAATAATCACCACTTATTTTGCTTAAATACATAAGATAAAATTTTGAGGTTATATACATAATGTGAACAATTGTGTGAAAGATGAAATAGTATCTTGTTAAACTTAAAGTGGGTTTTTCTTCTTATAAAATGGTGGTGGATTTAAATAATCGTGCATATGGGTAGATGTGGGTACGAATAAGATTATTTCCTTTAGTATAACTGGACATGGGAAGTGATACCCAAGGATTTACAAACCATCAACGGATAATTTAAAATTAACAAATTTAAATTACATTTTGATGATGATCATAAATGAATTCTTGGGTGTTGTAACTTAATTTAGATTTAAATAAAATAAGTAACGAGACGCTCAATGAGTACAAAGCGAGCACATATGGATACTAATTAAAATAAAACACTTATACTTATGAACACGAACATACGATAATTACAGGTTGATTGAGTTACTTTTGATTTCACGTACGGGAGCGCGCATTCTACGCAAACACTGACTCTAAGGACTCAGGTGAGTTATAATAACCTCCTTTTAAACTATTTCGTTTTAAACTCGGAGGTGGAACATGTATACCACATTTTCATATTATATTAATAACACATGGATGACACTTGTTTATTGTTATGATATTCATCTTATTGGATGATCATAATTCCATGAATCGTAGTCATCCGTGATGATTGCATGTATTGTCACTATTCCATGAATCGTAGCTGTTGACTTCGGTCATCCGCAATGATTGCATGTATTGTCACTATTCCATGAGTTGTTACTGTTGACTTCGGTTATCTGTAATGATTGCATGTAATGTCACGTGGAATTCCACAACTCCGTGTGTCGTTGTCATTGACTTCGGTCATTCACAATGATGCATGTATTGTCAATTATATTGATTGATGATATTGATGATTGAGATTGGTTGAATGCATATGTGATTGATTATCTATGATTATTTGAGATATGTGACTATGTGTTTGTGATTGTGTGTTGGATTATGTGTTGAATTATCTGGCAGGTGCTCATGTGGATTTTCTCAGAAAACTATAAACTTTTATAATCATTTTGTAAAACATTTTTAAATATAAAAAATTAAGATTACTCACCAACTACTTCGTAGTCGACACTTGATTTTTACATGTTTCAGGTAACGAGGAGAAGTAGGTAGGGCAGGATAGCTCTACATCTTTTGGATATCATCACATAGGATTCTTGGACTTAGCTAAAATAACTGAATTTCTGGTGACTAGAGCTTAGTTAGTTTAGCTAAATATTTTGTGTAATTCATGTAACTAATTCATGATGAACATGATTTTTGTGTAATTAATTTGGTTGATTAATTGTTATGTGATGATTTAATTAGATGCCCACGAGCTTATGAACAATCTACACATCCCTCCTGGCATCTCGACGTTTCCGCCATCGGTCGGGGTGTTACAGTTCACTTGATTTTCCTCAACCGGTATGATAAGTGATTCGTCCACAAGGCATTTTTTAAGGTTTGAGACGTGAAACACGTCATGCACACCACTGACTTCATCAGGTAATCTCAGCTTATACGCCACAGGACCTATTCGTGGACTGATCTCGAACGGTCCGACGTATCGCGGTGCCAATTTGCCTTTCTTTCCAAAGCAAACGACGCCCTTCCATGGGGATACCTTCAGCATTACACGGTCTCCCACTTGAAATTCCAACGGCTTACGTCGTTTGTCAGTATAGCTCTTTTGTCTGCTTCGAGCTGCTTGTAACTTTTGTTGTATCTGGGCGATCTTATTTGTGGTTTCCTAAATAAGCTCTGGCCCAGTTATTCGGTTATATTCTACTTCGGTTCAACAAATCGATGACCGGCATTTTCTACCATAAAGTGCCTAAAATGGAGCGCAACCGATGCTACTATGGTAATTGTTATTATAGGAGAATTCTACCAGTGGCAAATGGGAATCCCAATTCCCACTGAAATCCAAAATACATGTTCAAAACATGTCCTTGAGGATCTGTATAGTACGTTCGCTTTGACCGTCCGTTTGTGCATGGTAAGTTGTACTCAAGTTCAAGTTCGTCCCTAGTGACTTCTGCAATGACTGCAAAAATCTTTATGTGAATCTGCTATCTTGATCTGATATGATAGACAATGGTACACCGTGACACACCACTATCTCATTGATGTATGATCTCACCAGTTTATCCATCGTGAAGGTTTCATGCATTGGCAAGAAGTGAGCAGATTTGGTTAACCGATCGATGATAAACCAAATTGTATCATGACCACTAGAAGTGCGGGGTAGCTTGGTAATGAAATCCATAGCTATTTGTTCCTACTTCCATAATGGGATCTCGGGTTGTTCCAGTAAACCTGACGGTTTATGGTGTTCCGCCTTAAGCTTCGCACATGTCATACATCGACCGACATACTCTGCAATGTCTTTCTTCATTCCCGGCCACTAATAAAATCCCCGTAAATCTTGGTATATTTTATCAGCGCCCGGGTGTACCGAGTACCTGGTCTTGTGCGATTGGTCAAAAATAAGTTTCCTCAGTTCATCTACCGCATGAGTCCACACGCGATCCTAGTAGTAGATAACCCCATCTGATTTCTGTCACACCCCCAATTTCACACTTGTGGTGTTAGTCCACGTGGGTGTGACGTGGCCAGAATAACAGTTCATGGTCATATAGAACAATTCTATATGTGTTTTCAGACACAATACTTGTCATAAAAGTTAATAAAATAATTGCAGCGGAAATTACATATATCATAGCAGCGGAAAATAAAATTGTTTTAACGTGCAGTGGAAATATAAATTGTCATACAAAACATAAATTGATATTGTTTGATCAAAATGACATGACATAATTAAATGTAAATCCTATGCTCATGTCCTTAGATGTGCATCATGTTCCATACGCAGCTAGTTACCTGAGAATACAAGTTTAAGAAAAAGTGTCAACACAATGGTTCATGAGTTCACAGGTTTTGATATGTACATAGTAATAGAAACATGTGTCATGCTGTTTATCATAATGTTAGTACCGAGCCCTAGGCTCCAAGTGTTAGTGCGTCACTACCGAACTAGACTTGTTTGTTCTTGCCTCCGCTGTGTCTCGTAATAACACAGCAAGTTAGGTCAAAGTTTCACGTGTTATGACATCCAGTCAATATTGTGCCATGCGGGGTTAGTCACACCCAAACGGATCCATTCGAACCTACCACGTTGTTCGTACATTAACGGTAAGACTTTGCGAGGGCTTGTTACGAGTTTAACACTTAATGTTTGTCTAATAAACCAGCATACGCATAAATGTTTGTACAGTAGTAATGTTTGACTCGATTCAATTAGTATTCTCCCCCTATTTGGAAAAGCTTGTAAGAGAGTTAAAGAGGGGCCGTAAACTCACCTTAGTGATTGTGAACAAGAGTAGCGTAAGCTCCTGTGTCGTCGGGCAGTCAGTCACCGGCTACCTATATCATATATCATACGTGAGTTTGTGTAAGTGACCGTGCTCGTGTTAGTGTTAGTGCTCGTATTTGTGTTCAACAACCCTCGGTTGTTCATGTTTGTCCGTGTCGGTCCACATTGACTGTGTTTGCTCCTGCTGGTCCACACTGACCATGTTTGACCGTGTCAAGTCAACGACCCGTTGGTGAACCGTGTGTTGGTTGTGAATCGTGTAACATTCGTGTTAGTGCTCGTCGTGTGCAAAACGCGCAAGTCGCGTTTATGGACAACTTACTATTTATAGTAAGTTTCCATTTATAGAAGTTTCATAACACGTATCGTTTTTAAAGTTCTAGCATGCTCGTTAAGTTCTACGTGATCATGTTAACACATAGCACATTGTCATACGAACCAAATAAGCATAAAAGTCATGTTTGCATACAAAAGTTTCCTAAATTGGAAAGTTTCCATATCTAGCTTCATTATCATCGTAAACCATCTATCCTAGCGTATGATCATCATATTAAAGCATATTAAATCACTTAGCATGCTCAAAACGTACAAAACATTCATAAACCGATATTTTATACAATAAAGTTATTATAAATAGTAAATATGACCCATAGCATTCAAGTGATCATCCTAAGCATTTCTAATTCATTTTTATATCACAAATCATCATGTAATATCATTTAACATCATTTACACAAGTTAATCTAACTCAAATCATCATCTATCACTATCCGGTTTATAAAAGTTACTATATATAGAAACTATGCTAAACACAATCACCATCAATTCAAGTTCTAAACCTTAATATCATTCTAACATCATCCTAATAGCAAATCCATATGCATGCATGTTATCAATATCATCCATTTCACCATTTTGCAACTAAAAAGTGACTATAATTAGAAGGTTCATCAAAAATCACATTTTTAACCATTTTTAATATAACTAATCATGCATCATACTTCTAACATCATCAAGTAACACAATTGAACATTCAAAATCATCCCACATGCCATGGATCATACATGCATGTGGGTTTTTCACTTGTTTATGACCAAATCATATACTTTTCTCATACACATTCACATGGATCATCATGAAACATTAAAACATCACCATGGATCATCAAATATAGTAGATTTAATAGCAAACCCAAATTTACAACACAAGAAATTCGTGCATGTGCATCTCATGCACTTGCATGTGAGTTTTATGCATTGCATGTGTGTAGGTGTGTTTTCAAACTACAAGGAGTGTAGAGCTACCTTCTAGAGCTTCTTGAACACCAAGATGATGATTAATCAGTAGTTTATGGAGGTTGAGAAGGGTTTGAATCATGCTACACAGCTGGTTCATGCTCTTGTTGTGCTCCTTCCTTGTTCCAAGCCTTCAATATTCCTTCTCAAGCTTTTTCCAAGTGTATCAATGGCCTCCAAATGTTCTCAATCTGAGTTGCAGGTGAGGAAGACGAGCATGGGTGTGACAATCCGACTTTTCGAATTAACCTCGTTAACTGAAAATGGCAACAATGAGGCCAAGGTAGGCCCAATGAGGCCAAGGGAGGCCCAATGAGGCCAAGGTAGGCCCAATAAGGCCAAGGTAGGCCCAATGAGGCCCAAAGTAGGCCCAATTGTATTTATGAGGCCCAAAAGGATTAATTTAGCAAATAATAGTTCAATTGGCCAAATTAGTGACAAATTGTTATTTCGGGATAACCTCGTTAACAAAAATTAACGGAAAGTGTCGCGAAATGTCACGAAATCAAATTTGTAGGAGTAAAAGTAGGTAATATAAGTTAGAAATACTTTAATCCAAGGATTGTCTTGTAATTAGTAATGAAATAGGCAATTTTGACCTTTAGAGTCAAAATTCATTTATATCAATGATAGGAAATTCGAAATTGGTGTTATTACACTGAAATTAATGGGATTAACTTTTCAATCAACTCATATTAGTGATCTGTAACAGCAATCATACGTTATTAGAATGAGTAATGATCGAATTTAAATCGTTTGGTGTCCAAGAGTCGTAACCGAAGTTGGTTCAAATCACACTTGTATAATACGAGCTAAATCAATCAAATTGAGGATTCCTAAACTCCCATCGGCGCTATTAGAAGCTGTTGCACTCGACAATTTGATCCTAACAGCTCAATACAAAGGATTTCACTCTTGAGGGGGACCGAAACTAGGGCTTGTAATTCAACTCTTGCAATTCTACATCAAACCAGGTAACATTCGATCTTTACTCCATCTAAAGATTCCGATTAAGCTAAGCCCTAACCCCATTTCGTGTAACAAAAACAAATTGATTGGAGTAGGGTTCTAGCGTTTCTCATTGAAAACGATTTGGGGATTTTCAAGCAATCAAGTGTTAAAATCAAATTGATTGATACTATTAGTTTCAGAAGGTGCCGATTAACAATACCCGCATGTTAATTTCGTAAAATCTAAATGAATTGTTCATACACGATTACTAGGGTTTGTGAGCAAAGACGATTTGGGGATTTTAGAACAAACGAATTAGGAAATCGAATTCCTATATGCAGACAGTTTCGAAATATGGTGTTAAACGAAATCCCCCTATGAATTTCAAATAATAGCAAGGAATTGATAGATTTAGATTTCTAGGGTTCTTTAGGTCGAACGAATTGGGGATTTCGGCTCAAATGAATTAGATATGCAAATTAAGTCGCTCAGATAGGGTCGAAATGCTGTATGTAATGAAAACCTTATGCCAATTGTTTTGAACAAACACGAATTTATGGATTTCAAATTCTAGGATTTACTAATGAAAAACGAGTTGGGGTTTTAAGAAATCGACAATTATAGTTCAATTAAAATCATCCACAGGGTCGGTTGGATCCCAAGAACATAATCTTATGATTTTGAGTTCGATCGGATTCGAACCGGGGTCCAATTGAAGGTTAGTTGGTTCGGCTAAGGAATAACAAAGGGGAACCGGCTCATTGATGGTTAAAACAATTTTGAATCAAATCTGTTAACAAAAGCTATGATAGATCAACTGCTATGGACTTGTGTGTGTGTGGGAGGTCCCGGGTTCGACCCCGGGGGCTGCCATGTTTTTAGTATTTAAACCAAACTTTGGTTTTTAGCCCGTAACTTCTTCGTTTAAACTCCGATTTGATCGGTTCGAGTTGCGTTGGAAACGGAACGAGAATACGAATGTATTAGAGTAATAAAATTTACATTTTAGACCGAAAACGTAATCGCGTATGATTACGCTTATTTAAATAAAATCATAAACAATTATATGATTTTATTTAAACGATTTTAAAGATACGCGTACACCCGTATGCATATTCCTAACACTCTAACATACGTGTGTTGACACGTATGTGATTTCAAGCACAAAACGACATTTCGAATAACTTTAGGTTATTGTTTAATCACAGATCCTTCGTAAGAGGATTATCTAAGCGAGTTCATGAGTGTTTGATCATTCTGCAACAATCAAAGGTGCGTACACGGCCCCTTTCTTATTTTAACTGTTTTGGGGAGAAAACATGTGCAACAAACATTTTCAGATACATATCACTTGCATGAGTTAGCTGTTTACATTATGTGACAACATAGCATTTACAAGTCCTTACACTTCGAACCGTTTAGTTTGCCGTAGCGCAAAGCGTGGTAGTTGGAAATAGATCTATTAGGTTTGACAAACCTCACTTGGTAGATGGGATCTACGCAGGTGTTTGACTGACCAAACACACATTACTATTGTTTGTGCTAGACAATAGTGGCAATGCAAAAACATGCTATAGCATGGCAATCGTCAGCTTCGGTGTCGACCACTTATGTAAATAGTATAAATGACTAGCTATCATGACTATGCATGTGTGATTATGTTATCTGCAAACTTGATATTCAAACTGTTGTTTTAAACATTGTGAATGCTTAAACCTGTGTTATGCACCAACCTTTGTGTTGACTTGATTTACATGTTTTCTCAGGACGCTAAGGTGCGCAAGAAAGCAAGCATGGACTAGGAGATTGAGTCGCATGCATGTCTTTACATTTTAGTTATTTGAATTTGAACATTTGAAAACTTTGAATTGTAATTTACATTTTACAACTGTTATTGTTTTAAAACGCTTCCGCAAACTTTGAAAACTTTGATGTTACAGATTTAGACCAAAGTAGGTTTGCATTTGTAGACTTAGACTATGACTGTTAGACATTAGATACATATGCTTACACATATTACTTAGAAATTACATATGGCATTATGTAATAGACTTGCTTACACATTCTATGGCACTGCACTTACATATGGTATTATGTAACAGGCATGGCATCTTCATCATCAGCACTGTACATCTACATTGATGATTTTGAGGATGAGGAGCCGATAGTTCCAGCACCACCATCATCACCAGCACCACCTATCCCATCTCCTCCACCATCTGAGAGGGATGATTCAGACCCGGAGGAGGATCCGGAGGAGGACCCGAAGGAGGATCCGGAGGAGGATCCGGATGAGGACCCGGATGAGGATCCGGAGGAGGAGCCAGTGGAGGGTACTCAGGAGATTCCTGCTGAGGGACCTTCTACTCATCCACCACCTGTATTGGATGTCCCTGAGCCTAAAAGGCAAAGGACTGATGCTGAGGAGATTGCCAAACTGCGTGAGGACTTGTACTGGGCAAATGACAGGATTGAGTATAATGTTCGGGAACTATGGGATGCAAATGAAAGACAAGATAACCTTGCCCATCTGGTTAATGACATGCGAGATGAGATCATCCATTTGATTGATCGTGTTCAATCTTCGGAGAACCGAGCTGAGATTCTGGAAGGCAGACTAGTAGCCTTAGAGGATTTGGTAGTCTCGGATAATGAAGAAGAGGATGAAGAGGATGAAGAGGAAGAAGGGGAGGAACCAGCACCAGCTGTTGATTCTGATCCTGAATCCACTGTTGAGGATGATTGATTTTCTTTATTTTGTTTAAACTTATTAGGGACGGGTTGTGTTCCTACACTAGATGTTTGGAAAACTTATGTTTTGATTTCAAACGTATTGTACTCAAACCAGATTATTATCTATTGAAAATTTCTATTTATTGCCAACAGTTGTGTTGATTTATACATTACATGTTGTGTTTGTTGTATTATTACACATGTCACATTGGACTTTGAAAACACTCTAACACTCCTTTTAATTAGGAAGATAATGGCTGAGGAGAACATTCACATGACAGTTGCTGAGCTCAACGAGATGATTAACAACAGGGTCGCGGAGGCAATCGCGAACTACACTCAGGCTCACGCGACAGGACCACATGGTCTAGCAGGAGGATTGGTGAATCCACCTGTTTGCACGTTCAAGATGTTCTTGGACTGCAAGCCGCATAACTTCAAAGGATCGGAGGGGGCCATTGGACTCCTTCGATGGATTGAGAAGGCTGAATCAGTGTTTGAGATGTGCAACTGTCCTGATGAGAGCAAAGTGAAGTATGCTACGGGAACATTGGAGGGTCCAGCATTGACTTGGTGGAACTCGAATGTTCAGACCCTGGGATTGGGTGAGGCTAATGCCTTGACTTGGACTGGTTTTAAGACTTTACTGCAGGAAGAGTACTGCCCTCGCAGTTAGAGGAGGAGTACTGGCATCTCAAGATGGAGGGATCAAACATCGAGGAGTACACGACTCGATCACACGAACTGACCAGACTTCTACCTCATAGGGCTACTCCAGTCTGTAAATGGATAGAAAGGTACATCGGGGGATTGGTGCCTCAGATTCAGGGATTGGTTACATCTGCAAATCCCACAACAATTCAACAAGCCGTTCGTTTAGCGCACCAATTGACTGATCAGGCAGTGTTACAGGGGACTCTGCCTAAACGAACATCATCTACTAAGGTGGGAGACCACAAAAGGAAGTGGGAGAGAAGCAACACCAAGAATTTCAACCAACAATCGTTTCAGCAGAACCGGAAGCAAGATTCACACAAGTCTTATCACAACTCGAATAGTGGTCAGCAATCATCATCATCAGGGGGTTATATTGGTAAACATCCAAAGTGCAACAGGTGTGGATTTCATCATGCGGGAAATCAGTGTGATAAAACTAAGTGTCAACAGTGTGGTAAGGTTGGGCATGCAGCTAAGGATTGCCATGGGGAGTTGCAAAACAATCACAACAATCAGAATAACAACCAGAACAACGCACAGAAGGGTTGTTTTGAGTGTGGTAAGATGTGGCACTTTAAAAAGGATTGCCCATAACTCAAGAAAGGCGGGGATAACAATGCCAATGGCAACGGCAATGGCAACGGCAACGGTAATGGCAATGGCACCAATAACAACAACAACAATAACAATGGTGCTAGGGGCAGGGCGTTTGTGATTGGAGGACGTCAAGCACGGGAGGATCCCAACATTGTTACGGGTACGTTCCTCTTAAATAATCACTATGCCTCTATGTTATTTGACACTGGTGCCGACCGGAGTTTTGTATCTAGTTCACTTGCTAAGTTGCTAAATGTTAGTCCCACTGCCTTAGATAGTCCATACACTGTGGAATTAGCTGATGGTAAGTTAATTGTAGTGGAACATATTCTTAAGGGATGTATCCTTGATTTGATGGGTCAAACATTAGAAATTGATCTTATGCCTATTGCCTTAGGCAGTTTTGATGTAGTCATTGGCATGGACTGGTTGTCCAAACACCAGGCTGAAATAGTATGCCATGAAAAGATTGTTCGTATACCTCTTTCGCATGGAGAGACATTGTATGTACAAGGCGAGAAGAGCAGTACGCCACTGCGTCTCATATCTTGTATGAAACCACACAAATGTCTGCGTAAAGGTCATACGGCAGTTATAGCACTTATAACTGAAAAGCCGGTAGCTGAGAAGAAGATTAAAGATATACCAGTAGTTTGTGAATTTCCGGAGGTATTTCCAGAAGACTTGCCGGGATTACCGCCTATCAGATAGGTGGAATTCCGAATCGACCTTACACCAGATGCAGCACCGATAGCTAGGGCGCCTTATCGACTTGCACCGTCTGAGATGCAAGAATTATCTACACAATTGCAAGAGTTGTTGGATAAGGGTTTCATACGACCTAGTTTTTCACCTTGGGGAGCTCCAGTTTTGTTTGTTAAGAAGAAGGACGGGACTTTCCGTATGTGTATCGATTACCGGGAACTGAACAAGGTTACCATCAAAAACCGGTATCCGTTACCCAGAATTGACGATATGTTCGATCAGTTGGAAGGTTCGAGTTACTACTCGAAGATTGATCTTAGATCGGGTTATCATCAACTAAGAGTTCAGGAGGAGGATATTCCAAAGACAGCATTTAGGACACGCTATGTCTTGGTCATGCCATTTGGGTTGACAAACGCTCCAGCTGTATTCATGGATCTCATGAATCGTGTTTGTAAACCTTATCTTGATAAGTTTGTCATTGTTTTCATTGATGACATTCTCATCTATTCTCAGACTGAGGAGGAGCATGCTGAACATCTCCGATTGCTATTAGAATTACTGAAACAAGAGCAACTATACGCTAAGTTCTCAAAATGTGACTTTTGGATGCGAGAAGTTCAATTCCTAGGTCACATAGTCAATGAAAAGGGTATAGATGTTGATCCAGCAAAGATTGAAGCGATTAAGAATTGGGAAGTGCCAAAGACCCCTACTGAGGTACGACAATTCCTTGGTTTGGCGGGTTACTACCGACGATTCATTGAGGGATTCTCAAAGATCGCTCAACCACTTACAGCTCTTACGCACAAGGGAACGAAGTATAACTGGACGGATAAACAGGAAGCTGCATTCCAGTTATTGAAGCAGAAACTCTGCAGTGCACCGATTCTGTCCTTACCGGAAGGAACAGAAGACTTTGTGGTGTATTGTGACGCATCTGCACAGGGTTTGGGATGTGTATTGATGCAACGTGATAAAGTGATTGCCTATGCTTCAAGACAACTACGACCACACGAAAAGAATTACACTACTCATGATTTGGAGTTAGGAGCAGTGGTCTTTGCTTTAAAAATTTGGAGGCATTACTTATATGGAACCAAATGTACCATTTACACTGATCATAAGAGTTTGCAACATATCTTTGATCAGAAGGAGCTTAATATGAGACAGCGACGATGGGTTGAGTTGTTGAACGATTATGAATGCGCGATTAAGTATCACCCGGGAAAAGCTAATGTGGTAGCTGATGCTTTAAGCAGAAAAGACACTTCAACAAGACGGGTTCGTGCACTTATGATGACGATACATACTGACTTACCTGACAAGGTACGTAGTGCTCAGCTCGAGGCTTTGCAAAAGGAAAACTTGGTACAGGAATCCTTACGAGGAATGGAAGAACAATTGGATGCTAAACCTGATGAAATTCGTTATTTCATTAATCGATTGTGGATACCTTTGTACGGAGGTTTAAGGGAACTCGTGATGGATGAAGCACACAAGTCCAGATATTCAGTCCATCCGGGATCAGACAAGATGTATCACGACTTGAAGGCACTGTATTGGTGGCCTCACATGAAAGCTGACATTGCTAAGTACGTTAGCAAATGTTTGACTTGTTCGAAAGTCAAAGTTGAATATCAGAAACCATCTGGTTTACTGCAACAACCAGAGATACCGATGTGGAAATGGGAACAGATTTCGATGGACTTCGTTACTAAGTTACCCCGTACACCGAGTGGTTGTGATACGATATGGGTAATTGTTGATCGATTGACGAAATCTGCACATTTCTTAGCAATCAAGGAAACCGACAAGATGGAGAAACTGACTCGTATTTACATCAAGGAAGTGGTAGCACGACATGGCGTGCCAATCTCTATCATATCAGATCGGGATGCTCGATTTGCTTCCAACTTTTGGATATCACTTCATAAGTCATTGGAAACTCGTTTGGATATGAGTACCGTATATCATCCACAGACCGACGGTCAGAGTGAACGTACGATTCAAACGCTCGAAGATATGCTACGAGCTTGTGTAATTGACTTTGGTGATAGCTGGGAAAATCACTTACCGTTAGTGGAATTCTCTTACAACAATAGTTATCATACAAGTATTCAGGCAGCACCGTTTGAGGCATTGTATGGTCGCAAATGTCGTTCACCAGTTTGTTGGGCTGAAATTGGTGACAGTCAAATTACAGGTCCTGAACTAGTACACGAGACGACTGAGAAGATTGTACAAATCCGGAACCGTATGGCAGCGGCCCGGGATCGACAGAAGAGTTATGCTGACAAGCGTCGTAAACAATTGGAATTTCAGGTAGGAGACCGAGTTCTTCTAAAGGTATCACCTTGGAAAGGTGTGATACGATTCGGCAAGCGCGGGAAGCTTAGTCCACGTTACGTAGGACCTTTTGAGATCTTGAAAAGGATTGGTCCGGTTGCGTATCAACTCAAATTACCGGATGAACTCAGTGGAGTTCATGATGTCTTTCATGTGTCGAATTTAAAGAAATGTCTTTCTGACGAGACATTGATTGTACCATTGGAGGAAATACAAGTAGATGAACAGTTACGATTCATTGAAGAACCAGCTGAAATCATGGACCGAGAGGTCAAACAACTTAAGCAAAGCAAAATTCCGATAGTCAAAGTTCGGTGGAATTCAAGACGTCGTCCTGAATTCACATGGGAACGAGAAGATCAAATGATGAAGAAATATCCTCATCTGTTCAAAACAACAACTACAAACACTGAGAGCGCACGTTAAATTTCGGGACGAAATTTCCTTCAACAAGGGGATGACGTGATGTTTCACACATCAACACTGCAAATTACAACTGTAAGCACAAACACTTTATTCAATTGGTTTTGTTACAAACATTTGTGCTACATTATATTTTATACATTTTATGTGCTACATTTCATATGTTACATGTTATGGTAGTACATGCATGATTAGTTACACACATTTTGCTATGTGCGGGATCGCATAGTACAAACAGTTACAGACACTCACTATGTGTGAGGTTACACAGCACAGTATGATCAAACACAAACAGTCACAGTTAGGTGAACTAACTAGCGTACACGCAAACAGTCACATTGAACGATCACACTTAGTTGTGATGTTGCAAGCATTATATTTTGTGTGTGAAGTACACACAAGCACACAGAATGATCAAATCACACTAACACGTACGATTTAAACTCGTAAGTAGTTTCCTAACTACTCCTAACATTTGCTAATTTTCGGGACGAAAATTCTTTCAACAAGGGGATGATGTGACAATCCGACTTTTCGAATTAACCTCGTTAACTGAAAATGGCAACAATGAGGCCAAGGTAGGCCCAATGAGGCCAAGGGAGGCCCAATGAGGCCAAGGTAGGCTCAATAAGGCCAAGGTAGGCCCAATGAGGCCCAAAGTAGGCCCAATTGTATTTATGAGGCCCAAAAGGATTAATTTAGCCAATAATAGTTCAATTGGCCAAATTAGTGACAAATTGTTATTTCGGGATAACCTCGTTAACAAAAATTAACGGAAAGTGTCGTGAAATAGGCAATTTTGACCTTTAGAGTCAAAATTCATTTATATCAATGATAGGAAATTCGAAATTGGTGTTATTACACTGAAATTAATGGGATTAACTTTTCAATCAACTCATATTAGTGATCTGCAACAGCAATCATACGTTATTAGAATGAGTAATGATCGAATTTAAATCGTTTGGTGTCCAAGAGTCGTAACCGAAGTTGGTTCAAATCACACTTGTATAATACGAGCTAAATCAATCAAATTGAGGATTCCTAAACTCCCATCGGCGCTATTAGAAGCTGTTGCACTCGACAATTTGATCCTAACAGCTCAATACAAAGGATTTCACTCTTGAGGGGGACCGAAACTAGGGCTTGTAATTGAACTCTTGCAATTCTACATCAAACCAGGTAACATTCGATCTTTACTCCATCTAAAGATTCCGATTAAGCTAAGCCCTAACCCCATTTCGTGTTACAAAAACAAATTGATTGGAGTAGGGTTCTAGGGTTTCTCATTGAAAACGATTTGGGGATTTTCAAGCAATCAAGTGTTAAAATCAAATTGATTGATACTATTAGTTTCAGAAGGTGCCGATTAACAATACCCGCATGTTAATTTCGTAAAATCTAAATGAATTGTTCATACACGATTACTAGGGTTTGTGAGCAAAGACGATTTGGGGATTTTAGAACAAACGAATTAGGAAATCGAATTCCTATATGCAGACAGTTTCGAAATATGGTGTTAAACGAAATCCCCCTATGAATTTCAAATAATAGCAAGGAATTGATAGATTTAGATTTCTAGGGTTCTTTAGGTCGAACGAATTGGGGGTTTCGGCTCAAATGAATTAGATATGCAAATTAAGTCGCTCAGATAGGGTCGAAATGCTGTATGTAATGAAAACCTTATGCCAATTGTTTTGAACAAACACGAATTTATGGATTTCAAATTCTAGGATTTACTAATGAAAAACGAGTTGGGGTTTTAAGAAATCGACAATTATAGTTCAATTAAAATCATCCACAGGGTCGGTTGGATCCCAGTAGCATAATCTTATGATTTTGAGTTCGGTCGGATTCGAACCGGGGTCCAATTGAAGGTTAGTTGGTTCGGCTAAGGAATAACAAAGGGGAACCGGCTCATTGATGGTTAAAACAATTTTGAATCGAATGTGTTAACAAAAGCTATGATAGATCAACTGGTATGGACTTGTGTGTGTGTGGGAGGTCCCGGGTTCGACCCCGGGGGCTGCCATGTTTTTAGTATTTAAACCAAACTTTGGTTTTTAGCCCGTAACTTCTTCGTTTAAACTCCGATTTGATCGGTTCGAGTTGCGTTGGAAACGTAACGAGAATACGAATGTATTAGAGTAATAAAATTTACATTTTAGACCGAAAACGTAATCGCGTTTGATTACGCTTATTTAAATAAAATCATAAACAATTATATGATTTTATTTAAACGATTTTAAAGATACGCGTACACCCGTATGCATATTCCTAACACTCTAACATACGGGTGTTGACACGTATGTGATTCCAAGCACAAAACGACATTTCGAATAACTTTAGGTTATTGTTTAATCACAGATCCTTCGTAAGAGGATTATCTACGCGAGTTCACGAGTGTTTGATCATTCTGCAACAATCAAAGGTGCGTACACGGCCCCTTTCTTATTTTAACTGTTTTGGGGGAGAAAACATGTGCAACAAACATTTTTAGATACATATCACTTGCATGAGTTAGCTGTTTACATTATGTGACAACATAGCATTTACAAGTCCTTACACTTTGAACCGTTTAGTTTGCCGTAGCGCAAAGCGTGGTAGTTGGAAATAGATCTATTAGGTTTGAGAAACCTCACTTGGTAGATGGGATCTACGCAGGTGTTTGACTGACCAAACACACATTACTATTGTTTGTGCTAGACAATAGTGGCAAGGCAAAAACATGCTATAGCATGGCAATCGTCAGCTACGGTGTCGACCACTTATGTAAATAGTATAAATGACTAGCTATCATGACTATGCATGTGTAATTAAGTTATCTGCAAACTTGATATTCAAACTGTTGTTTTAAACATTGTGAATGCTTAAACCTGTGTTATGCACCAACCTTTGTGTTGACCTGATTTACATGTTTTCTCAGGACGCTAAGGTGCGCAAGAAAGCAAGCATGGACTAGGAGATTGACTCGCATGCATGTCTTTACATTTTAGTTATTTGAATTTGAACATTTGAAAATTTGAATTGTAATTTACATTTTTCAACTGTTATTGTTTTAAATCGCCTCCGCAAACTTTGAAAACTTTGATGTTACAGATTTAGACCAAATTATGTTTTGAAATTCATATAGAGGTCTTCGTTATGTCTAATGATCTGAGATCCTGGTTTGTCACGTTCCCAAACGGTATGATTCCGTTAGTTGAAAATTGGGGGTGTGACAATGGGGGTCTGGGACTCGAGATAAGGAAGATAGGGTGGCTAGAAAATGATTACATCTTGGTTTTATAAAGATTTTGCGTGCTGGCCTCTTCAGGTACTGCCGAGAAGCTCCCAGGTGCTCTCTACGTACCGCGACGGATTTCGGGAGTTCAAACTCACCGCCCATCCATCGCGTACCGCCATGGGCATCTCAGGGGTTCATCGCGTACCGCGACGGGATAGGCCCAATTTCAATGGTTTGACCCGCTCGTCACTGTTTTCACGATTACAGACTATCGTTTGGCCTCGTTTGAACTTCCAAGTTCAATGTTCGAGTGTTTCGTGAGGTTTCAAGTGTTTTGTTACACGATCTTCTAAACGTTCACCAACGTTCGTGTTTTCTTAGACACGTGTGTGCGTGGTGCGAAAATTCATCGAATTATCGTGTTTGTGTCAGTGTTCGTTCCGTCATGCCACGTGTCACACTAAATTAACTAATTCTAGTGCCACGTGTACAAATATCATTTAAATAAACATTTAAATAAACATTTAAATAAAATGGAATGCTAACCTGGATTTTACAGGGTGTCACATCATCCCCTGGTTGGAAAGAATTTCTTCCCGAAATTTAGCTCGTGTCGCCAGTGTTTGTCTATTCCACGAACAGGTGTGGGTATTTCTGTTTCATCTGATCTTCACGCTCCCGCGTAAATTCTGGTCCGCGTCGCGAGTTCCATTGCACTTTCACAATCTGTATTTTGCTGAGCTTAAGCTTCTTGATTTCCCGGTCCATGATCTCAACCGGTTCCTCAACGAAGTTTAATTGTTCGTCGATATATATCTCCTCAAGAGGAATAACAAGTGTTTCATCAGTTAAACACTTCTTAAGGTTCGATATGTGAAATACGTTGTGTACACTGCTCAGCTCGCTTGGCAGGTTTAGCTCATAGGCCACGGGGCCTATTCGTTTGGTGATCTCAAAAGGTCCGATGTAACGAGGATTCAACTTTCCTCGTTTTCCAAACCGAATGACTTCCTTCCAGGGCGAGACCTTGAGCAACACTCTGTCTCCCACGTGGAATTCCAACGGTTTGCGGCGTTTGTCAGCGTAGCTTTTCTGTCTGTCTCGAGCTGCTGCCATTCGCTTGCGTATCTGCACCATCTTCTCAGTTGTTTCATGTACAAGCTCGGGGCCAGTCAGTTGGCTTTCCCCAACTTCCGCCCAACAGATGTGGATCAACACTTACGTTCGTAAAGTGCCTCAAATTGTGCATCTTGTATGCTAGTGTGGTAGCTGTTGTTGTACGAGAACTCAACTAACGGCAGATGAGTCTCCCAACTACTGCCAAAATCAATAACACATGCACGGAGCATGTCCTCCAAGGTTTGTATAGTTCGCTCGCTCTGCCCATCAATCTGCGGGTGGTAAGCGGTACTCATATCCAATGTCGTGCCCAATGCCTTATGCAAGGACTTCCAGAAGTACGACGTGGATCGACTGTCGCGGTCAGAGATTATTGAGATTGGCACTCCATGTCAAGTGACCACTTCCTTCATATAAATTCGAGTGAGTTTGTCCAACTTGTCAGTCTCCTTGATGGGTAGAAAGTGTGGAGACATCGTTAGTCGGTCTACGATAACCCAGATGGTATCGCAACCACTTGCCGTCTTGGGCAGCTTAGTGATGAAATCCATGACAATTTGCTCCCATTTCCACATCGGTATTTCAGGTTGCTGAAGTAGACCTGATGGCTTCTGGTACTGATCTTTGACTTTTGAGCATGTCAAGCACTTACCTACGTAAGTCGCTATTTCAGCTTTCATGTTTCCCACCAATAGGTCGTCTTCAGATCGTGGTACATTTTGTCGGACCTCGGATGTACCGAATACAGGCTTTTGTGCACTGCATCCATCACCACGTTTCTCAATCCTCCATGGTATGGAATCCAGATCCGATCTATGAAGTAGTACGCCCCGTTGGTCTTTACCTCTAGGTGCTTGTCCATGCCACGCATGGATTCCTGAGTGAGGTTTTCAACCTTCAGAGCTTCCTGTTGAGCGTTCCAAATCTGTTGTGGCAATTCAGAATGAATTGTGAGTTGTAGTGCATGCACGTGTTTTGTTGTCTCTTTCTGGCTCAACGTGTCGGCCACTACGTTTGCTTTACCCGGATGGTACTTGATGGCGCAATCATAATCGCTGATGAGTTCGACCCATCTTCGTTGTCTCATATTCAACTCTTTCTGGTCGAAGATGTGTTGCAGGCTCTTATGATCGGTAAAGATTGTACACTTCGTGCCGTATAGGTAGTGTCGCTAGATCTTCAAGGCAAACACCATGGATCCTAACTCAAGATCATGAGTTGTATAATTCTTCTCGTGCACCTTCAGTTGTCATGATGCATATGCTATCACTTTCTCGCGTTGCATCAGCACGCAATCGAGTCGTTGTTTCGAGGCGTCGAAATACACCACGAAATCATCGCATCCTTCCGGCAAGGATAGAATTGATGCAGTGCATAACTTCCGCTTTAATAAGTTGAAAGCAGTCTCTTGCTTCTCCCCCCAGTCGAACTTCTTATCCTTGTGAGTCTGGGATGTCAGTGATTGGACGATTTTTGAAAACCCCTCGATGAATCGTCGATAGTACCCGGCCAGTCCTAGGAATTGTCGCACCTCGGTTGGAGTCTTGGGTGCTTCCCAGTTCTTGATGGCTTCAATCTTGGCTGGGTCTACGTGTATTACTTTCTCGTTAACCACATGTCCAAGGAATTGGACTTCGTGAATCCAAAAGTCACATTTGGAAAACTTCGCGTATAATTTCTCGTTCTTCAACAGTTCCAAGACTAGCCTTAGATGTTCAGCATGTTCCTCCTGATTCTTAGAGTAGATCAGGATGTCGTCGATGAACACTATTATGAATTTGTCAAGGTAGAGCTTGCACACTCTATTCATGAGGTCCATGAATACAGCAGGTGCGTTGGTTAGTCCGAAGGGCATAACCAAGAATTCTTAGTGTCCGTATCGGGTTCTAAAGGCAGTCTTAGAAATGTCATCTTCCTGTATCCTTAGTTGATGGTAACCCGATCTCAAATTGATCTTCGAATAGTAGCTTGACCCTTGCAACTGGTCAAACAGATCGTCTATTCGCGATAATGGGTATCGATTCTTGATCGTCACCTTGTTCAGCTCCCTGTAGTCGATACACATACGGAATGATCTGTCTTTCTTCTTTAAGAATAAGACCGGTGCTCCCCATGGTGAGAAGCTCGGTCTGATAAATCCCTTGTCTAATAGTTCTTGCAACGGGTTAGACAGTTCTTGCATTTCGGTTGGTGCTAGTCGGTATGGAGCTTTAGCAATTGGCGCTGCTCCGAGAGTGAGGTCTATCTGAAACTCGATCTGTCGTTTTGATGGTAGTCCAGACAAATCCACGGGAAATACTTCGGGAAAATCGCGAACTACGACGATGTCCTCAGTCTTCCTTTCTTGCTTTGGTTGCTCCGTAATAAGGGCCAGTATAGCGGTGTACCCTTTTTGTATGTACTTGTTCGCCTTCATGCAAGACATGATGTTCAGAGGTACTCCCCATCGTTCTCCCTGAATCGAGATCTGTTCCCCGTTCTGCAACGTCACCCGTACGATCTTCTCGTTGCGTATGATCTGATCTTGGTTTGCGGATAGCCGGTCCATTCTAACGACCACATCGAAGCTCCCGAGAGTCACCGGCATCAAGTCGATTTAGAATTTGTGATACGCAAAACCATGACGCATCCTCGAAAGACGTGTTGTGTTTAGATTAGTTTGCCGCCAGCTAACTCTACGGTGTACTTATAGTCTAGTGGTGTTGGGGTAATATCTAGTAATTTGCTAAACTCACTAGATATAAAGTTCATATCGACACCGGTATCAAATAATATACTAGCATAGACATTATTTAAAAGAAACGTACTGGTCACGATGTTCGGGTCATCCTTGGCTTCCCCTGAGCCTATCACGAATGCTCGACCCTTTGCCGCACCTCCTCCAGCCTTCTTCAGTTGGGGGCATTCCCTCCTCATGTGCCCCGGTTTTCCACATTCATAACACCCTTTGAGGGTGTTCTGGTTGTTGTTCTGGTTGTGGTTGGGGTTGTTGTTGTTGTTAGGGAACTTGGATTTGCAGTCTTTGGCCATGTGTCTATGTCTTCTGCACTTCAGACAACGGTACCACTCGCATTGTCCAAAGTGGTGGTATGAACACCTGTTTCACAAGGGATATTTTCCCTGATATACACCCTTCCCCTTGTCGTCAGGTTGCGTGGCAGTGAAAGCTCTAGCTGGTGCAAACCTTTGTTGTTGTTGATGAGGTGGATGAGATTGGTGATGACCGGGTTCCCATTTTCGTTTGTGGCTTTCCTGAGGCTTCAGGTGTTCACCTCGTTTAGGTATCTTGCCCTGAGCCACCGCTTGATCGGTTAGTTTGTGGGCAGTCTGATTAACGGTTGAATGTTGGTGAGGTCAGATGCAGCCGCCATGCTCTGTACTTGTTCGGGCAGTCCGCTGATGAACTGCTCTATCATCTTGTATTCCGGCGTCACCATTGCCGGACACAGCTTGCATAACTCATGAAACCGAGTGCAGTACTGCTCGATTTCGTATCCAACCATCTTAAGTACCCAGAACTCCGCTTCTAGCTTTCTGATCTCGTCACGAGGATAGTATTCCTCTTGCAGCAGTCTGGTAAAGTTATTCCATGTCATAGAGTTGGCACCGTCCAAACCCAGTGTTTGAACGTGAGTGTTCCACCATTTGAGGGCTAGTCCCTAGAGAGTTCCGGTCGCATACTTGACCCGGTTTTTTTCAGTACATTCGCACATGGAGAATACAGACTCAGCTTTTTCAATCCAGATGAGCATTCCAACAGCTCCTTCAGTCCCCTTGAACGTGTGAGGGTGGCAGTTCAGAAATGATTCGAATGAGCACCCCATGTTGGTGCTGCCATGCGATCCTGTTTGTCAGAAACCAATGTTGTGTGTTAGTAATGATGTTAGCTACACTATGTAGTCATGTTAAGCGAGGGTTAGTACCATTGTTCATCCCACTAGTTTCGCTGTGTTGGCGACTTGCCTCGTACTCGGCAATCACCTTGTTGACCCTGCGGTCAACCATCATCTTGAAGGTTGCCGCACCAATCGGCTTCTTGCCAGCGTGTGTGTGTGTTCCCCGTCAAACCATAGCGGATCGCTATACAGAAAGGATAGAGTGTTAGTCAGCATATGTTAGAGTGTTAGCCAGTAGTCATGTTAGATGTTATGTTAACAAACAAGCATAGTCATAAGGTACGATACATAAATCAAAACATCATTTTCATTAATAGAAACTTTGAAGTACAATAATTTTTCCAAAACCTAGTAATACTACTAAGTTCATATGAGCACATCCCGCTCGTCTAGGCAATACAAAATAAAATACAGAAATGAAATAAACTGGCTAGTCTGAGACTATCGTGGAGTGCGAGTCCCCACTCTATGCTGGTCCTTCATCTCCATCCTCCTCAGGATCCTCTTCGGGATCCTCGTCAAAATCACCTTCTTTGAGGTCCTCAGCCTCGAACTGTGGTCCACAACGAACTGCTCAACCCAAGCATTGAGCATGGCATCACTGACCTGGATCATGGCCTGGTTCTCCTCACTTGCGAATTCTGTCGCAGCTATGCATCCGTCATGCTCCTGCATGATCTCTACGATCTGTCCCTGCTGGCCCGCCAACTGTGCCATCTGGGTCCGTAGGGTTTCCACCTGCTCCTGCAAACTGTCCACCCGACCCTCAAGACGTTGGTTCTTCTCGCTAAGAACTCGAACCTCCTCAGACAACTCATGGTTCCTCCTTGTCTCATGTCTGGTGTAGGCTGCGTGGGCTACGAATGCCCGCTCCATCGGCCCTCCGAGGTGTGGAAGTCGATGGTCGCTAGGTGCGTCACCTGGATATCGAGGTGGAGATACCCTCCCCCCTCGATCCAATCTCTAATGGTCAGGGGATACCATCCCCGGAACCTATCATGCCTAGCCTATCGGGCTCAGCTGTCGATCTCCTCATCAACTTGGGCTACGATGTACCGGACTCTCTGACGGCCCTCCTCGGTCAGCTCATAATTCATTGGGCGCCTTCCCGGGTTCCTTCCCGCGTCTTCATTGTTGTTGGCCATCCTTTAAGTCTCAAATCAGTAAGTAACAAAGATAGTAATAATACTAACACATCAGTGTGCAATTCTAAGTGTAGTGTATAATGTTGAGCAGTGACTATAGTCTAAGTTTACTACATGCAAACCTATTTCTCTATAACCAAGGGTCTGATACCAGTCTGTCACACCCCCAATTTCCCACTTGTGGTGTTAGTCCACGTGGGTGTGACGTGGCCAAAATCACAGCTCATGGTCGTATAGAACAATTCTATATGCGTTTTCAAACACAATACTTGCCATAAAAGTTAATAAAATAATTGCAGCGGAAATTACATATATCATAGCAGCGGAAAATAAAATTCTTTTAACGTGCAGTGGAAATATAAATTGTCATACAAAACATAAATTGATATTGTTTGATCAAAATGACATGACATAATTAAATGTAAATCCTATGCTCATGTCCTTAGATGTGCATCCTGTTCCATACGCAGCTAGTTACCTGAGAATACAAGTTTAAGAAAAAGTGTCAACACAATGGTTCGTGAGTTCGCAGGTTTTGAAATGTACATAGTAATAGAAAACATGTTTCATGTTGTTTATCATCATGTTAGTACCGAGCCCTACGCTCCAAGTGTTAGTGCGTCACTACTGAACTAGACTTGTTTGTTCCTGCATCCGCTGTGTCTCGTAATAACACAACAAGTAGGTCAAAGTTTCACGTGTTATGACATCCAGTCAATATTCTGCTACGCGGGATTAGTCACACCCAAACGGATCCATTCAAACCTACCATGTTTTTCGTACATTAACGGTAAGACTTTTTGAGGGCTTGTTACGAGTTCAAAACTTAATGTTTGTCTAATAAACCAGCATACGCATAAATGTTTGTACAGTAGTAATGTTTGACTCGATTCAACTAAAATTCTCCCCCTATTTGGAAAAGATTGTAAGAGAGTTAAAGAGGGGCAGTAAACTCCCCTTAGTGATCGTGAACAAAAGTAAGAGTTAGCTCCTGTGTCGTCGGGCAGTCAGTCACCGGCTACCTATATCGTATACCATACGTGAGTTTGTGTAAGTGTCCATGCTCGTGTTAGTGTTAGTGCTCGTATTTGTGTTCAAGAACCCTCGGTTGTTCATGTTTGTCTGTGTCGGTCCACATTGACCGTGTTTGCTCCTGTTGGTCCACATTGACCGTGTTTGACCGTGTTAAGTCAACGACCAGTTGGTGATCCGTGTGTTGGTTGTGAATCGTGTAACATTCGTGCTAGTGCACGTCGTGTGCAAAACGCGCTAGTCGCGTCTATGGACAACTTACTATTTATAGCAAGTTTCCATTTATAGCAAGTTTCATAACACGTATCGTTTTTAAAGTTCTAGCATGCTCGTTAAGTCCTACGTGATCATGTTAACACATAGCACATTGTCATACGAACCACATAAGCATATAAGTCATGTTTGCCTACAAAAGTTTCCTAAAATGGAAAGTTTCCATATATAGCATGATTATCATCGGAAACCATCTATCTTAGCGTATGATCATCATATTAAAGCATATTAAATCACTTAGCATGCTCAAAACTTACAAAACATTCATAAACGGATATTTCATAAAATAAAGTTACTATAAATAGTAACTATAACCCATAGCATTCAAGTGATCATCCTAAGCATTTCTAATTCATTTTTATATCACAAATCATCATGTAATATCATTTAACATCGTTTACACATGTTAATCTAACTAAAATCATCATCTATCAGTATCCGGTTTATAAAAGTTACTATATATAGTAACTATGTTAAACACAATCACCATCAATTCAAGTTCTAAACCTTAATATCATTCTAACATCATCCTAATAGAAAATCCATATGCATGCATGTTATCAATATCATCCATTTCACCATTTTGCAACTTAAAAGTTACTATAATTAGAAAGTTCATCAAAAATCACATTTTTAACCATTTTTAATATAACCAATCATGCATCATACTTCTAACATCATCAAGTAACACAATTGAACATTCAAAATCATCCCACATGCCATGGATCACACATGCATGTGGGTTTTTCACTTGTTTATGACCAAATCATATACTTTTCTCATACACATTCACATGGATCATCATGAAACATTAAAACATCATCATGGATCATCAAATATAGTAGATTTAATAGCATACCCAGATTTAGAACACAAGAAATTAGTACATGTGCATCTCATGCACTTGCATGTGAGTTTTATGCATTGGATGTGTGTGTAGGTGTGTTTTTAAGCTACAAGGAGTGTAGAGCTACCTTCTAGAGCTTCTTGAACACCAAGATGATGATTAATCAGTAGTTTATGGAGGTTGAGAAGGGTTGTATTCATGCTACACGGCTGCTTCAAGCTCTTGTTGTGCTCCTTCCGTGTTCCAAGCCTTCAATCTTCCTTCTCAAGCTTTTTCCAAGTGTATCAATGGCCTCCAGATGTTCTCAATCTGAGTTGCAGGTGAGGAAGACAAGCATGGGGGTCTGGGACTCAAGATAAGGAAGATAGGGTGGCTAGGAAATGATTACATCTTGGTTTTATAAAGATATTGCGTGCTGGCCTCGTCGCGTACCGCCGAGAAGCTCCCAGATGCTCTCTGTGTACCGCGACGGATTTCGGGAGTTCAAACTCCCCGCCAATCCATCGCGTACTGCCATGGGCATCTCAGGGGTTGATTGCGTACCGCGACGAGTCCTTGAAGAGCCCAATAGGCCCAATTTCAATGGTCTGACCCGTTCGTCGTCGTTTTCACAATTACGGACTATCGTTTGGCCTCGTTTGAACTTCCAAGTTCAATGTTCTAGCATTTCGTGAGGTTTCGAGTGTTTTGTTACACGATGTGCTAAACGTTCACCAACGTTCGTGTTTTCTTAAACACGTGTGTGCGTGTTGCGATAATTCATCGAATTATCGTGTTTGTGTCAGTGTTCGTTCCGTCATGCCACGTGTCACACTAAATTAACTAATTCTAGTGCCACGTGTACAAATATCATTTAAATAAACATTTAAATAATATGGAATGCTAACATGGATTTTACGGGGTGTCACAATTTGGACTGAAACTGTCGTTCTGCTCCACAATCAAGTTCTTTCTTCAGATTACCCCTTTTCAATGATTCCTGTTGAGCTTGTACAATCTTGTCTCGTAGACTTGTGTGCACAGTCATTCCCATTGCTCTTACAAGTAGGGGTTTGACCCTTTCTTTCCGGCTTAAAGCATCTGCTACCACACTGTCCTTACCCGGATGGTACTTGATCACACAGTCGTAATCATTCAGAAGTTCAACCCACCATTGTTGTCGCATGTTGAGTTCCTTCTGATCAATGGTGTGCTTTAGACTTTTGTGATCAGTGAAGATGGTACACTTAGTGCCATACAAGTAAGGTCTCCAAATCTTTAGTGCGAAGACTACTGCTCCCAGTTCTAAATCATGAGTTGTGTAGTTCTTCTTATGAATCTTCAATTGTCTAGATGCATACGCGATACCTTTGTCTCGCTGCATTAATACACAACCGAGTCCCTGATGGGAAGCGTCACAATACACTACAAAGTCCTCTCTACCCTCTAGCAGAGATAAGATTGGAGCATCACATAACTTCTGTTTCAATGTCTGGAAAGCATCTTCTTGTTTTTGCTCCCAAACAAACGGCTCACTTTTCTGAGTTAACTTGGTGAGAGGGAAGACTATCTTACAAAAGTTTGAAACGAACCTTCTATAATAACCCGCTAGTCCCAGAAAAGACCGTATCTCCGTCGGTGTCGTCGGAGTATCCCAGTTCTTAATAGCTTCAATCTTGGAAGGGTCTACATGTATTCCTTCGCTGTTGACTACATGACCCAAGAATTGAACTTCTTTGAGCCAAAATTCACACTTAGAGAATTTGGCATAGAGTTGTTCTTTCTTTAACAGCTCCAAGATCTTCCGGAGGTGTTGCTTATATTTTACTTTGCCCTTGGAACAAATCAGTATGTCATAAATAAAGACAATGACAAACTGATCCAGATACGGCTTGCACACTCGGTTCATGAGATCCATGAAAACCGTTGGTGCATTTGTCAATCCGAAGGGCATCACCATAAACTCATAATGCACATACCTGGTTCGGGAAGCCGTTTTAGGTATGTCTTCTTCCTGAACTCTGAGTTGATGATATCCGGAGCGTAAATCGATCTTCGAGAAATATTGTGCTCCTTGTAGTTGATCAAAAAGATCATCAATTCTCGAAAATGGATACCGATTCTTGATGGTTAATTTGTTCAGCTCGCTGTAATCTATGCACATCAGAAAGGATCCATCCTTCTTTTTCACGAACAAACTGGAGCTCCCCACGGTGAGTAGCTCGGTCGGATGACCCCTTATCAGATAATTCCTGCAACTGATTCGACAATTCCTGCATCTCTGAATGTGCTAATCTGTAAGGAGATTTTGCAACAGGAGTTGCTCCAGGAACTAAGTCAATACGGAATTCTACCGGTGGTGCTGGTGGCAAACCTGGTAGATCGTCAGGAAATACCTCAGAGGGTATTCCTTTACTACTGGTACATCTTGCACCTTGATCTTGTCTTTCTCTCTTTCCACCACGTGAGCCAGGAAAGCTACACATTGCTTCTATAAACACCTACGCGCCTTTATGCAAGATATGATTTTGACACTCCATTTTGCTTGATCCCCTCGAACTTCCAACACTCGATCATTCGTCATCGGAATTCGAAGTAGATTTTCAGAACAGATGACTTCCACCCTATTGAGAGATAGCCAATACATCCCGACAATGGTGTCGAAACAACCAAATTCCGTCGATATAAAATCGATGGTGAAAGTTTGGCCATTAAGTGTTAATGGGCAGTTTCTAAATACTGTACTAACTGTGATTTGTTTCCCATTCGCTACTTCATTGATATAAGGGGAGTCTAAAGATTCTTCAACATGATTAAGTTGGCAGGCAAAGTCGGTCGAGACAAAACTCTGATCCGCACCAGTGTCAAATAGAATAGATGCATAAAAGTCATGTAAAAAAATGTACCAGTGACCTCATTCGGGTCCTGACGAGCAGCTGTAACTCCTATAGCAAAAGCTCTTCCACGCGGTGCTTGAAGTGCCGGTTGCATCTTCTTTGGGAAGTTCCTTGAGTAGTGGCCAGCTTCGCCACAGTTATAGCATACGCCATTGTTTTGATTCAGATTGTTGGGTAGAGGGAGAGCTAAAGCAGCATTGTTCACTGCTTGAGCGGGTGCCATTCTGCATTGTTGGACCCAATGGCTTTTTCTTCTACATCCCGTGCAGTGCTTGCAAGGAGTATTAGCAGCATGATGGTACTGACATTTGGCACACAAAGGGTACGTGCCAGTGTATGCTCTCTTGTTGGGTTCTGTGGTGCAGCTGCTACTTGATTGAGTGGGGTGTCCATCGTATAGTTCTTGATGAACTTTTGTTTCTTTTTGGGATGGTGGTGGAGTTTCTTTGAAGATTCTTCCTTGCCCTTGCCTGTGTCGGGTTCCTTTTTCAGATTACCAGATGCTACCATCATGTCAGTAAGTTTCCCTTACAGACTAATAGCTGACTCCAAAGTGACAGGGTTTGCTGCAATCACCAAACTCTGTACGATGGCTGGTAATCCACCTACGTACCAGTCAATCCTTTTTTCCAGAGTTGCTACCATGTCTGGCACCAATGCTACCAACTCATGATAGCGAGTAGTATAACCCATATGATCAGCCCCTTTCATCACATGGTTGGATAGTTCAGTTTCCATCCGTTGTAGCTCGTTCTTGGGACATAACTCATTTCTCAACAGTGTCTTGAAAATAGATCGTTGAAAATAGTTATTTGCTCATGATGATTAAATAACCCATTTTGAAAACCTACAAACAGTTTACCTAGACAAAATCTAGGATAACAATTATACATGTAAAACATATATGAAGTAAAAGCATTTAAGTAAATATAATCCCAGGAAAATAATTTACGCATGCTTCTCAGCCCCACGTTTGTAAAACAAAATGTTTAGAAAAAAGGGCAATGAACTCACCAGTTTTGTTGCTCTTATGATTCAACCAAGAAAATATGCGCGCTCGTTTGTTGTAAATTAAGTATCTTCAGCACCTTTGTTGATTTATTATGATTTGAATATTATAAGTATTTGAAGTTGGCGTATATAAGGTTTCGGTCTCGATGTGCGATTAAGTGTCCTATGTACTTTACTAGTGTGTTACTATGATTAGTTACTAAGTGTTAAATTATATCCTTATCCTATTGGACTTACTACACCCTTACCCAGCATAAATGAAGACTAACTTAGGAGCTTAAAGTTAGGTTTAAAGAAGTTCCCCTATAAGGTATCGTACAAGAACCAATAAGAAGGAAACACGTGCATTAACCTGAGAATCTACTGCAAGGTTTTAAAGAAGAACCAAAAATGGGGAACTTATTGTCTAGGATTAGGATCCCGTATAAGGTGTTGTACAGGAACCAAAAAGGGAAACCTGTTTTCTGGGATTAGGATCCCCAGAAGGTGTTGTACAGGAACCAAAAAGGGAAAACATGTTGTCTGGGATTAGGATCCCTCACAAGGTGTTGTACATGAACCAAAAAGGGAAAACATGTTGTCTGGGATTAGGATCCCCTAGAAGGTGTTGTACATGAACAAAAAAGGGAAAACATGTTGTCTGGGATTAGGGTCCCCCAGAAGGTGTTGTACATGAACCAAAAAGGGAAACCTATTGAATTGGGGTAAGAATCCCCCATAAGGTCATAATAAGCACCAAAAAGGAGAATCCGTGAATTTTACCTTAAGATCCCTAATAAGGTATTGTAGAAGAACCAAAAACGGGAACCCTGTTTATAAAAGAAGTTTGGTTATACAATTTTGTAATTTAAAATATAGTTAACTTATTTTTATAAAACATTATGATCTTTTGCTAAAATATTAAATTTAATCTTATAATTTTTCTTTATAGAACTAACACATTTTTAGTAAAACATAAGTTATTTAATAAAAATTACAAGCTAATTTGTAAGACTTAGGATAACCTTTTTAGATTAACCCCTAAGTCTAGCAATAGTTCTTTGTCGTCACGTTGTTCTTCGTTCATCAATTGTGTATAACCTACATTAGATTGTTCAATTTGAACTATCTAAGTTGGCTACGAAATTGCATAAAATAACTAAGTATTGAGTGTTTATAAGCAAAGATCAACACCACTATACTTAGTCGATTTCTTGATGTTCCATAGATTTTAACTTGTTTCCCCTTGGTTCTTTGAAATCATTGTTGTTACTTTAATGCATCTCGTCACTCCACATATTTTGTAAACTCTCATTGTTACTAACTTAGCACTTATGAAAATTTATAGTTTTGCTTAGTGTTTGTTTCCTCATTCAAGACTATCCTTGAAAATAATGTTATGTTCCTTGATAAAAGCTTCAACACTTAACTCAAGAACTTGTTTCAAAACATATGTTTGTGCATTGTGATAGTTCTTAAAAGTTTTAGTGTTAGAAAAACTCATTATTTTTGAACACTAAGTTGGTTAACATCCATATAACCACCATGGCCATTGTGTAACGTCACCAACTTCATTTAAGGTTTTTCTTAAACATATTCAGGTACTATATACCCAATTGGTCATACAAAATACTAGTTTATATGTTAAAATAGTTTAGGAAAGACTTGTATTTGAAAAACCTTTAATATCGAAAAGCACATAATCGGTTTAACACTCAAAAACTCTAATGACCCATTACCCGACTATTCCATGTTCTACCAACCCTCCCGAACTTATTTCTTAATCATTTGAGATGATTCCAAGGCCTAATTGCTTGGAACATATAAAAGTATTAGTATAGAACAAGATTCAGCAATATCGGTGGGTCAATGAGTCTTAATATCAACAAGGAGCTGGGCTGCAATATTGTCGTTACCTTCAGCATCGGCTAGCCCCTAGTGCAGCCCTTATGTCATCAAAATTGTTATGCACAGCCCCAAATCGAATTTACTCTGACCCAAACATCAATCTAATGGAATCCTTAACATCCTAGTTCCTTTTAGTACAAATCCTAAGGGTTTTGGAGCTCCAAAATGGACTAAACACATGTTGAGTTCAAAAAAGTTTTCCATCAAAAAAAAATCACATTTTGTTCGGTTTTACCTCAAATCTGGTGTTCCAGCCACCCAATATTCAATCTAGGATGTTCCTTAGTTCCCCAAGTTGATTTAGTGCAGGTCCTAAAGGTTTAAAGGTCGAAAATTAGCTGCAAAGTTCAGTGAGTTCAAAGAAGATGATGAATAGTGATTGTTACTGAAAATCGGTGATTTCTCACTCATTTTACCTAGTTTTTAGAAATCCAAAGCTCTATTTCTTCGTCTCTTCACGATCTACGCGTTGCTACGGTCGTTTGGACACCAAAATCGCTCAATTTGGTGCAGATTTGAGAAAGTTATGGCGTTTTTAGTGAGAGGATAATGTAGATAGAGAAAGTAACGGGATTGGAGAGAGAGGATGATTTTTGTGAAGATGAAAATAGTATTTATTTCTATTTTAAAATATCATAACATTTCGTTTTTAAAATGTTTCGATTTTCGCGTAAACGCATCGGTTTTAAACTGTGATTTGTTTCCCATTCGCTACTCCATTGATATAAGGGGAGTCTAAAGATTCTTCAACATGATTAAGTTGGCAGGCAAAGTCGGTCGAGACAAAACTCTGATCCGCACCAGTGTCAAATAGAATAGATGCATAAAAGTCATGTAAAAAAATGTACCAGTGACCTCATTCGGGTCCTGACGAGCAGCTGTAACTCCTATAGCAAAAGCTCTTCCACGCGGTGCTTGAAGTGTCGGTTGCATCTTCTTTGGGAAGTTCCTTGAGTAGTGGCCAGCTTCGCCACAGTTATAGCATACGCCATTGTTTTGATTCAGATTGTTGGGTAGAGGGAGAGCTAAAGCAGCATTGTTCACTGCTTGACGGGTGCCATTCTGCATTGTTGGACCCAATGGCTTTTTCTTCTACATCCCGTGCAGTGCTTGCAAGGAGTATTAGCAGCATGATGGTACTGACATTTGGCACACAAAGGGTACGTGCCAGTGTATGCTCTCTTGTTGGGTTCTGTGGTGCAGCTGCTACTTGATTGAGTGGGGTGTCCATCGTATAGTTCTTGATGAACTTTTGTTTCTTTTTGGGATGGTGGTGGAGTTTCTTTGAAGATTCTTCCTTGCCCTTGCCTGTGTCGGGTTCCTTTTTCAGATTACCAGATGCTACCATCATGTCAGTAAGTTTCCCTTACAGACTAATAGCTGACTCCAAAGTGACAGGGTTTGCTGCAATCACCAAACTCTGTACGATGGCTGGTAATCCACCTACGTACCAGTCAATCCTTTTTTCCAGAGTTGCTACCATGTCTGGCACCAATGCTACCAACTCATGATAGCGAGTAGTATAACCCATATGATCAGCCCCTTTCATCACGTGGTTGGATAGTTCAGTTTCCATCCGTTGTAGCTCGTTCTTGGGACATAACTCATTTCTCAACAGTGTCTTGAAAATAGATCGTTGAAAATAGTTATTTGCTCATGATGATTAAATAACCCATTTTGAAAACCTACAAACAGTTTACCTAGACAAAATCTAGGATAACAATTATACATGTAAAACATATATGAAGTAAAAACAGTTTACCCAAGTTGATTTAGTGCAGGTCCTAAAGGTTTAAAGGTCGAAAATTAGCTGCAAAGTTCAGTGAGTTCAAAGAAGATGATGAATAGTGATTGTTACTGAAAATCGGTGATTTCTCACTCGATTTTACCTAGTTTTTAGAAATCCAAAGCTCTATTTCTTCTTCTCTTCACGATCTACGCGTTGCTACGGTCGTTTGGACACCAAAATCGCTCAATTTGGTGCAGATTTGAGAAAGTTATGGCGTTTTTAGTGAGAGGATAATGTAGACAGAGAAAGTAACGGGATTGGAGAGAGAGGATGATTTTTGTGAAGATGAAAATACTATTTATTTCTTTTTATGGTTTTTAAACATTCGGGCATGTTAGGGTTCGTTCGGTTTTGCTCGGTGTCGCGTAAACGCATCGGTTTTCGATTTTCTCGTAACGAAATGTTACGATATTTTAAAATAGAGTTCTCTAAATTATTTAAGGTTGTAATTCCTAATAAATTAACTAGATATCTTTTATTTATTTTTAGCATTTCAAAAATGTTTAATTTTACCGTTTAATCAAATTATACGGTTTTCGTGCATATTCGTTCGGATCGTCACCCGTACGAATACGACGACAACTATACTTTTCGATTTGATTTTCTAATTATTGGACATCATTCAGAACATTAAAATTACAGATATATTCATGCGAATCGTTACTCACACGAATACTCCATCCGTTTAATATTCATATAATGATGTCCGTTATTGTTTTGTTCTGTACAACCTCACATACGTTTATACATAACAAATCCTAACTACAATTCACATAATAGTTCTGTGTTGTAAAATAAGATTCGGACTGTTAAACCATGAATTCATGATATGATTACGTAATAGATACGTAATATTTTTATGTTAAACATCAAATGATAATAATACACATGTAATATACATAGTTCGTACCTGATCTGCTGTACAAGTCACTATTCCAGTTACGGTTCCAGCACTGATGTTACACCGGATCTGTCAATTTCTTTGGTATTTTGCTCAGAGTCACCGCAGAACACCCTCCACTCAATGAAACATTAGAAAGTTCCCCTAAACGATCATTTCTCTTCAACAAATCCTTCAAGAATTTGGCATACTTAGATATATGCTGAAGGGCCTCAATAAAAGGAACATTGATATTCAACTGTTTGAACATGTCAAGAAAATGAACATACTCCTTAGCATGCTTCTGAAGAGCTAAGCGAGCAGGGTATGGAAGATTAGGCCTAACCTCAACCGGTCACTTGTCAACCGGCTCCCCCACAAGAGACGCACTTTTCGGTGCTGTAATTGCTGGGCATGGCCTCATGTGCACCCCTCCAGGAGCCTCCATCTCTATCTCCTCATCCACCAATTCTTCCTCAACCAACTCAACCGGTGGAACAACTCTCTCATCTCCCTTACCACTCCGAGTGGTAACTGCTTTGACATGAGCAGTTGGATTAGGCTGGGTACTACCTGAAAACTGGCCTTGGGGCCTCTCATCCAAACGCTTGGCAATGTCACCAACTGATCTTTGAAGATGAAGTAAAGCAGATTCTTGGTTTTTCAAAAGGATGTCGTGCTCAGTAAGGGTTTCCTGAGTAGTAGCATCCTTAGCAACCAAATGGGTCAACAATTCCTCAATCCTACCCATTTTACCACCACCACCACTACAACTACCCCCTCCCGATGTGTGACTCGGATTACTAACCGATGAGTGACCCTGCCCCTGGTTATGAGTTAACCCAGATTGGAAACCAGGGGATGACCGGAAGAACGCCAATTAAAGTTCGGGTGGTTTCTCCAATTTTGATTATAAGAGTTGTTGAAATGGTTAGTGTTACGCCGACCTTGACCTTCCAAGTAATCAACCTGCTCCAGATTGGCAACTAAACACTCAGATGTGGCATGGCTACCCCTACAAATCTCACACCTGTCCACCTCCATCTTCAACTCCTTCACATCTCTCGACAAGACCTCAAGAGCAGCTGCCACACTAGTGTCCACATTAACGTGGTGAACTCCTCTCACTGAAGAGGAAGAACTAGTAACAAGAGTGGAATTCTTATTAGCAGATCGCTGCTCGTACTCAACCTGGGCAAAACTCTCAAACATGTCATTACACTCAGTCACATCCCTCTTACCCATAAGGTGGCCTCCAGCAGATGTATCAAAACGGGCCCGAGTCTCATAAGTGAGCCCATTGTAGAATTTCTCTACAAGAGCCCAATTAGAAAGACCAATCTGGGAGCATCTGCTAAGCAAATTCTGGAATCTCTCCCAAGCAAGGTAATATGGCTCATCAGGTGCCATACAAAAGGAATTGGTCTCATCCCGAAGGCGGGCTGCCTTGGCAGGTGGAAAGTACTTCTTAAGGAATGCATCCCTAAGACTGCCCCATGTTGTGAATGATCCATATGAATACGAGTCAAGCCAAGTGGCGGTCCTTCCCTCAAGTGAAAACGGAAATAGTTGCAGAAAAAACGCATCCTCAGTGGCACCTTGAAGATTAAAAGTGCCACAAATGCGAGTGACGCGAGCTATGTGTAGAAGCATCCTAATTATCACAACCATTAAACTGTGAATTGTTAATGGAAGTCATGATGTAAGAGTGTATCTGCCATGAATTTTCATTCTTGATGTTTGCACAGTGATGGGATTATTAAGTCCCGTTAAACCCTCGGTGGATTGCTGGTGAACGGTACAACGGTTTGCCATAGGCGAGTCTAAAGGAGGATGGAGGCTAGAATGGGTAGAAGAACTAGATGATGGTGATGGTGTGGACTCAGAAAGGTCAGCAGAAATGGGAGCTGAAGCAGTTACCTCACTAGTAGAACCTTCTTAAAACTCCCGTGAATCACACTCCTTGGTGGTAATGAAAGCACAGGTGGCGGTCCTTGTGAGCATAAGTGTGGCATGCACTACCAAACCTACAAATAAAGAAAAAATAAATTAGAAATAAATTAAACAAAACAAAATAAAATAAAATTGAAAATAAACTAAAAACAAATATGCATAGATAAGAAAAGAGAACTAGTAAGCACGATCGGCTAAGAAGTCCCCGGCAACGGCGTTAAAAACTTGATGTGCACAAAGTAGTTCAATTAAAATTAACAAAATTACAACTAAACTAAGCACTAAGTAATACTCTGGACTCTCTAAAACTAAACTACTGACATGCAAGTGAACCTATTGAAACTAGTAAAGCAAAAGCAAGTCCGGATATACCCATAGACCTCTACAGAAAGTACTAACTAGAATTTATGGCTTATCTATGCAGCTTTATTTAATTAGAAATAATAATTTGAAAGGGGGGTTTTTGCTGAATAATACCTAGGGTTGAATCCTATACATGCTTAACACCTCTTAAATTGATTATGGAACTTACTGTGAAACCGGGATCTTGAAATACTAACTTACAAGCAACCTATAGTATCTTCGACCTTTCTCAAAGATGTCAACTAAGATGCCTACAAATTGTTAAACTAACGGTTTTATGAGTTTCTTTCACAAGTTACCCAATCCCATAAATGACATATCCTAAACAAAATCTACCTCACGGAAACGAAAGTCTCAAACACGCTAAAGTGCAAGGGATAACAAGGAATCTCAACGTGGATTGGTAACCAAAGAAATGTCCAATTAACTAGAACTAGTCTTCTTATGATGACTTTAACTAGGAACCAAACATTTAAGACAAACCGACAACCTCTCACCTCATGGCTTTTGATATTGGTTAAACATTTAGAATATATAAAACATAATCATCATTCCTATGAACTACTACGTCTTGCAATCCATTTGCTAATCAAAAACACAAAGTAAGTGATCTAACATGCACCTATGTATGAAAGACATTCATCAAAGCACATGAGGAATAATTGATCACACCATAAACACATCTAAACATTCATACGCATCCAAGAATAAAAACCAAATCATTATGTCATTGAATCATCACAAACATGTGTTCAACAATCACCAAAACAAATGTTAAACATGCATAATAATCATCACCTAAGTAGTTCTAAGGATTTAGCCCACTCTCAAAATCGAATGTTGTACACCCTTTGATTTTCAATCCTAGGGCTTCAAAATGTTGAATCTTTCATTCATTGTCTTCCAAGCACTCCTGATCGCCTCTTTTCTTTGTTCCAGATCGTGCGTAACCCTAAAAATCAACCCCCCACCCGTTTTTAATCAACAAACAATTTTTTCTAGGATTCCCCCGCGTCTTCTACCGCGACAGATACCTACGCGAAGGGTTTCAAAAACCGGCAAAAGTTGTCGGGTCAACCCAATGATTAACTGAGGGGTATTCTGGTCTTTTCCACTTGTCGTGTAGCGCGACAGGGTTTTGCATGGTTCTCGTGTTGCACGAAAAGCACAAAAATTATGTTTTCTTGTTCTCTCTATTTCCAGATCCATCCTCGCACTACTGGGAGCTCGTTTCTTTGCATTCTTGTGCCAAATATGCATGTTTATGACCTGCAAGCAATAATTCCCAGAATGGTGAAGTACCAGCTATAAACAATTACGGAACTAAACAAATATGTACAATAACCCCTGAAAACAACCAAATAAACCGGTGTGTTTTGAAACAAATCAAAATTCTAACCGTGCAATCCAAATTTCATCAAGTTAATACTTATAGCATGTTCCTAAAACACATTTAACTCATATTCAAGTTTTCAAGTTTCCATACTATCACATCTACCATTATTCCCAAATAAAGTTTCCGCTTTTGGAGAATATTCGTTTAAAAATCCATTTTCAACAATCCAAATTTCCAAATATGTTTCTATGACATTCCTAAACATATTCTAACACCAACACATAAGCAAATCATGCCAAATAAACATAACTAATCCTTTTGATCCCAAAAGTTACTATAAATAGTAAGTTACTAAGAAAAGTTGCGTTTTCACATATCTAACCTTCCAAATATGTTTATATACATTCTAATAGATATAAATCATCATTTAAAAGTGTCTAGCAAGTCTAGAACATCGTTTAATCAACCACTTGCATATACAAAGTTTCCACTAATGGTAACTAGCACAATATGTTTACAAAACCCATTTTTAATCATGTCTACTCTTCTAATCAGTCATCAAGACATCAAATATCACTAATAGAGCATCACAAATTCGGTCATGTGTGGATTTTGGAGTTGCATGTGGGTATTCATCATTGCATGTGGGATTTCAAGTACAAATAACCATTAAAACTACCTTACAAGTGGGTTGATGGTCACAACTTGACCGAAACAGAAGCTAGATAACTTAGATGGTGTTCTTGTTTGTTGATGGCTTCAATGGACCTCCTACACATTCTTGAAGCTCCAAAACTCAAAATATACAAGGGAAAGGCTTAGAGTTGTGTTTTAGAAGCTTGGGTAGTCTTTTGCAGAAGTTTGGCCGAATGGGATCATTGGGATTTTGTGTATGGGTAAAAGAAATGAATTGTCACTAAGACGGGTGGTATTTATAGATTTTTAGAAGTTTGGGGCTCGTCGCGTACCGCCAAGGATATCTCCGTGATTCCCGGCACACCGCGACGGACAAAATAGTCAAGTTCGGTCCCGACTTCGTCGCGTATCGCCAAGGATACTTCTATCGGTCGTGATGTACCGCCACGTGTTTCTGCTGATTTCAAATTGTCCCGCCAAACCCGTCGCGTATCATGAAGAGTTTTGCCGGGTGCCGTGGCATACCGCGAAAGATTTGGGTGCCAGATTCCCATTTTCGTTTGTTCAGTGTTTCTCGTTTTCTCTTCATATTTTTTATTTGTTCATCGTTTTCTTTCGTGATAACACATAAGCACATATAAGATACATTTGTTAGTTCGATTTGTTGTTTTGTTTGTTCACCAGTGTTCGTGTAATCATGCACGTGTGTGATTTGGTAATTCATCGAATTACCGATTCATGATTGTTTGTGCTCGACTTTGTGAAACGTTTGACACACTTGACTAATCATAATCAATGTGTAATGTATGATCCGATAATTCACCAAACTATCACAATTGTTTTTGTGTTCGACACACTTGATTAAATTAATCAATGTGTTATGTACGATTCGATAATTCCCTGAACTATCATTTCGGAATTGTTTGTGTTTGACTCCCTTAATTAATCCAAATAAAGTTCAATACAAGAAACATGAATATGCATAAAGTAGTTTGTAAGCGTTGCAATTTACCTAAGATTGCCAGCTGTCACAATATAAATTTTACATTATCTTCTTGATTTGTAACAATTAGTTTTCGATAGAAAAATAAATGAAGTTTTAACATCAATTAGTGTAAGAATCTTTGTTCTTACAAAACAAGTGGGCCATGTATTATTTCTTTAGTTATTGAAAATTATTATTATTATATTAATTAAAACAATCATTTATATGTAATTTAATTAATTTATAACAAAATATTGTATTTTAAATTTTTATTACTATTTATTTAATATTTTATATTCAATCCGTGTAATACACGGGGTAATAGTTTAATTTACATATTTGCTTATGAGACAGATTTTTATAATTTATCATGATGATTAATTTTCTTAGGTATTTAACTTACTTCAACAAAATAATGTTTTATTTTTTTTAAATCTATTAAATAATTTAGTGTTATACATGTATTTATAATTTAAGATTTCTAGATTGTATTCGTAAGGATTAAAAAATTATGCTAAATAAAAATATTTTCTTATGTAATTCTGTAGTTACAAATGTTGATGATGAAAATACAAATGACTAACTTAAGCTTATGCAAAACTACAAGATAAAAAACAATTCATATGATTAGACTAAAATGTTTTTTCATACTAAAATTGACCAATTAAATATCTTTGTATTTGCTTAAAAAAGGGTTATCTCTTGATTTGAATTAATTTTTGTTGTAACATCATCTAATCACTCAATTCACATTTGCAGAATAGCAGCGGCAATGGCAACAGTAACAACAAAGAAATAGTAGTAGTAATTGTATTAACAACAATACTACTAACAATAACACTAACGATGAGGAGGAGGATGATGATGATGATCAACAATTTTGCCTATGTATTATTTATGAATTAGGCGTCACAAAAATTAAGCATACTTACCTTTTATGAGTAAGAAAAACCCAAATCAAAATCATTGAAAAAGATTTATTTTGATTAGTTAATTCGTTAATATCACACGTGTAGACATCAATAGTTGTCTTTAATTTGTGAAACATAGTCTGACTCGTATAATGCAATATAGTTTAAGATAACAACACAGTGAGGTCATTGGTTATGAAAAAAAATTAAAGCGAAAAATCTATGTGATGTCATAGGTTCAAATCTTAGTCAAAATGGTCACTAGAAGATTTTACTGTATAACGATTATCTGCTGAGAGGTGGATGAATTTGCTTGGCACAACACTCTCCAACACCTCAGCATTGGACAACAGGGAAATGGTAACGTTATCGTAGCACTTTGGTTATTGGGTCTGAAAGATGTTATGAGGAGGAATACAACTAAGTCTAGTTTGTAACTAAAAAGAAAACATAAAAAAAAACAATTAAATGTACCATGTGTATTCAGGTACACGTTGAGAGTTTCATCTAACTTTAACAATTGGAATGCGACTTCGCTTCAGTACTTTGACCTCTCGATCCATTACTTCCACTGGTTTTAGGTAAACTGAAGTTTCTCATCAATTTGAATTTCTTCAAGAGGCACAATCAACGATTCATCCCACTACTATAAAATAGATCTAATGCAACTTTATTATACATAAAGGTTGCAATGAAAGATCTAATGCAACTTTTCTATAAAAAGTTGCAACATTTTGTATTTAAAAGTTTCTAATTTTCTAAAAATGAAACTTTTATCTTCAAAAGTTGCATTGTGAAAATAAATACAACTTTTATTATAAAAGGTTGCTTTGTTAAAAATTAAATGCAACTTTAGTTTTAAATGTTGCAACCAAATGTACAAGATTAAATGTCAAAATGTAATTAACAACCTGTTTTAATTTATTTATGAATAAATCTTTTATGTCAAAATTTTTATTCTAAACATTATTTAACTATAATATATGATTAATGGGATAGATAGTATATAATTAAGTAGTTAATAAATCTAGTTAAGTTGTCATAGAATAGTATAAGGGTTAAATTGCCAAGTTGAAAAACTAATTTTTAAAGAGTATAGGTTTATTGACTTTGTTCAAAATCCTCAATTTTGGTCTTGTACGTACTCACGTGAACAAGAGAGAACATCGAGTTTGGATTTGGAGCTTAATCGTCATCAAATCAAGTCTTAATCTTGAATACAACAATAAATTGTAGTTCTCCTTGTGTTCCTCTACATCTAGGTGAGTGATTTATTGTATTTTGGTGTAGAATTCTGTGGGTTATGGATGGGTTGGGTGAAAACCTGAAAATTGTTTCTTGATGGTATTAAATGTTAATGGGTTTAATGTAGATCATGTGCACTAACTTGAAATCACCCACTTTGAAATTGTATATGATGAATGATGGTTAATTAGTAGATTTTAGGTGATTACATCATGTGTTAGAAGTCATATGCACCCCAAGTGTTTGTTAAAAAGCTTGAATGAAAAGTTAAACTTAGTGCTGATTGGAATTATTTCAATTATTGTACTGTTTTTGAATAATCATATAAAATCAAAGATAATCGCTTTGAGATGTGTAATATGTCTTTGGAAAGCTTATTAAGTCTACTTTATACAGATTTTTAGAAATAAAAAAGATAAATATGTTAGGTACACGAAAATTACATTGCAATACGACTTCTCATGTTGTGTAAAAGTTGATTTTTTGGTAAAATGATGAATATGTCCTGTTCTTTGAAACATCATATAAAATCATACAAAAATCTGGAAAAAATGTGTCGTATATGGTTGGAAAGATCTTTGAGTCTACTACAATCCATATTTGAATATCAAAGGTTGAATAAAATTTTAAAGTTGTTAAATTGGGCAATTATAGCAGCAACTCATAATTTTGTTGCACGGAATTGAAACTTTTTTAGAAAGTGATAAATATGTATTTTTATTACATTATTTAATATTATTTTCAGAATAAAAGAGACATGGGGAATGTTAGAGAGTGGATGTATTTACCTAGATGGTTACCTGAATTTGAAGCCGAAGTAATTGAATTTCTTAATGCTTCGTTTGGTAAGGCAGCTAAAGGAACTCAAATATGCTGTCCTTGCAAACGGTGTAAGAACCATTATTGCCATCGAAGAGATGAAGTATTTGATCATTTAAAAGGGCATGGATTCGTAGATGACTACTATGTGTGGGTCTTTCATGGGAAAACCTCCTCGCAAAAGAATTATAAGTTTTCTATCTTGTATCTGCACAAGATATACAAAAATGATTCATGTGATGATGTTCAAAATATGCACATCCAAAATACTAGGTCCTCTATCTGAGCATCCTAGTAAAATCACGAACTCCTAGCTTAAACCTGTTCGACACCTGAGAAGTCATGCAAAAAGATCAAGTCAACACATAGTTGGTGAGTTCATAAAAATTTGTTACTAAAAATGAATTTGATCAAACCTTACCAAGTGACAACCTTAACCTCATTAACAACCACCTATAATATCAGTGAAGTATGCTTATATATAGGGCATATGTAGGGTTTAGCCAGCCACCAACCCACCACATACCGAGCCACAAAGAATATTGTTGTAAATAATAATTTAGAGTTCCACTCTCAACCAACACTAGTTTCGTTAGATTCGTCATCACACTAGTTTCATTAGATTAATCAAAAATGTGGAAGTTCTCTTGATTCCTTAAGCTCATCACACACAACAACAACAACCATAGCAAATGTGGAAAATGTGGAAAAATAGTTAATTAAAATGCCCAAATAAATGAATAGATAAACATTTAATTAAAAGCTAAGTCCTAATGATTGGGCCTTGGTCAACTCCAGTAGACTAGTCTAGCAATCAAAAGTTCTTAGAAAGTCAGGGGATTCTGTAAATATCATAAAACATGTGACCTGCAAATCAAACGTTTAGTTTCGTTCACACATGTTATCTCTGACATTTCGCACACTTTCTCCTGAAAATGATTTCTTGATTCGTACTTGATTCGTTGAAAAATGTATTTGTTTCATTGAACAATGAAAACTAGATTCGTTGAAAAAATGTACACTTGATTCATTGATCATTGAACACGTGGTTCGTTGAACATTGAATACTTGTTTCGTCAAAATGATTCTTTGATTCGTTAAACTTAAACATTTGTTTCGTTGGAAATGTTTAATTGATTTGTTGAAAATAGATTCGTTGGAACTATTTACTTAATTCGTCAAAACATTTACTCAAACATGAAATAATCATCCACTTATTATATATGTACATAATCCTTTTGAAATCTGCATAAAATTTACCTAGACATAATCTAGGATAACATTTATGCATACAAAACCTATAGAATTTAAAAGCATTTAAGTAAAATATAATCCAAGAAAAATAATTTACGCATGCTTCTCAACCCCGTATTTATAAAACAAAACGTTTAGAAAAAGGCAATGAACTCACCTGTGTTGTAGTTCTTATGATTCAACCAAGAAATGTGTGTGCGCTCTTTCTTTATGGACTATGTATCTTCAACACCTGAGTCGATTTATTATGATTTGTATACAATAAGTATCCATAATTGATCGATATAAGGTTTTGTTCTTGGTGTGCAACTATGTGTCCTATGATTTAACTAATGTGTTACTATGAATTCTTTAATTATTCTAAGTTAAGTACTCTCTATGAATCCCTTATCCCTTAATTAATTAAGATTCACCTGTATTTATATGAGATTTATAATAATAGAAGACATGGCCTTTAAATTAAATCATTCATACGTAAAATCTTATTTAAGTTACAAAACTCTAAGTTTAGAATCCTTTAAATTACCTTATAATATTTTAATAAAACAGGGTATGACGATTCTTATAAAATTATAGTCATATGTTATTAATCATTATCTTTTAATAACAATCCAAGTTATTTTACGAAAATACAAGTTAACATGTTAGAACTTGAGTTGACCTAAATAGGCTATTCACCAAGTCCTTTAATAGTTCTTTATTACCCTCCTTGATCTTGTTCACTCTTGAAATGGTTATCATCTAAGATTATTCACTTTGAATATCCTTAGCTAGTTAACCATGAATAAAATGTGTTAAGCGTTGGATGTTGGTAACATAAAATTATAACGCTTGTACTTGGTTAGTCCCTTGAATCATCATGGTCTCATTTAGTTTTTAGTTCGTTTGTACCCATAGCCACTTAACACACCCTAAACTTTTTTGTGATTATATGAAATGCACTTACCTTAAGTTAAGATTGGTGTCATTAGTGTTTTTCGATTAACACTTCGTTAACCACCCTTGAACCCCCTTATTAACCTCTAATTCGATGTATTCTACAAAATGGAATTGGTTCAAGATTTTTATTTTGAAGTTTCGGGGTGAATGAACTTGTAGTACGAATGGGTATCATTTCTACGAAGGGAATTTCAAGTTCCGGGCGAAAAGGGGATGTAGTACGAATTGAGATCATTCGTCCAATGAGTCATACGAATGGGGACTCAAGAATGGATCATTCACCTGGTAATTCTTTTGGTTGCCATATTCATGCGAATGAGGATGGATATTCGCCCATAGAGTCACTCGTCCATTCGCCTGATGTTTCATTCGGTTGCCATGTTCATGCGAATGAGGATGGTTATTCGCCCATGGAGTCACTCGTGTGGCTCCATTCGCCTAAACTGCAGTCGAGCACATTCATGTTGCCATTTTCAAGATCGTGGACTATTCAAGGTGTTCCTCACGTTCCTTCATATCCTAGACCGATTTCGTGTCCAATCTAGGTCGACGGCCGGATGTTGGCTGAAAAAGTGCAGCTCACCGAGAATGGGTGGAAACCCTTAAAATCGGTCGTTCTAGCTCATTTTTACCTTGATTTCAACGATTCAAATGCTCAGTTTTTTCATCTCTTAACGATCTATACGTTGTTTTGGTCGTTTTGACGCCAAACTCGTCCAATTTGGTGCAGATTTGAGTGAGATAGAGGGGTTTTTAATGAGAGAAAAAGTTAGAGAGAGAAAGGGACATGTGTAGAGAGAGAGTGGGGTTGGTGTGGTTATTAAATGGCATTTATTGTCATTTAACATTTTTAAACGTTCGGGTGTGTTTGTGTTCATTCGGTTTCGCTCGATTTCACGTAAACGCGTCGGTTTCGGATTTCTCGTAACAAAACGTTACGATCTTTTAAAATAGAGTTTTCTGAATTATTTTAGGTGGTAATTCCTAATAAATTAACTAATTATCTTTTATTTATTTTTAAAATTTCGAAAAAAAAAACGGTTAGTTTAACTGTTTCATTGAATCTTACGGTTTACACGCTTATTCGTACAGATCGTCACCCATACGAACACGACGACAACTGTACTTTCAGATTTGATTCTCTAATTATTAGACATCATTCAAAATGTTAAACCCACAGATATATTCGTGCGAATCGTCACCCACACGAATATTCCGTCAGTTTAATATTCACATAACAACGTCCGTTTTGGTTTTGTTTTTACATTCTCACATACGTTTATTCATAATAAAACCCTAACAAACATGTACACAATAGATTCGTGCTATCAGACATAATTCTGACTGTTAAACCATGGTATCACAAAATGTTTCTTAAATAGATTCGTAATAGTTTTGTATTGAACATCAAACAACAAGAATTACACGTAGTTTCATAGCTGGTCTTCTGTACAAGTTACTGTTCCGACTACGGTTCAGACACTGATGTTACACTAAAAAACCTTCAAAAATTCCGGCTAAAGTGTTGTGGCATGTTCCTTTAAAACGGAGACTGCAAAAATTTTCATGTGTTATGAAACATCTAAACATTTGACATGGCATGATAAGGGACGCCCTAAAGATGGTAATTTATGGCATCCTACAGATGGGCAAAGCTGAAAGGAGTTTGATTCTTTGTATCCTCATTTTGCAAAAGAAACTAGAAATGTGAGGTTAGGGTTGTCAAGCGATGGATTTAATCCATTTGGAACAATGAGCATCACATGGCCTGTGGTATTAGCTAACTATAATTTGCCTCCATGGATGTCACTAAATGAGGATAGTTTATGTAGTCTTTGCTAATTCCCGGACCCGAATCTCCGGGTAATAATATAGACGTTTATTTACAACGTTCAGTTGAGGAGCTTAAAAAATTATGGATTAATGGGTTGGAGACATACGATAAATCTTGTGATGACACCTTTGAAATGCATGACGCCTTAATGTGTACAATGAGTGATTTTCCAGCTTACTCAATGTTGTCTGGGTTGAGAACAAAGGGAATTTTTGCATGTCCATGTTGTAATCATGAGACTAGATCACTTGACGCATAGTAAGAAAATGTGCTATATGGATCATCGTAGATTTTTAGATGCATGACACCCATGGCGATGAAACAAGAGTGCTTTTAGTGGGAAGATTGAGGAGAGGGTTTCTCCGAAATCTCTATCAGGTGTTGATGCTTTGAGTGAGTTGTCCAATTTTAAAAATATATTTGTAAAGATACAAAAGAAGAAAAATGATAGCACTTGCCCATGGAAGAAAAGGTCAATATTTTTTGACTTGCCATATTGGCAATTCAATAAATGTAGACATAATCTTGATGTCGTGTACATTGAAAAAAATATATGTGATAATGTGATAGGGACATTGTTGGATATTAGTGGGAAGTCAAAAGAGCATCCAAAAGCTCGATTTGACATTTTAGAGCTCGGCATTAAAGAAAGGCTTCAACCAGTACTTTGATGATGGAAAACATGTTATCATCCAAAAAGTAGGTTTCTCAATGTCTTCAAAGGAGAAAGTTAATTTTTGTCTTTTTCTAAAGGAAACAAAATTACCTTACAGATGTTCGTCTAATATTGCTTGTTGTGTTCATTCTTCGGAAGAGAGATTTTTGGGTTACAAGAGTCATGATGCTCACGTCGTTTTGCATTATTTGCTTCAAGCTGTCGTAAGAAAATCATTACCAAATCATGTTGCTATCCCTTTGATTAGGTTGGGTATATTTTTTCGAAGCTTATGTAGTAAGGTAATTAGACCTGAGGACCTTGACATATTACAATTAGAAATTATAGAAACATTGTGTGAATTGGAGAAAATATTCTTGCCAGATTTTTTTGATGTACTGGTGCATTTACCTATCCACTTAGTAAATGAAGTTAGGCTTGGAGGACCTGTCAATATAGATGGATGTTTTTTATGGAAAGATACTTGTGCAAGATGAAGTCATATGTGCGGAATAAGGGCCGAAAAGAGTAATCCATAGCAGAAAGGTATTTGATTGAAGAATGTTTGACCTTTTGCTCACGTTACGCGCATGGAGTAAATGAAAGTGTTAATACAGGTGTAGAAGATAATGACGATTTGATAGGTGAAAATGAACCAAATGTACCGATATTCGTGAATGGTGGCCATCCATTAGGAGGTAAAAAAGGCAGACGAGGCAAAGTTTTCACTTTAGACACTAGTTTAAATGAACAAGCACATTGTTATGCCTTATTCAATTCTGATTGTGCAAAAGTTAATGATTATATCAAGTAAGTAACTAATTTAGTGCATCTATTTCCTTCAAATTATATGTTAGTATTACTTATTTCATGAAATATTTTTCTAAATGATGTTGCAGTGAGCACGAAACTTATGTTGAAAGTCAACCCCAACAAAGTCGGTGGGCACGAGTAAAAAACCATAGTCACGATTTTTCCTATTGGTTCAAAGACAAAGCATTAAATAATTGTGTTCCATATCACATTTTTTGGCTTGCTAAGGGACCTAGTCAGACATCCATGAGATCATGGGTATTATGCGAATGGATATAGGTTTCATACAAAGTCAAGAGATGATAAATGTAAAACTCAAAATAGCGATTTTATAGTTACAGCTTTAACTCCAAGCTTTGAAAGTTCTCGGGACAAAAATCCATCCCTTGGGAATGTTGATTATTATGGTAGAATTTTAGACATAATTGAACTTGACTATTGGGCAAAGTTTAGAGTTGTATTGTTTCATTGTGAGTGGTACCAAGTTGGGAAAGATGATTATGGATTAACATGCGTTAATATGAAGAATCTGTGTTATTAGATGATCCTTTTTCATGCCTTCTCAATTGAAACAGGTGTTTTATGTACCGGATCCTATAGTAGATGGTTTACATTATGTTGTTAGTACGATTCCAAGGGATGTACATAACTTCAATGAAGAAAACAATGAAACAGATGGTCGCTCATATTGTTGTGATTCTAGTGAAGATAAATTGAGTTATATTTCACAAGCTAATGAGCAAGAGACTTGTTTGTCAAGAGAAGATATTCCTCCACTTTTAGTTGAGGCAAGTACAAAATTAGCTGTCGCGGATGTAATTGATAAAGATAATGGTGATGATCCTGATTATGAAGATACATTATAGGATTGGATGCACGCGGATGTAGATGATGATGATAATTGAGTTATTAAGGTACAAAAATAATTGTGTATGTATATGTGTGTGCAGTGTTTGTGTGCATTGTGCACCCTTCACATGTGCAACCTTGAGATTATTATATATCAACAGTGTGTGTGCAGCCTTGTGTGAGTCATTTTTAAGAAGGCTTGTTCTTACAAGTGATTTTTTTTGCGTTACGACCTAATAAAAAATGGACGAGTTCATATTGAGAGCTTTAGTCAAGTGTGTGTAGCGTGTGCAGTGTGTGTAGCGTGTGCAGTGTGTGTAGCATGTGCAGTGTGTGTGATATGTGCAGTGTGTGGTGTGTGTGTTGTGTGCTTTGTGTGTTTCTTTCAGCGTGTGTTGTGTTTGACCCGTTAAGAGTTTTTCTTGCTAATATGTAAACAATGAAAACCTTGAAGATGATGACCAGCTTATTGATGCTTTATTCGGTTACGTATGCTAACTGTTGTATAAATGTTTATATGTAATTAACTTTTTGTTTTTTGGCTACAGTTCAAGTACTTCGTTAAAGATACAGTCAGATGTGATGACAATTGTCAGGTATATAAGTATATTCTTCATACATCATTATCATCTCTTAATAAAATCCTAGATTTGACTTTTAAGGTCATTCCTTTTTTGACCCTAGCATATTCGTGTTTGACTAATTAGTTTGTTTTAAGCATGTAATATACATACATTTCACATTTAATGCATCATGTGATTTTTGTTGGTGGATCATAGCCTTGACTGGAAGGACCGATATTAGTGTTTGCCTAAATGAGTTAGATTTACTATATGGGTCAAATGTTTGAATTTGTTTTACAACAAGGCCTAATTAATTGAATCTGATTTTAAAGTTAATTAGTTGAAATCATTCCTAGTTTTAAACATAAAACACTACATTTTACGGCTTATCTAATTATGTTCAAGTAGCCCATGGATACACTTAAAACAAGAAATAAATAAAAAAAACAAGTTCTTTCCCATTTTACCGTTTATGACATTTTATCAAATCAAGTAGGCATGGAGTACATGTGCAGCAAAAATAAATAAGAAATCGTTTTTACCTTCGTATTGCCATCTCTAGTGCAGTGTGTATGACTTGTGCAGTGAGTGTGTGCTATGTGAGGGCAGTGTGTATGACTTGTGAAGTGAGTGTGTGCTATGTGCAGTGTAGCATGTGCTGTGATTGTGCAATGTGCATGATATGTGCTGTATGTTTTTGCCCAGGTATGTTGCGAATTAGACGCTTCTCTGCACACCAATCAGGTGTACACACTTTTTTCATTGTTGAAGGTAAAAACATATTCAAAAGAACACAAATAGATACACACATGATTCTATTTCATACGCAATTGTTGTGGTTGTTTTTACATACATAATTAACACCAATTTATAGGGAATTGAACAAGGTCGTTACTCCTAACTTGGAAACAACCAAATTTAACTGCCAGGTGCAATTTACAATCATTTTGACCAAATTGGCCCTGTGATCCTATTACATAATCCATACATAAACTATGTTTTAGCTTATCTATATATAGCTACAAATCCCAAAAACTACATAAACATATTTGATATTCTACTAAACTTGACTCATTTGACCCGTTAAGGTCTTTAACTAATTTATCTTTCTCATATTGAATTAGAGGCTTACAATCACCCCCATAACTCTTATATGACTAAGTCTTCATGGTTCCTTAATGTCTTTGCTTGTAATGATGGTCAAATCATCATCTTTGTGTGCAACTTCATCACTAACAGCTTCTGCACCCTTTGTAAATTCTTGGATGTTCAGTGCAGCCCCTGCAGTCTGCTGTATGAAGTTTCTAGCCATCTGTTCTTCATGACCAGTAACTGTTAAAGCATGTACTTGTTCTAACTTAATCCATGCACTTGTATCTTGTTTTAAAACTACAAATTTCCTTTTTTTTCTTCATGGAGAGCATCAATAGTAGCAGAGTGTGCTGGAGAGTTTGCGTGTTGCAGCTCCGAAATCCCTTTTACCTTCGCATTGCAGCTCCAGTATGTATGATATGTGCAATGGGAATTAGTCGAAAATGGGTGTTTTCTTTGAATTTAATTTGTCGAAAGTCATTGCTAGTTTCACAACCTTTGTTGAAATAAAATAGATTACACTTCAATTACTTTGTATTTGTTCCATTTGTGATCTGCACCTTTTTGAAACTTAACAATTTTAGCTAAAAGTTGATAATTTTATGGTACTAAGTCCAACAATCACCCCAAATTTGCAATTTTTGTGTATATGTGTTGGACTTAATAACACAAAATTATAAAGTTTTAGTAAAAGTGTGTTAACGGGCCAAATGTGTAAAAACTTTTTTAATTATGTATGTGTATTTTGAGCTTATGGAAACATTATTAGATAAAATGTTGTGTTTATGTTTAAGACTCTTCACCAAATCGTTATGCATTTCCAGCCATCAATTGGTCTTGGGCGGCCCTTGTTGCACTTTCTGCTTAAGCTATAGTTTCTGCACCAATCTGGACAGCATATACTTCATTCTCTACACCCCTAAATACCGCACCATCAATGACAGCTTCGTTCTACCATTCAACAGTAACCATATCAGCAACATTTATAGCTGTCTTATGATTATTAAAACTAGTATTGTGTGTGTGCAGTGTTCAAGTAGCCCATATATGCACATAAAACAAAGAAATAAATAAAATCAACTGCTTACCCATTTGACTCGTCAAAACATTTTAGCAGAAAGCATAAAACTTGATCATTTAATGGTATGAATTCCAACATTCACCTCCCAAATACACAATTTGATCAAGTCTTCATTTTTCAATCTTTACTTTTGAATTCTTTATCCAAGACGATGACTAAATAGTATTCCTTAAGCATGTATAATTTACATTCATTTCACTTTTATCTTTCAAATGTACATAAATAAGTATCTTCAACATATAATGATATAGTGCATCATGTGATTTGTCCAGGTTGTGCGTAGCCTCGGTTGAAAGGACCAACATTTGGTGAAAACAAGTACATCTTTTGCAGATTCAAAAGTTCAGGGATTAGTTGCTTTATTCACAGTAGCTTGTTACTTCACAATTTTGTTGTTGACCTTAGTTCTTTGACTTTTGCTTGTTTTTTTTAATCAGTTTTGCCAAAACCAAATTATTTAATTTACAAGAACTTTTGAATAAACGAGATGAAAAGCCAAATTAACATCAATGAACTGACCAAACCAAATTCGTTAACTTACAATTCATTTATACAAAACAAGATTAGTTAAATTAAGAGCAACTGTGATAAAAAATAGTCAAATTCGAAGCAATTTTGCTGTTGACTTTTTATGTTTGACTTAGTTGATGAAAATGTTGCTGATGATTTTTGTTTTTTTAATAAGCAATTTGACCAACCCATAATAGAAAAAAAGACGCATTTTGTTACCAAACTACGTCAAACACGCCACTTATGGTCAAACGAATTAAATTTACTAAATGGGTCAAATTTGTAAACATGACAAATTGGTCAACCGGGTTAAATCTTGTCAAACAGCTCCTCAGTAACAGCGCAAACATCATATTTATTTAAACATGTGTAATTTACATTCATCTCACATTTAACTTTCAGATGGACGTCAAAAACTATATTATGTAATGATATAGTGTATCATGTAATTTTTGAGGTTGATCATAACCTCGGATGGAAGGACTAAGTTTTATATTAAGAGCATGCCAAGTGCTAATCAACAATCTGCATTTGATAGTAGTATTATTTTTACGTTAAATCAACCGGTCTATGTAAAGTGTACTTGAGCTTTCTTGATTACATCAACCAAGATATAGAAGTTGACTTTCAGGGTCAAACTTACCAACTTTTCATCTTTTAAATCTATATGAGTTTCTAATTATTTTTATTTAACAAATGTTGATAGTGTTGGTCTTTTAAGTAGGCCAGTTGCTTATGATTACTTGCTTTTACTTTATAACAATTTGACGATGAATCTGTGTTTGGAAAGGAATATGGTTGACTTTAAATGTCAAGATGTACATGTGACACCTCTTCCAGCATCGTGATCGTGATGTACAGGTGATTCATCAATTGGTTGTTTAACCTTTATAATTTATTTTACTTTTTCCATAGCGTATGTGGAAATCAAACCGGTTGTTTAACCTTTAAAATTTATTTTACTTTTTCATTTTCTGAATATGAAATTATGTGTTTGTATCTATGCATTTATGACATGAAAATTACTCCAAACCCCCAAACCAAACACTAAACAAGCAAGTACCCTCGTAAATAGAAAAGCAGGCATACTTTATGGTGACTCTTGATTTTTCTATGACATTATGCCAAACGTAATGAGACATCACAATTTGATGATGTTGCTTTTAAACAACAAAATATATGCTCTATACATGTCTTATTTGTAAAATATGAACAATTTGAATTTAGGGTCAAATAAAGTATTTATAAATTTTAGAGTAAATTATATTTTTCGTCATTTATGTTTATACTACTTTTTTTCAATAAATGTCATTTAGCTTTTAATTTATCAGAAAATACACTTTATGTTTAAAAACCTTTGCAGGCCATGTCCTTTGCCCAAACCCCGTTAACTTTTAACTTAAATCCCCTCACGTAGACCCCATGTGAGGCCAAAATAGTCTTTTACCCACTTCTATCAGAAAAATGTGATAGTCTAAATAAAACATCTTTTTTTTTTGTTTGTTGAAAAACAAACACAGTCCTTTCCCACTCTCTTCTATTGCCAAACCACTCAAATTATGCGACACTTTGCCAGAGAAACATCTCGCCACCGCATGCAACGATAAATGACCCTATTATCTGATGAGTTGCACCACGTCAAAGCTAAGCAACAATGACACTTGACAGGTGGTGCAAGGAACATCTTCGTCCCATGAAAGAAGCTGTCTATGCCCACCACCACCTCGTCGACGCTCAATTCCATGGTCTTTTACAATTCTTTGATCGTGTCAGTGTCGCTAGGCTGGGTTGGGTTGGGTTTTGGGGTAATTCCTTAATTAAACATGATTATAGTTTATATTTGAAAAAAAACCCAACTCCCATTTAATTCAAACCTTAGATCCATTATAAAAGAGAGATCCATGTCTCTCACAATAACCATTAAACCAACAAATTTTAGTTTTATACATTCTTTGCAATTATATTTATGAATTCAAAAAAAACTTTTGAAGATAAATAAAATTTCATGAGATAAGTTTAATTAAACAGATGAGATTCAATGGGATATTGTCACCCCGAACCCAAACAAATACGTTCGGCCATGTCTTTCATCCCTCAACTATGAAAAAATAAACACACAAGTGCAATTCTTCTTAAGATTCTACTCTTGTTGAATATATCATATTATAAACATAAAAATTATTTCATGATGGTTGGTTAATTGATAAATGCTGTTGTCACACCCCAAAATTCCCACTTGAGGTGTGAGACCGCTGGGTGTGACATCACCATGATCAAAGCTTTAGTCATATAGAACGACTCTATATGCATTTTAAAGATACGTGGATTTATCATAAAAATCCCAAAATATAGTAAAGGAGTTACACAGCGGAATTTAAAATACTGCGGAAGCTTGTTCATGAATGTAAACTGTCTACATGTTGCATAAGTAACACAAAAATGTTCTTAATGCATGCTTGACTCCTCCTGAGGTCTCTTGAGTGCAATCATATGCTCTTAATCGTGCTGAGTACTTGAGAATTAAATGCTAAGACGTATCAACATCAAAGTTGGTGAGTTCACAGGTTTATATCAACAGTAAAGTATAGAAAACCAGTTTTCCGTATGATCTACTATTTTTTAATGTTTGTCTTGCCCAAGGCCCTAAGTGTCAATTGCGTCACTACCGAACTAGACATATTTGTTCTTGCCTCCTCCATGTCTATTGTACTAACAATGGCGATGGGTCGATTTTACACGCGTCCTGACCTTCGGTCAGTATTGGCGCCGCATGGGGTTCGTCACACCCAATTGTACTATTTAAGCTCACCTCGTTGTATAAACATTAACGGCATGACTTTGTGAGGACTTGTTACGATATAAAACACTTAAATGTTTATTCCCAATAAACCATCAATCATACAATATGTTCGTACAAATAGTTTTCCTAGTATGGTTTATGTTGGTCAACAATGTTTGCCGAGCCTGTTGACCCAGATATTGGTCAACAAGGCTTGCCCAACCTGTTGACACATATGTTAGTCAACAATGTTTGCCCACAATGTTTCTCAAATATGTTTGTCAAATAGTTTGCACAAAATGTTTGTCAAATGTGTTCATTCAAATGTGTTTGTCAAATATGTTCGTCAAATGTGTTTGTCCAAAATGTTTGTCAAATGGTTTGTCTAAAATTTTGTCAAAAGCATTTGTTCAAAGTGTTTGTCAGAAGCGTTTGTCCAAAATGTTGTCAAAAACGTTTGTTTAATTTGTTTGTCAAAAGCATTTGCATGTAATCCTCCCCCAGTTTGAGTTTATAAACAGTAGAGAAAAGGGGCCGTGAACTCACTTGTGCCACGTTTGTTTGCATTTCGTGTATTGTTTGTCCCTAACTGTCACCTATCTCACATAGGTAGCAGAAGTTCGTGTTCGTGTTTTATGTTAGTGTTCGTGCTCGTGTTCGTGCTCAACAACTCAAAGTTGTTATGCCCGTTCATGTTTGACCATGTTTGATCGTGTTTCACATTGTTTGATCATGTTTAACCGTGTTTGATCGTGTTTGACAGTGTTTGACCGTGTCAACTCAACGACCCATTGGTGAACCGTATGTTTGTTATAGTTCGTGTAATGTTCGTTATTTGTAACATTCCAAATTTTCTAAATATAAGTTATTTGAACTTACGAATGAGTAACGAATAATTAACTTATAAGAAATAGACGAAAAACCAACGAAAACGAGTACACGAAAATCTATACTCGAAATTAGTTTCGAGAACCCTTGTATTCGAACCTGGTACTCGAAAATTTGAGTACCATGTTTGTGTACTCAGCCTATATATATGATTGCCTTGGAAAACGTGCGGACCTTTGGCTGGAAGCACATTCTCTCTCGAGTACACGAAGTAAGGTCCAAGAAATTAAGAGGTCGACTGTAAATTCGCTAAGGAAGAAGAAGGAACACCTAGGAAGCTACAAGAAGAATCATCTACCCTCAAGTAAGTGTTCCAAACTAGAAAGTTAGGATTTTTATGAAAAAGTGAACTTATGCGTAAAGCTCCCACCTTTATGCATAAAGTTCGAGACTTTGAGGTTCCAATGTATTGGTAATAACCTTAGGAACTTGGAACTAGATCCCCATGATCTTAGATGAATTTCTGAGATGTTAATGATGAAATGATGAGTACAAGAAATCATGCACAAGGGGTTACTTGAAATTCATACTTAGAAGTAAACACGTATTCGGGTACAATGTTATTTCGAATACACAATGTTATTTCGAATACACGGGTTATTTCGAATACACAGGTTATTTCGAATACAAAGTTGGTTTCGAGTACCAACCATTTCGTGGACTCTGTAATTTCGTGTACATAGGAATCTAATGAATTCCAAGGGTTTCGAATACTTAGCTAAGTTTCGAGGACTTGGACTCGGTAGGGGGGACTAGTAGCCTATGAGGACTTAGAATAATTTCTAAGCCTAAGAATGAAATGTAATGATAAAGGTTCTTAAGTCTTGGCTAAGGAGTTCCGTCAAGGATATAAGGAGCTACTATCAGGTGAGTTCTAGACGCCCTATTTTCATGTTTAATGTTTTGGGCTGGCATACATGCTTGTTGTTATGTTTATGAAGTTATGTGCTTATGATGATGATGAGCGAATGATGATATGCCATGATTATGTTTGTATACATGTTATGCATGATGAATATGTATGGGAAAATACTATGTATGGCGAATGAACTTTCACTGAACTATGATAACCATAAATATGATGATAGTCATAAGGTAGCATGCTATAATAAATTCCTAAGCTGTTAGGATAATATGACATGATGATAAAGATGTTAGCATGATATATTATGATATGATATGTGCATGTGCTTCTAGGGCAGAATGCTATGATGATAAGATGCTAGTATGAAAAGTTTATGAATGCCAGAATGTATGATCTGAGGATATGATGATAGCATGATATATATATTCATTGCTAGGATGTTATGATGATATGATGAAATGATACTGGCATGACATAATATGACGATCCCTATGATATTTGGATAAAGTGATAATGTTTTGATGCTAGTATGTCATGTATGATGAAGGAATGATGTTCCTATACATGTTATAGGAAAATGTATGAATGGTAGTCAACCACGACTATAACTGGGTATGATAGTCAACCACGACTATAACTGGGTATGATACTCAACCACGACTATAACTGGGTATGATAGTCAACCACGACTATAACCGGGTATCATAGTCAACCACGACTATAACCGGGTATCATAGTCAACCACGACTATAACCGGGTATCATAGTCAACCACAACTATAACTGGGTATGATAGTCAACCACGACTATAACTGGGTATGATAGTCAACCACGACTATAACTGGGTATGATAGTCAACCACGACTATAACTGGGTATGATAGTCAACCACGACTATAACTGGGTATGATAGTCAACCACGACTATAACTGGGTATGATAGTCAACCACGACTATAACTGGGTATGGAGCCTTGTGCCGGCATAAGCACACTGTTCGTATGGTGACAGTGGAATGTATGATGATGATGTTCATGATGTTATATGCTAAGGTTATGGACTATGTGTACAGAATGATGTTTATGTTATGTATGTTTAATGCGGTTTTATGAAAACTAGAACTCACCAGCGTAAGCTGACTTGATTTAGCATGTATGTCAGGTTGAAGGTATGATAAGAGAAGGCATGGAGCTCGGGCATAGAGTCAAACGATCCGGTGGTTTTGGCAATTCGATATATTTTTGATACAGAAACTTTATAGAATTATGTTTATCAAACTATGTTTACATTTCCGCTGCATGTTTATGAACGTTTTTGGTTTAAGAGCTATGTGTTATGACGAAACCAACCTCTGTGAGGCTGCCCGGGATCGGGGCCTCACATTATTATTCACGTATTGCATGTAAACACAAAAGTCACGTTAAATGGACAACTTACTGTTTATAGTAAGTTTCCATTCTTAGTAAGTTTGCAACAAATTACATTTTAATAGTTCTAGCATGCTCATTAATCCTAAGTGATCAAGTTAACACTTAGCACGTTGTTACATGTTGTCAAATAAACACATAAGTTCGTTTTTAGTAAATAAAGTTTCTAAATTTAGTAAGTTTCTATATTTAACATTTTTAACCACAAACATCATGCAACAAGTTCACGTATCATCATAATATAGCATCTCAAGTCACTTATTTTTGTTAAAATCTGCCTAGTAGCTCATTTCATGAAAATCTCCAATAAAAGTTCCTAAAATAGCAAGTTTGCAATAAATCGCTATTTTAATCAAATTAAACCATGTCATTTGTTAACAATTTCATTATTAACTATAAACCATTATTTTAACTTGTTTATTTCACCAAAATCCTCATTTACCCTATCTATGCACAAATAAAGTTACTAAATATAGTAACTATGCCCAAATCCATATCAAATGACCATATTAACAATTCTAATCCATCCTCTATCCAAATATCATCATTCTGATATAAAAATCATCATTTAATCATGTTCATATCATCAAACTCATTCTCCATCAAGATTTTTATGACAAAAATTACTATTTTTGGCAATAATGCTCAAATCAACATCAAATGACCATAGATTTCAATGATTCTCAATATGAACATTCCTAATAACATAACAAAAACATGAGCATGATCAAAACATCATATAACATTTTACATCATCCATGCATGTACCAATAAGTCACCATAGGTACTACTAATCACAAATAACACAACAATGACTTCGATATCTTCAATAGATCATTAGATTGACTCAAATCAGCCATCAAAGTAGCAAAACACAGATTCAATAAGGTGAAATTTTGTGCATGTGGTATTAGAGTGATTGCATGTCACCATACATGCTTGCATGTGCGTGTTTATGTGAATTTTGTGTAAATAGGATTAATAAACTACCTCACAAGGTTCTTTGACACTAAGATTCGAGCTAGATGACTAAAATGGTGGCTCTAGAGGTTTTCTTGAGGATTCCCAATGTAGCTCTAGATAGCTCCTCAAGCTCCAAAACTTCCCAAGACTCCAATGTAGCTCTAGATAGCTCCTGATGGTGGTGATGGGCTATAACAGAGAGTTCTTGACCAGGATATTGTTTTAAGATCGAAAGAAATGGGGTAAAGGAGTTTAGAAATGAAGCTGGGGTGGTTTTATAATTTTTTTTGCGATTTGGGCCTCCCTCGCTTATCGCCTAGACATCCCTAATGGGGCTAGGCGTACCGCCTAGATTATTTTAATCAGATAGCTTCCCGGGACTCCACACGCACCGCCAAGAGTAGTTGAAGCGTCATTGGCGTACCACCTGGAGATTCAAGAAATTCAAATTTTGCCGCCCAAACCTCGCGTACCGCCAAGGCCCAAGTCATGGCCCTTGGCGTACCGGCTGGATGAGCCCAATTGGCCCAATTTAATTGTTTCGACTCGTTTTTCAATTATTCTTCGTTTAATACTCATCGTTTATCATCGTTTGAACTTTAATTAGTCAATCTTCGATCATGTGTGACCCAATTATCGTCCAATTGTTTGTTTTGTTCAACGTTCACCAACGTACATGAATTGTTCGACACGCGTGTGCGTTTCTGGTAATTCCTCGAATTACAATGTGATTGTTTGTGTTTGTATTATCGTTCCACGTGTCACACTACTTTAAACTAATAAGTGCCACGTAATAAAATAAAGGAAAGTTTTGCTGACCTGGATTTTACGGGGTGTCACATCATCTATAGGTTTGAGTGTCCGAGTCATCTCCATTTTTCCCAATGGAGGTGTGACTATGTTCGAGTCTCTTTATTTTCTTGGTCCTATACGTTGACCGTTCCTTTGAAAGGACATATGTGTTTGTGACTCTGAATCGTTTCTAAAGATGTTACAAGTGTCTCATCAGTTAGACACTACCCTTAGGTTTGGACATGTGATACGTTATGTACACTGATATGTTCGTTCTATAAGCGTGGTCCTAGACCCTGGGCTGACTTCTCGTTTGATTCCAAGGTCTATTATATCGTGGGTTTAACCTTCCCGCTTCTGGGATTACATCCTACCTCCCATGGCATGACTCTGAAAAGAACTTTTCCCTCTAATTGGAGGCGTCAGGGCATGCATCCCTTGTTAGCGTGATTCTTTTGTCAGTCATGAGCTTTCGTTATGTAGTCTTCCAATGTGCACGATTCACCCATTGTTGCATGTATGGGTTTGAAACCATTGAGTTGGCTTTTGTTCCCACCTACTCAGTGAATGGGTTAACAGCACTTGTGTCTATCTCGTGCCTCAAGTGGTGAAGTTTTCATCCTTTAATGACATCTGTTGTTGTAGGAAATCTCACTAGCATAAAGGTGCGGCTCCTGATTGTTTCTAGTCTTTCGCAAATGCCCTCAACATATCTCTTATGGGTTATATTGAGTGTCTGCCATTCTCTGTTAGTATGTGGGTTATACGCAGTGTTCGTACCCAGTCTTGTCCCCAATGTTTTATAAGAGGACAGCCAAAAGTGTGTCGTAAATCAAACAGCAGGTTGATAACGAATGAAGTTGGCACTCCGTGGCGAGTGACTATTCATGTTAGGTAGGTTTGGGTTAGATTATCCCGCTTGTTTGTCTTTTGATGAGAAGGAAATATGTGGATTTTGATATTCATGTCCGACCTTCGGACAACCTCTATCTCAGAGAGTCCCGGTTGTGTCTCCCTAGGTGCGGAGATGGGGAGTTCATGTAAGATGATCATCTTGAGAGACAAGCAACTTGGTAAATCAGTACACAAGTTTCGTAGTTTCAGTGCCGAACTAACGGTTTCAATCACTAGAGGGGAATAGGAATCATATTGTGTGCTGTGATTTCCAAAAAAAAGTTTGTTAGTCCGTGAGGAGTCTAGATGTCATGTTCTCATGATGAATATCTTGTGACATGAGCGTGGGTAGACAAGGATGTGTCAGAATTTATTCAAGATTGCCTCGCAAGATCAAGTTAGAATTTGAGGATGGTATGTCACGAATCTCATCGCGTAACCCTACGCAGTTTCACGAACGATTGTTTTCTCAACAAAGTTTGTGTCGGAATGTCAGAGAATGCCAGTTGTGACCACGTATAATGTCATCATGTTTCAGGATTCAGTAAGGTTCTTACGCTTGCTACCGTTGTCATGAAATGACACAACTATTTGTGGCGACTTTCAGCTAAGGGTTTGCAAAGCGGGTGGTTGTCTGGTGGTCTCAGTAGGATAATCGTATTTGTATCCTTCTTGGCCACGTGGTTTGTTTTCGAGGTGGGTATCTAGCTGTTACATTGGTGTTGATAATAATTTCTTTGTGTTTCTCTAATCAAGAGAGGTTCCTCAAACCTGTCGTGAAGAATCTGTAGCAACCGAGGATATCGAGACAAGGAGGAGTTCAATCTTGACAGGAAGTGCAATCCCTCAAAATGGATTTTTGATTGGTTTGAAAATTGTTTCTTGTGTTTAGTTTTATGTTTCAATTTCTAATACTCACATTCTTAATGAGGTGTTTGTGTTTGTAAATGTGTTGTATCATGGCTACTTGCCATACTCTAATCATGTTGGGGTCTATTAGTCATCTACTATCAGTAGTTGTTGGTTTAGGTAGTTCCTGATGTTTTGTGTTTATGACTGAAACTCCTAGTTCGCAAGGAATCTCTAGTTTCGACTTCAAATGTACACGTTTCTTAGTAGAGTGGAAACATGCGGCTGAAAGAGAGGTACCAATGGTACTTGCTAGGAGTGAGTTTCTATGATATCGCCTTTGTTTGGTTGGATCTTGGGGTTCGTGGAATTGTCCACGTTATGATCGCATAGGCATAGTCTGTATTCCTTTAGCTTCATTTGCGTCATTCAATCTTACTTGAGTGAATGGTTTCTCGAGTTGTACCAACACATGGGCAAGTTCATTCCGTCGCAAAGGATCTCCATGAATCTTTCTATAAGTTCCTGTTTTAACAGTCGAGTTCTCGCACCATGAGATGTCTTATCCATTTTTCGAAGAGTTCAAGGTTGTATAAGTTTCAATCATCATGCGAAAAAGATTAAGAGTGCCATGTGTAGATTGGTTTAAAGGTGAACTGCTGGGTATCTCTGGTGTGGCCTTTAGGGGTCATTTAGGGTAATTGAGGTTTGGAGAAGTAATTGTCATCATGAGAGATCAACGACATTTGAAAGGGAGGGTATCTTCGTTAAGGAGTTCTATACACTGTGGTTTCAATTGTGTCGTCTCATCCAAAGGACGCGCGAATCATGTTGGTTCTTCCACTTAAGTTGTGACCAAGAGTTATGGTACTGAGATATGAGATCAAAGTCTTGTGATATGGTCTATCCATTAGGTTCTATTAAGATTAATGTAAACGTTTATTTGAGATGAAAGGCATCAGAGGGTCTATTGACATAATAGGTGCGTCATTGTTAGTCCTGCGTGGTTGATAGGTTGATAGGAATTAATCGTTCCAATGTGCTCTATCGGATGACATCATGCAAGGGTTTTTCATTTATATATATACACTCGTGTGTGTCCGGAACATGTTCTATATGTTCGAAGGTTAGCATGCGTTCCAATTTCATTTGTTCGGCTCAAAAGACCTTTGTTGACTCTCACAAGAAATTCTACAGTCAGAGTTTCATTGAATTCCTACATTTGCGTTGGCAACTTCGTTTGCCAATCGTTATGAGGGTTAGGCCATATTCTCGGGTAGGTTCAAGCGTTCGGGTAAATCTTATGAGAGATCAGGTGTTAATCTACGGAGCTCAGTGACATTCTGGTCAACAGGTACACTTAGCTCTAGCGAGTTTGTGTCAGACAATCATGGGGTTTGATAAAGTACAAGGACGACATAGAAAGTCATTTGCTATGTAAGGCTGGCTCGAGTGTCTTAGTTCGTTTGACTCCTCTATTCTCCATTCTTGATGGTTTGACGAGTAATGGCGTCAAAATTTCACATCTCTCATGGTTGGAGTAGAATCAGATTGCGCATCATAGATCAAGTCGTACAAGTGGTTGCGGTCTTTTCATTAGGAGTCGTTAGGCAATTTCCATCATTCGTATGGGTGTTCATGAACGTCGGGAGTATGTGAGAGCAGGTATAGGTGGCATCTATAGGTACGGAAACCGTCAATCAACGGTATATCTTCAGTGTTCTGCATCTGATGACACATTGTTATGCTAGCCCAGCTTCCTCGTTCGCGCATGGTTGTGTTACATCTGCTTAGGGTTCCACTTAGCAGGTAGGTGAATCCATTGCATGTGCTATGCTGGAAGATCAGTTGTCGAGTGTACTACGTTTGCAGATCGACCACTAAAAATGTCATTTCCGACAACTGACAGGACACACACCTGTGAGTGTCTGTGTGATGTGCCAAAGTTGCACTGAGAAGGTTCAAATGAGTTCAGATTGACTAGGTTGAAGGAAAGGAATCGATGAGTTTTACATCACGATTTCTTATAGGTTAACGGGATTTGTTTGAACTACATGGTTAACGGTCACATGTTAATCATGTGATTTGTATTCCAGGTGGGCATAGCTTATCATTGAATTTGCTAGAACTCGTATGCACCTATAAATTTACGATTACGTTGGCCACCATAATCGTCAATTTATCTTACACAGTCATTCTAGTTCATTCAAGCTTAAGCAACTTCCTGAGTTTCGAAACTAAGGTTCTAGTCCACCAACATACGTCATGTGGCCGGGTTTACACTCGAGTAAAAGTATGGGAAAAGCATTCGATGAAGTCTACTTCAGAACATAAAAGAGTTCTCTTTGATCTTTAGTTCGTCTGTTCGCTAATCCACTTTCACAGGTCGCATGTGCAGTCGAGTATGAACACCCGATAAGGGTGCCAATGACATGTCCGTAAGAGTCTAATAAAGTCACAAAGCATATTGCTAAACTATGCACATAATGTGCTGTGTGAAACTAGTGTAAATTCTAAGTGTAGAGCTATGGCTATAGTCTAAGTTTACTACATGCAAACCTAGTTCTCTATAACCAAGGCTCTGTGTCACACCCTGCGCCGCATGCGGAATCCACGGCGCATGACATAATGAATCCATAGCCTTAGTTCAAGAATAACCCAAGATTTACTAATGTTTCATAGTTATTAGATATATTAACACAAATACACACAATATTATACATCAAAGTATACACATAATGTTAATATTACAAAACGTCTGGTTTGTTTCTTGTTTCTAGGTAACCCTAAACATTCATAGCATCTTGACCTAGCTGAATTTCCTTATCCTGATTACCTGAATCATGTAAAGAAAACTTGGATCAACCACACGTGGTTGAGTGAGAAACATATATTTTGCATAAACTTGTTTTGTATAAACTTGAGTAGCAATTATAGAACAAACTCATCAAATAAATGCATTGAAATACAAACCCAATGAACATGAAAATACCAAACCTATTGCAATAGCTTTCCATGTGTGATACACCACGTGTATCCAGTTCGTGTGGTGTCCAACCGGCAGTTGGAGCATGCGTTTTTGTGTTCACGGTTTCCCGCATATGGACCATACCAGTACTACCGGAGGCTTGACGAATCAAGTTAATGATATTGCATAAGAATAGCATCATTCAGCATTTGTATAACCAAAACATGTAAATGATTTGCATGTATCAATAGTTTGCTTCACAGTAGTTTAAAATGTTTGAGGTATCAATAGTTTACTTGTTCCACCCCGCAGTTTAGTAAAAGAAAAGAACAGGGGTTATGAGTCTCACCTGTTTTATCGAAGTGTTTTGATTTTGAGATATTCACACAAAATCTGAAGAGAATTCTGCAATTCATTAGCGTTTAATGAGTTCTTTGTATTTGAATTGGATTATCGGGATATTCCTTGACTTTTGATGACAAGGAATCGCAGTTCAAGTCATCAAGTAGATCTTAATCCTTAATAAGCCTCCTTAAGTTAAATTGCACAAAGTGCGATAAACAAGGAACCTATAAT